>CM076971.1:56440078-56830078 GCA_039105355.1 Benthosema pterotum | reverse complement strand
TGGAGGATTGCAATGCGAACGTGACCGTGCGGGCGAAAATGACATGTGGTGAGAATTCTGAGAAATGGATTATTTCAGTATTATACAAGCAATCATTCCAAAAATAACAAGTATCATGATTTTATAGCAATGATTTACATGAAAGTCAGTCAGTTTGGTCTTCCATATATTTTATTTATTCCCTGAATATTTTTCATCACAGTCATGTTTGTGGCCAGTACGGGGTGCTTAGGGGGGGGTTAAGCCTCCAGCAGAGCCCCTGCTAGCCCCCCCTGTCGCCGTCCTTGTACAGAGATTGTGCGTTTACATTCACAAACTATGTAAGGCAATCTTGCTCAAAAGCACTTTGGCACTGGAGGAGCCCACAATTGATCTGGCAAAATATGGGAAAAAATAATAATAATAATAATAATGATAACCAACAATAACATAGGTGCCTTTATCCAAGACGGTTTAACTTGATTGTGCATCACACAACGATGACACAGCAAAAAAAAAAAAACTTGAAAAATGTGTATATCATCATCAAAAAAGTTTATTCTGTAATACTGTACATACTGTACAGAATCCAAATATGGATTCCCGTCCTGAAAATTAGTACTAAACATAAGGCTAGTATAGGCTCCTCATATTGGAGAATGTTCCATTCCTCAAGTTCAAAATCTGTACAACATATTGTTAGGACACAAATTGACCTGAACGGGTCCATTTGGTTCATTCTTTTTGGCTACACTATAAATTGAGAGTCCCAGACATAGAAATGCCTTTTAAACAAGGGATCGTATAGCCCTAATTCATGTCAAATCGGGAACTTGAAATGAAAATGGTTGAAATTACTGCTAGAGATGTAAAAAACTTCTCTTATTAACCTTCTCTTAACCCTTGGCATATATTTGGACACGCACGCACGCACGCACGCACGCACGCACGCACGCACGCACGCACGCACACACACACACACACACACACACACACACACACACACACACACACACACACACACACACACACACACACACACACACACACACACACACACACACACACACACCATGATGGAGGCACTTAGGCACAGACTGCCACCCGCTGGACGAAGAGTGTCATTGCATTCTAGGGGTGTCTCCTGGAAAAAATGACTAAATGAACTAAATCTATGTCAGTTTTTGCAAAGATTTAACAGACTAATGTCCTACTAACATACTTCCAAAGTTCACTCATGGTACATTTTCGAAGTAGGCTATATCAAGCATGGTATAATTCCTTTTTTTTTTTCTTGATAGGTTCTTTCTTTTTTTTTTGCTTGATAGGTCTTGCTGAGCTGGTCATTTTATGTAGTGTTCTCAGGTATATGGACCCCCGACTAATCTATAAATAATAATAATAATAATAATAATAATAATTGAGAGGGTCTGGCTGGCCTAGTGGTCTAGCTCCATGCCACATAATAGATCTATAGCTTCTGGCCTGACAGTGCGTCACTTGTCCGCAAATCTCATTCACGACCACCTTGACCAGGGGTGGATCTAGGCATGGGCGGGGGGTTCATTGCCCCCCTAAATGCTCTGATTGCCCCTCCAAACATGATGGCATGCAAAACAACCCAAGATATTTCAAATTAAAGTGCTTACCGGTATATTTACCATACCAACAGCATACCAACGGAACTATCAATTGGCCATTTATAGACTGTGGCCAATTTGGCTGCAGTTTTGAGCTTGGAAGGAAGCAACTGGTTTTAACTAAACCACAATGCAAAAATTATGTGCAAACCTTGCATGGCAAGATGATGGCCACTACAGATCCATAGGCAGCAATGGCTATATGGACCACAACTCCAGTTTTCCATTGAGAAGTGGGAAAAAAAATGAAGGCTACTCCTTAGTTTAGTTTGTATTTATTCACACAAAACGTGATACAGTTTCTCCAGTAAGGCAACACAATATATACATACAACAATCTATATAATAATACTATATTTAGATTTAAGGTTGTTATTTCTTGTTTTGTTTTTCTTCTTTATACTAACGTGTCATTCCCTCACTAGCACTAGCAAGTATAAATAGTTTCTTAGCAAGTCATGTAAAAGAGTACCAGTGCTAATTACTTCAAGTCTCCCATTATAGTGTTAGTACATCCAATGCGACAATCCTTTTTGCTCCACATATGAGGCATAATGTGATCATCTCTATAACTGTGGTGTTTCCGAAAGCAGCTACAAAATGCTAGCAATGAAATAAAATAAAAAAAAAAAAAAAACTGACATCAAAGGCATTCGGTAACAAACGTGAAACAGGTAAATTTTAAGTTCATGTAAACATGTTTTTTTTTTCATATAAAACAATGTCCTAATGTCATTTATATTCATAATGCTGCATATAGCCTATGGAGGGCATTACTAGTAAATGGCGTCCGCTTGTTCTTGTAATTAGTATTCGGACAACACAGACGAGAGCATCATTGACATCATTGACTTAATAAGTGACATTCCTCATAGCCAAGCTCAATACCAAGTACTTGCAGTATATAAAGATTACAAAATAAAACAAAATTGGTTATGACTGCAAAAAGCTGGTTTTGTTCACGGCTATTCTTTCTTTTTTATTATTATTATTCCTGTACAGACTTTGCAAAGAAAAAAAAAAGTTACTATGTTAAATCAACATCCATTATCTTCACAGCTGGTATAATTATGACTCCACACATTTACAAAAATATAACTCTATCCTGCTTACACAAAAGAAAAAATACTGATTATAGCGTAAGGTTAGATTATTATTATTATTATTAGCTAGCACATCGTGACATGAACTACCAAAACGTTTTGCAACACAGTTGAGAGTCAGTGTGATCGATCGCCCATCGTTTTAGTACCCATATTACGGGTACCTGAATTGGGTGATTATTCAAGAGGGTCCGGGACCATTAAGGACCATTAGTCGGAAATAGCCGATCTACAATCAGCGCTGTGAGCTTTGTGACCTTGTATTTTCAGCAAATAGGTTTGCAGTACTGGGGCAAAGACCTAAGACGCAACCGCTGTTAACATCCGCTGCGACCGATGTACGATCGGTCGTGGCCGTTTGAGCCTTAAGGTTAACCATAGCCCTAGATTGCTATGAGATTTTTGGGGAAAATCCTATAGGATTCTTATAGGAATTGATTAGGATTTCCATATATATATATATATATATATATATATATATATATATATATATATATATATATATATATATATATATATATATATATATATATATATATATGCGCCCGGGATTCGAACCCGGTTCTCCCGCGTGAAAGTCCAAGAAGTTCAGTCGCGAGTCACAACGGAATTAGCATCAGTCGTGACTGCTTTACAAACGGTTCTGGATTAAGTAGTTGACGTCAAATGTTGAGAATTTAAGTGGTTATAACTGCCTAAGAAATGCACAATAACCAGGGACGTGCACACATAAGACATCAAAGGGGGCTTGAACCCCTGCCTTGTAAAACAACTGCCCTTTTCCAGACCACAAATGCAGCACTTGTGGTAAAAGACATGCAAATGCAAATCTACAAGCTCTCAACGTGCCACAGCAACGACAGCGTGGTGCATTGTGAACTTGTAGATCTGCTATTTCTGCTATTTTTGTCCAAAAGTGAGCCGTCTTAACAAGATTTCAGCCCATGCCCCTCTAACTAACACTATGTGCATGTCCCTGACAACCACAGCAATGATTTTATCCACCAACATATTACTAACAGGCAGTTATTAGGAATATACTTAGTCAATGCTGTGTTTCTGTGGTGGCTATATGTGCATGGTTTCATTGTATTCTCATTTTTTTCTGGTGTAGTGGCAGTTATCGAATAATAAAAAGGAATTCTGAAAACAACCTGTGCAGTGACAGCCAACATCCAACATTGACCATTCACAGTCACACCGAAGTGATTGAAGTGGCACACCGCAACAGAAAATAAAACCAAAATATTTTTTACTAATCTTTCCCATGGGTCCATTATGTTTTATAAGGCAATGAAGTGACTATGGATCAAAAATAAAATATAATTTAGATGTTCGGGTTCATATCAAGTATATAGCCTATATCTATACATTTACTTTTCCTTTTGTGTGTATATATACTGTATATATAATTATATAAATTGATTTGGTACACAGTACAGTAGTTGCACAGTGAATACCTTGGTCTACCTGGCGTTTAAAATATCGAAAGAATATTTACTGCCAGGGTGGATTTGTTGCATCCATTATTACATTTTACTATGTCATTAATATACCTTAAAGATGTTGTGTTCACATGATAAAAAAAAAAAAAAAAAAAAAAAAAACGTCCCTCCATTCTGTGTTTCTAGAAATGGAGGTCTGAGGCCTGGTGCAACATAACCTGATGGTATCATCAGGTTGTGTTTCACCATGTTAAGGTTTTTTTTTTTTTCTTTTAGGAGTTTTTCTGAGCGTACACATGGAACCAAATGGACGCTCTCAGAAAAAAAAAAATCTTGAAATGGGTGTAATTCCCCTTTAAACATTTTAAATGTGAATAAAAGGGTTTGCAGAAGCAAACCGTTTTATTCACATACTGTACACATTCAAAACACTTTTTACTGATGATATGCACAGGCCTGCTAAATCCCTTCCACAAGTCACTATGGATTCAATAAATCCAATGAACAGCACATGTTTGCTATTTTGGTCAATCTGCCTTAAACATTAAAATCATGTACTGAGCATTCTGTGAAAATCAAGGAGCAAGTGAAAGCAAACTGGGATATTCTTTTATAGTCCTTGAGCCGATTATGGCCGGTGCAAGTAGGGACGAGGTGCATTGAGCCTATCATCTCCTTACTTCAGCATAGGCCACGCCACAGACCCGGCAAACGAATGAAATATTGGACGAAACGGAAAGTGAAACACAAATTTGCAGGAAGTGAAGTGAAGAGCTGGGGCGGGGGTTAATTACAAAACTGCGTCTAACTGTACTAGCGCACACTCAACCACCTATAATGATCACTGCAGCTCAATAGACAAGCGAAACGTAAACAGAGTCAAAGTGTGAAGTCTTGACATCTTGATAGTATCTATACTATCGAAAAGACCCCCAGAAAGAAAGAAAGAAAGACCCAATCCCAAGATAACGAAAATTAAACATTGTTCGTGGGGGTAACAAACCTAAAGCTAACTTCTTTTTGATTGTTTAAAAGCCTATGGGGGTTGTCTATCCCTAACACTGGGATAGCTGTCCCACAACTTGACTGGAATTGTAGTAGCCCCAATAGGTTCACTCAGTCCCTAACGCTCATTCTGTAGCTCCGAGATGCGGTCACATCCAGGCCCTTTCCCAACCAGGGTTCAGAAACGCCACTTGGTTTCCACCAGAGCCATCTAGTAGTACAAGCGAGTCTGAAAGGGGAACTCGCTGGAGTTGGAAATACATTGTTTTCCAACAAAGCGGTGCAAATAAGAGCTATTTTAGGGCAACATGTCTGTATTGTGCAGTAACAGCTACAGTCTCTGTAATGTTTATGCTGTGCTAGTACTACAAAATGATCTAATTAGCTAGAGGGACTTACATTAAGATCATTAAAGTCCAATGCATTTCTACCTACTTCCAGTCTAGTCCCCCATTGGAAGTCTGCATTCTCAGTAGAAGCCTATGTAGAGCAGCTGCCATTAAACCATCCCATGGGAGTGAATGGAGATGTCGTAACTCTATAACGTAAGGCTCTGGTTTCCACCAGGAAGGTGAGGGTCGCCTGACATAGTCAACTTAAGGGAACAGGCAAGAAAATCCAAGTTCGAATAGTTAAACAAGCTTTTGAATGACGGTGGAAACCATGCGCCGTTTCTTAACCGTTGAGCATCGAGTAGGTCACTGAGAGAACGTATCGGGGCTGTAGTTGTAGGTATAGCTAAGCTATACTAAGCTCCACAACAGCTTAGCTGTAGTTGTAGGCGTAGTTATAGGAGCTGTGCTCCTAGCTTTAGTTGTAGGTGTAGATATTGGAGCTGGATTCATCCTAGCTGTAGTTGTAGGTGTAGTTATAGGAGCTGTGCTCCTAGCTGTAGTTGTAGGTGTAGATATTGGAGCTGGATTCATCCTAGCTGTAGTTGTAGGTGTAGTTATAGGAGCTGTGCTCCTAGCTGTAGTTGTAGGTGTAGATATTGGAGCTGGATTCATCCTAGCTGTAGTTGTAGGTGTAGATATAGGAGCTGGATTCATCCTAGCTGTAGTCGTAGGTGTAGTTATAGGGCAGGGGTTTTCAACCTTTTTCATCTCAGGGACCACCATTTATTTAGGGTTTGCGCCACGGATCACCATTTGAGGATGTTTTAGTCCCACAGACCTCAAATCTAAAGATTTATTTTGCTTTTGTCCAAATTCCAGGCTGGATTTTGGGGAAACAAAACAAGCAAAACATACATTCCAAAAATGGCCATATGTTAATAATATTTTAACTCCTGAGAGTGTGAAAATGAAACCAAATGGACCCGCAAGGGTCCATTTGGTTTCATTTTTACATTCTCGGGAGTTACATCTTGGTTAACCGGCTTAGCTGGCGACCACCCGGAACCCTCTCAGACAGGGACCACTGGTGGTCCCGGACCCCCATCCTAGCTGTAGTTGTAGGTGAAGTTGTAGGAGCTGGGCTCCTTGGGCACGGGGGGCGGGGCCTCGGGGATGGCGATGTTCTCCAGGTCCAGTAGGCGGAGTTTCATCTCCATGCTGATGAGCGTGTCCAGGTCGCTGCGCGTCAGGTCGCTGCCCATCTCGCGGCCCAGCAGGGCGCACAGACCGTCGGTCCACACGCAGTACTGAAAGGGAGGAACGAAAACAAAAACACTTTTGTTTTATTTTTCAGTTAAAAAAAGGCTTAAATCTCTCTCTCTCTCTCTCCGTCTCTCTGTCTCTCTCTCACCATGATAGAATAACGAGTGTTTTTCGTGCTACATTGTTAATATTTGTATTTGATAATGTTCATATTTTGTTAGAATTAAACGTCTAAAACAATAAGATATCACTATTGAATATCACTATTCACTATCACTATTTAATTGATAATATTAAGTATCAACACATATTTGCTCTTTTTTTAAATGGGAATTCCCGGGAGACCAGTTAAATCGTCTGCAAATTCCCGGTACTGTATGTAACATGGCCCAAATAGCAAAATCCATTGATTCAACGTTGAATTCTGGTTATCTAACCAAAATTCAACGTTGAATCAATGCATTTTGCTATCTGGGATGGGCCAAATTCGGGAAAATATTAATCCCTAGTTCAGATATTGTTTTAAGATGTAGAATTAAAATAAAAAAAACATTTGAAAATGAAAAGAAACCAAAGGACATGCCTCCTAGTTTGGGGTGAAAACCAGTTCAATGACTCATACATGACATGATCCCCATTCAAAGCATTTTCAATCCAAGAACCCTCAGGTTTGACCTGAATTAGTATAGAATGCCATTTAATTGTATTTCGATCACAATAATTGAAGCCTGAGAGTGTATAGCAGGGGTTTTCAACCAGTGGTCCGGGGACCACCAGTGGTCCTTGAGAGGGTTCCAGGTGGTCCTCAGCTAAGTTGGTTAACCAGATGTAACTCTTGAGAACGTAAAAATGAAACCAAATGGACCCACAAGGGTCCATTTGGTTTCATTTTTACACTCATTTTTTTTTCATTTTTTGGTTTCATTTTTACACTCTCAAGAGTTAAAATATTCATCATCTGAATGAGCCATTTTGGAATGTATGATTTGCTTGTTTTATTTCCCAAATCCAGCCTGGAATTGTGGACAAAAGCCTCAACTGGTGGTCCGTGGCTCAAATCCTGAATAAATGGTGGTCCCTGAGATGAAAAAGGTTCAAAACCACTGGTGTATAGTATTGTGCAAAATACACACAAACTACTGTACACTTTATGAATGAATGTCTGGTTTCAAGTAGTTCTGAAGTTCTGATGGTCGTACTCTTATTATAGCTTTTCGGTACCTCATATTTGTTGGGAGCTACGAAGTTGAGTGTCTCGTCGGGATCGTAGAGGACGGAAAAGGCGAGCTCCAGCACCTCCTTTAGAAAACACACACACACACACACACACACACACACACACACACACACACACACACACACACACACACACACACACACACACACACACACACACACACACACACACACACAGAATATAATTACAGTATGTCTGTAGCCTGACGCATTCTCACTGTAATGAATGACCTGTGCTAATAAACAGAATTGCCCCAATCACGTTTCTATATCCAAAATTCACCAACAGACAATACTAAAGATGTCCGGATCACATTGTTTTGGCTCATGATACGTTTTAAAATGAGGTGATCGTGCCCTCATTTTGTGATCATTCTGTGGGCGAACCACTCCTCTGGGTAGCATACAGAAAGATGACGCTCTACCTTGTTCTGTTTCAGTGCACTTTTCTCCTTCATGTGAGGACAGTCTTTTCCGGTCACCACAGACTTGATATCTGACACGGGGACTGCAGGGATGGAAAAACAACAACAACAAAAAGCACACATTTTAAAAAGAATAATAATAATAATAATCTTGATCTACATGAATCTACCGTAATTTCTGGATTATAAGCCGCACCTGACTATAAGCCGCACCAGGCAATAAGCTTCATGTTAGAGCAGTGGTTTTCAACTATTTTTGATCCCAGGGCCCACTATTTATTCAGTATTCGAGCCAGAGACCACGATTTAACTTCACCCCACAGACCCCAAAACTAAAGATTTCCTTTGGTTTCATTCACAATTCCAGGAGGGATTTTTGCAAACAAAAGAGGCAAAACATCTAAATTAAACCAAAATGAACATGACTTATGACTTATTAATTAAGTGGTGCTAATTTAGATGGTGAATATCATAACTCTTGAGAGTGTAAACATGAAACCAAATGGACCCGCAAGGGTCCATTTGGTTTCATTTTTACGCTCTCAAAGAGTTACATTTGGTTAACCAACTTTCCATCATTTAGTCTGTGGAGCCCACCTGGAACCCTCTCAGGGACTACCCCTGTGTTACCTGTAAAAATCCATAGATTGGCCGCACCGTTGTATAAGCCGCAGGGTCAAAAGCATGTGAAAAAAGTAGCGGCTTATAGTCCGGAAAATATGAATACTGTGTATAGGGCCAGGCGACTGGGTATTGCGTACTACAACCTCAAAATTGTCAACTACCAAGTTACGATTTATGCTCATCATCCACTAGCTCAAAAGTGCAATGGAGGCCCGCACACCTTCTGCACTGCAAAATTAGGTTTAAAAGAGGCAACATTTCGGACAAAACCACATGCAGAGAAAATATATGTACATATATGAAATTGCCCTGACTGTGGCATATACCGTATGTGGTTTTATATGACACATGGTTATATGGTGAAACACAACTTCACCATGTTTATGTATGCACGCACATGCACACACACACACACACACACACACACACACACACACACCCACACACACACACACACACACACACACACACACACACACACACACAGATTCTGCGTGAGAAATAAGCAACCAGGCGGCATAAATCCCACCAGCTAGTGGAAACTAGGACGTGTTGTGGGTGGGTGGGTGGGGACGAGCTCCTCACTGGCAGGTGTGTCAGGTCGGACGCCACAGCAGTGACAAGGCAGAAAAAAAAAGGAATGTGTGCGTCGGGGAGGAATTCATTCGCATAACGAAAAAAGAGGTTTTGTGGGGAAAAAAAAACAACAACTTTGTGGCCGTTTCTCCTACGCCTAAATAAGCCTAGAGAACGGGGCTATGGGGATGTTGTTCAAATTCACCCATTTCCATGTCGGTAGTGTGTTGGCTACTGACATGGTGGAGAGACAAATATCTAGCAAAAATGCATTTCGGAGCGATGGAAGTAAGGAGAATTTGAACCACATCCCATAGCCTCCATTCTAAGTTCCTGGTAGGGTAGGGGAAACAGCTAAAGGACCCCCCCAAAATAAATAAATAAATAAAATAAAAAAATCACACCCGTGTGAAATGAAGTGCTGCGTGTGTGGCTACAGTATACTAAAACACACTTCGTCCCATTGTGCTTGTTTCTCTGAACATGGCAACATCAACAATACACACTTCGTCCCATTGTGCTTGTTTCTCTGAACATGGCAACATCAACATGACTCCACGCATGCAGGCAGGGACAGACAGACAGACAGACAGACAGACAGACAGACAGACAGACAGACAGACAGACAGACAGACAGACAGACAGACACATCTTGTACATCGTCTAAGGGAAGTGCTTGGCAGCACTTCAAAAATAACAGCTGGACCACTTTTTTGGAAATTAATCAACTGCAATAAAGGCAAGAAAGAAAGCCTTCTGGGGTGGAATTCTACTGAACATGATTTTTTTTTTGCAAATTTGTACTGAGTTGAGTGCAGTTCTTAGATTGAGTCCAACATGAGAATATGTACAGTATATGAGAAAACTTTCGAGTTGAAAAAAACCGTTTTGCTGTTCAAGATTTGTGCTACATTTTCATGATTTTTTTCAATAGCTCCTCCTGGACTGAAACAGGTCCCCCAGCACTGAGACAGAGGAGCATCCATACCATTTTCGGTTACAGGACTTTTATTAGGGCAAGTAAATCACGAACAATAACATCAGTTGTTAACATTGAAGTTGCAGTAGACACGCAGCATGCATAAAGCTACAGGTCTGACTCAGAGAGTTTTCTGTTTTCAATGATGAAATGCTGTTGGTTTAGTGGTGACACGGCTGTAGTTAGTTAGTAAGCAATTTAATTTGAAAGTTTCATTTGAAATATCTTGGGTTGTTTTCATAGGCGTGCACAGATAGACGTCAAGGGGGGTTTGAGCACCCCCTAGTGGCCCTCTCTGGACCAACATGCCCTTTTTAAAAGAGCAAAAAAATCGCGGACAAGAAATGCGGTAAAAATAAAAGTTGTGACAACTCTGTTCTCCCCATGGGGTCAGTCCAATGGCGACTCCTATACATAGACTTTAATGAGAATGGGGACAAGAAATGGGGACAAGCATGCACAGCAAGCACTCAGTTTCTGCCCCCTCAATGGCGAAACTCTACTGTATATCTCTATAGGCCTAGTGATGGCACAATGATTAGCCTAGTGGTGGGGGATTGGGGAAACAATAGGAAGGACTTTCCAAGGTGTTAAGGCTCATTCAGACTGCTTGACACCCCGCCCTTCATTAATTCAGGCTTTTGTTATCAAATGGGTCAAAACCTGTTTAACTGGTCCTAGAGACTGGGGGTGTCAAAGATGGTCCCCAAAACAACAGAAACGCTAATGGCCCATCACTATTTCCACTAAAACCTGTTTTACTTGGCTGGAGAGACTGGGGGATAAAAGGTTGCTCCAACAACATAACTCATTTATAGTAATTCTATACTTGCATTGTGTAAGTTTGCACATTTTATTCACATTCTCTTTCTTGCATTACTCATTAGAATGTTACAGTAGGGTGACCATATTCTCAAAGGAGAAAACCAGGACACCTTAGCGGGGGGGGGGACCTTTTTTCCCCCCAAGTAATTTTAATGCGCAATTTAAATGCATTTATTCAAAAAGTCAAAAAGTGCTTTACAATTTATGAATGTTTCAAAGAAAGAAATAATGTCTCAATCAACTTCTCTCAGACATAAGTTAACAACTCTGAACAGCAACACTGAAACTCAGCCTCAATTTCAGACATGAATGCAACAATGTCTGTTGTAGGCTATTGAAAAAGGTTAACAATTGCCCCGGTCTGAATACAGGGATTTTTTTCTGTAACTCGTCTGTAAACGTGGCGCTTGCGCTTGGGCATGGTGGTGGAGACTGGCAACCACGCTGTCTAGTGTCTACTAACTGATTGACGAAGGCTGCCTACACTGACACTGCTCAGGGCTGAGGTAATCGTGCGCAGTGTCCTAGTGCCTGTCGATTTACTGGTCCGATGTAAGCAAAGACGTGTCGGAAAGGAACTGAATGAAAGTAATTTTACAAAAACCGGGACATTTCCTCATTTTCTAAAAATAAACCGGGACACCCTGGACAGGACGTGAAATACGGACATGTCCTGGGAAATACGGACGTATGGTCAGCCTATGTTACAGTGGCTTTATCTCAAAATCGTCAGGCTTAGATATCCGGCTGCAATGCATATGTGGGCTTGTAGATCAATGGTTTTGATAAATATTGAAGAAAATAAAAACTTGTAAAATTAAAAATGTAAAAAAAAAGCTTTGTTTGGCACAGAAGAAAGTTTTCCCCATAACTACTGCTTCTACTGTAGAGCCTACAGGCTAGTTATTACCACTTTGTGTCTTCATGTATTTAAAATGACAACAATGTGAAGATGTATTAAGTTAAACCTGGGGCAGTTTAATATTATAGATTTCATTGTTCAACAATAATGTCATTTTATTGTAGTTTATTTCACTAGCTTTATTTATAATAATCATTTCAACGTATACAGACCCTTGCGGGTCCATTTGGTTTCATTTTACACTCAAGAGTTAAAATATTCCTGATCTAAATTAACCCACTCAATTAAGAATTTTACACAACTAGAGAATGTAGAAGATTAATGGTCATTTTGATCTGTATGTTTTGTTTGCGAATAAATCTTTAGTTTTGCGTCTCTGGGCTGAAAATGTCATCAGATGGTGGTCTGTGGCTCAAATGCTAAATAAATAGTGGGCTCTTGGATCAAAAAGATTGAAAACCACTGGTCTAGTGGAGCAGCAGCAATTCTTTCTATATTCCCTCTTTATCTGTCCCTTTGATTAAGATGCACAGGCAGCGCAGCTGAGGTTGGACTTATGTTGACTTATCTTGACTTCAGTTTTTAAGAACAGTCATTATTTTCTTCAAACCATTTTATATAGCAGTAGTAGCCTAATGCGTTTGTATAGTTGTACTTGTAGATGCTGAAATGCTGTTTTATATGCGTTTTTAACCCCCCATGCCCATGCCTAGATCCACCCCTGCACTCTTTGGGTAGGAAACTCACTCTTGTCGCTGAGCAGCTCGAAAGCCACTTCCCCCTGTGGAGACTCATCCAGGTCCCCGTAGTGCAGCACCTTGTGGTTGAGAGACAGCCGACAGAACCAGAACTTCTCTGCAGAGAGAGAGAGAGAGAGAGAGAGAGAGAGAGAGAGAGAGAGAGAGAGAGAGAGAGAGAGAGAGTTGTATCCAGGGGTGTAGTGGAGGGGAGCAGGGGCGTAGCTAGCAATTCTGGGCCCCCTGCAAAGCTTTTCCACATGGGCCCCCCTTTCCCGGCGGCGCTAAAGGGGAATGTCACCCATTTTCAACATTTTTTCTGAGAGCGTACAAATGGAACCAAATGAACCCGTTCATTTGGTTGCATTTGTACGCTCTCAGAAAAAAAGAAGAAGCGTCTAAAGAAATCAATCAACATGATGAAAAAATACGTCTTGATGTATTTGATGTCATCAAGATGTTTCACCATGTTAGTGGTTTTCTTCAGACCTCCATTTCTAGGAAACACAGAATGGGGAGAAACGTTTTCATCATGTCCACCCAGCACCTCTAAGGTATACTAATGACATATTAGAATGTTGAAAATGGGTGGAATTCCCCTTTAAAATGCTTCAATCTGGTGCACTTTGAGATCAAATATATTTTTTTATAATAATCAATACAAATAAAACCTTATTAATGCAATTGTCTAACTTTTCCCCACCTATCGACGCCACTGGAGGGGCGTCGATATCTAAAATATCACATCTAAAATATTTTTGGGGCAATAGTAGGCCTGTGTTTTTTGTCTTGTCATTTACTTTTATGGATACAATTAGGCACTGGAAACAATCTTTCTCAATATGCTAGACTTGTTTTAATAGCGTGTCTGTGTGTGTTGCGCAGGTGCACACAAATGCGCATGCAAATGCTTAAATGTCTTAAAAGGGGAATTCCACTCATTTTCAATATTTTACAATGTCATTAATATACCTTAGAGATGTTGTGTGGACACGGTAAAAAAAAAAAAAAAAAAAGTTCCCCCCATTCTGTGTTTCCTAGAAATGGAGGTCTGGTGAAATACAGTACATGTTAATGAGTTTTCTTTTTTCTGAGAGTGTAATGGAACCAAATGGACCCACTAGGGTCCATTTGGTTCCATTTGTACACTCTCAGAAAAAAACATTGAAAATCAGTAGAATTCCCCTTTAAGAGGCGTCCCCGCACTTCTAAAAGTCCCACTACAACAATGGAGCTAGAGTTATATTATGCCTGACAGCGTGCCGAGTGTTCGAGTCCCGCTCAGGACAACCTTCGCTGCATGTCTCTCTCCTTCTCCCTCCTTCCTGTCTCTCTTCGCTAATTAGCCCTTGGCTAGGTCCCTCCCCCAATTCGGCCTTGTCCAATAGGCACGCTAGCAGAGCAAGGCACGTGACCAGGAAAGCTTGACCTGCATAGCAACAGCTGCTAAACTATTTGGATTGGCATTGGACAGTGACTAAACCCCGCCCCCACAGGGCGGGCTTTAGAGAAGAGCTAATTACCATCAATAAAGGTAAAGAGCCAAAATATCACTCCAGTTTATTTTTACTTTTTGTACTTACATTACGAACATTGTGACGTCAATACATTGTGCTTTTAAGATAAGTTTATTTTGAATACTGGCGCTTTTACTTGTAATAACATAGTAATCCCCCACAGTACATTTTTTACTCTATTTTTGTTCCTCTTTCATTACTGGTCTTCTGTGAGAAAATTGGTTTTTAAAGCAAAAACTGTGGGTGTGCATGTATTGATGTACTGTATGTGCGGGCGTGCACATGCATGCATGCTTGCGTTGCTGAGGCTCGGTGATACCTTGCCTCCGGCGGTTGCCCAGCTTGCGGAAGCAGCTTCCCTCACACAGACGGTTGAGACGCTGCTGTTTGATCAGCTCCAAGATCTCTGGCTGGATCCTCTCCCTCAGTTCACTATAAACACAGCAAGGACAGCCTGTTAGTTCACTACAACACACCCAGTCAGTTCACTACAACACACCCAGTCAGTTCACTACAACAGTAACACCCAGTCAGTTCACTACAACAGTAACACCCAGTCAGTTCACTACAACAGTAACACCCAGTCAGTTCACTACAACAGTAACACCCAGTCAGTTCACTACAACAGTAACACCCAGTCAGTTCACTACAACAGTAACACCCAGTCAGTTCACTACAACACACCCAGTCAGTTCACTACAATACACCCAGTCAGTTCACTACAATACACCCAGTCAGTTCACTACAACACACCCAGTCAGTTCACTACAATACACCCAGTCAGTTCCAGTCAGTTCACTACAACACACCCAGTCAGTTCACTACAACACACCCAGTCAGTTCACTACAACACACCCAGTCAGTTCACTACAACACACCCAGTCAGTTCACTACAACACACCCAGTCAGTTCACTACAACACACCCAGTCAGTTCACTACAACACACCCAGTCAGTTCACTACAACACACCCAGTCAGTTCACTACAACACACCCAGTCAGTTCACTACAACACACCCAGTCAGTTCACTACTACACACCCAGTCAGTTCACTACTACACACCCAGTCAGTTCATTACAACACACCCAGTCAGTTCACTACTACAACACACCCAGTCAGTTCACTACAACACACCCAGTCAGTTCACTACTACAACACACCCAGTCAGTTCACTACAACACACCCAGTCAGTTCACTACTACAACACACCCAGTCAGTTCACTACAACACACCCAGTCAGTTCACTACTACAACACACCCAGTCAGTTCACTACAACACACCCAGTCAGTTCACTACAACACAGTGAACACACCCAGTCAGTTCACTACTACAACACACCCAGTCAGTTCACTACTACAACACACCCAGTCAGTTCACTACAACACACCCAGTCAGTTCACTACAACACACCCAGTCAGTTCACTACTACACACCCAGTCAGTTCACTACAACACACCCAGTCAGTTCACTACAACACACCCAGTCAGTTCACTACAACACAGTGAACACACCCAGTCAGTTCACTACTACAACACACCCAGTCAGTTCACTACTACAACACACCCAGTCAGTTCACTACAACACACCCAGTCAGTTCACTACAACACACCCAGTCAGTTCACTACAACACACCCAGTCAGTTCACTACTACACACCCAGTCAGTTCACTACTACACACCCAGTCAGTTCACTACAACACACCCAGTCAGTTCACTACAACACAGTGAACACACCCAGTCAGTTCACTACTACAACACACCCAGTCAGTTCACTACTACAACACACCCAGTCAGTTCACTACAACACACCCAGTCAGTTCACTACAACACACCCAGTCAGTTCACTACAACACACCCAGTCAGTTCACTACAACACACCCAGTCAGTTCACTACAACACACCCAGTCAGTTCACTACAACACAGTGAACACACCCAGTCAGTTCACTACTACAACACACCCAGTCAGTTCACTACTACAACACACCCAGTCAGTTCACTACAACACACCCAGTCAGTTCACTACTACACACCCAGTCAGTTCACTACTACAACACACCCAGTCAGTTCACTACAACACACCCAGTCAGTTCACTACAACACACCCAGTCAGTTCACTACAACACACCCAGTCAGTTCACTACAACACAGTGAACACACCCAGTCAGTTCACTACAACACACCCAGTCAGTTCACTACTACACACCCAGTCAGTTCACTACTACACACCCAGTCAGTTCATTACAACACACCCAGTCAGTTCACTACTACAACACACCCAGTCAGTTCATTACAACACACCCAGTCAGTTCACTACTACACACCCAGTCAGTTCACTACAACACACCCAGTCAGTTCACTACAACACACCCAGTCAGTTCACTACTACACACCCAGTCAGTTCACTACTACACACCCAGTCAGTTCACTACAACACACCCAGTCAGTTCATTACAACACACCCAGTCAGTTCACTACAACACACCCAGTCAGTTCACTACAACACACCCAGTCAGTTCACTACAACACACCCAGTCAGTTCACTACAACACACCCAGTCAGTTCACTACAACAGTAACACCCAGTCAGTTCACTACAACAGTAACACCCAGTCAGTTCACTACAACAGTAACACCCAGTCAGTTCACTACAACAGTAACACCCAGTCAGTTCACTACAACACACCCAGTCAGTTCACTACAACACACCCAGTCAGTTCACTACTACAACACACCCAGTCAGTTCACTACTACAACACACCCAGTCAGTTCACTACAACAACACACCCAGTCAGTTCACTACTACAACACACCCAGTCAGTTCACTACAACACACCCAGTCAGTTCACTACAACACACCCAGTCAGTTCACTACAACACACCCAGTCAGTTCACTACAACAGTAACACCCAGTCAGTTCACTACAACACACCCAGTCAGTTCACTACAACAGTAACACTCAGTCAGTTCACTACAACACACCCAGTCAGTTCACTACAACACACCCAGTCAGTTCACTACAACACACCCAGTCAGTTCACTACAGTACAGAAGCCCTACAGTACAGTACACCCAGCTATGGCTCAGACACACTGCAGGATATTTCCTCCGATTATGCTGTCTGACTTTGATCTCCGAGTTTTTTACCCGCTGCGTGTGAAAGGAGCTGTGAGGAGATATAATATGGCCGATAAAAGCTAGCCATTCAGACATGGCCTCCCGACCGTGTCTGAATATCTAGCAGGTTTGATATCTGACTCTGTCACCGACTGGACATTATAATAGTATGAACTCACTTGCGACTGCGTCCCAAGAAGATTTGAAGAATGGGTATCGCTAATTCACTCACTACAGACGAAACCCAGTACACACCCAGTCACTGGTTCACTACATAAACATTCTACTTGTGGTACCTCGATACTTTCTGTTTCGATTTGTTTAAATCAGGTGGTCCAGGGTGGGGACCACCAGTGGTACTTGAGAGGGTTCCAGGTGATCCCCAGGCTAAATGATGGAAAGTTGGTTAACCAGATGTAACTCTTGAGAGTGTAAAAATGAAACCAAATGGACCCGCAAGGTTCCATTTGGTTTCATTTTTACACTCATGTTCATCATCTGAACACCACTTAATTAAGAAGTTTACACCGTTTTGTTGGCAAAAATACAGCCTGGAATTGTGGACGAAAATCAAAAGATTCTTTAATTTTAGGTCTTTGGTGTAAAAATGTAATCAAGAGGTGGTCCTCCGTGGCTCAAATGCTGAATAAATGGCGGTTCCTGGAGTAAAAAAAAAAAGGTTGAAAACCCCTGGTTTAAATTAAAATCACTATTTCAATAGAGTTACAATATCATTACCCACCTAATAGGCAGTACTTTTTCCATTTTTATTCAAGTACATTTTTTAATTTGTCGACTCGTGAGCCCTCTCTCTCCAACACTGCAGTACACCCACCCACAGTGCTGTGAGTCAGACAACAAACATCCAAGCTGTTCTGAATCTGCTCTGACTGCATGCATAAACCATCAATGCTGTTACAGTGCCTATGCTGCTATTCTCCGTTTGTCAGGCTGCGTGGGTGGTCCCCTGCAGTTTGAATACGAGTTTGAATACGAGTATTTCAGGGTGGTCCCCAGTTCCAATCACTTATGACAGCTGTTTTCAACCTTTTTGATACCAGGGCCCACTATTTATTCGGCATTTGAGCCACGGAGGACCATCATTTTTACACTCTCAAGAGTTACATCTGGTTAACCAACTTTCCATCATTTAGCCTGAGGACCACCTGGAATCCTTTCAGGGACCAATGGTGGTCCCCGGAACACCTGTTGAAAACCCCTGACTTATATGACTATATGAGTTAATATATTACTTGAATCAAAGAGTAATATGTTACATATAACTTTCCCAAGTTCCCCCCACCCGCAAAAGAATAAAAGATGTACAACACAATGTTGTTTGTTTTCACATCATGCAACAACAAGCTAATTTTGTAATAAGTGTAAGAGACGTGTCTTGACGGAGTACCATATACTGGTATTACCCATTTTGGCAGAGTAATATCGTTCCACTATTTTTGCTGGAATAGGTATAATATTACAGTACGGTAATATGTAATCCGTTACTGGTTCAAATATGATTATTTTGGGTGGGGTCACGGCTTGAAAATGTTACTCTATAACAGGTGGCCCGGGGACCACCAGTGGTCCCTGAGAGGATTCCAGGTGGTTCCAAGCTAAATCATGGAAAGTCGGTTAACAGATGTAACTCTTTGAAAGCGTAAAAATGAAACCAAATGGACCCTTGCGGGTCCATTTGGTTTCATTTTTACCCTCTCGAGAGTTAAAATATTCATGTGAATTAGCCCCAAGTCTACACAGCTAGAGAAGGTAGAAGATTAATGGTCATTTTAATCTGTAGGTCTGACTGTTTTTGTCTCCCAAATCCAGCCTGGAATTGTGGACATAAGAAAAATAAAACTTTAGTTTTTGGGGGTCTGTGAGGGCCTAAAATGTCCTGAAATGGTGGTCCTCCGTGGCACAAATTCTGAATGAATAGTGTGCCCTGGTATCAAAACAGTTGAAAACCACTGCTCTACAACGATTGATATCAGCCAAGACTAATATACCAAAGTATATTGTGGGGAAACCTGACTATAGCTTGGAGGGCAGCATGTACATACAGCACGGATAAGAATAGCAGAATAGAATCGTTTTTTTTTTACGGTCACAAACTGACATGATGGGCGGCGACTGGAAGTCGTCCTGACTCATCCGCTCCGACTGGCGCAGGCGCAGGATCTCCGAGTAGCTGAGGCCTCGCAGCTTGCTCTTCAGCTGGTCCAGAGACGACGGCTTCATGGCCAGGGCCCTGGTGATCTGCTCCCGGACCACCTGCATCACCTGAACACACCACACACAGCACAGATCAGACCAGGGGCGGATCTAGGCATGGGCAAATTGGGCATTTAGGGGGGCAATGCCCCCCCTAAATGCCTAGACTGCCCCACCAAACATGGTGGCATGCAAACAACTCACATTTAGATAAGATATTTCAAATTAAAGTGCTTATAATTAAAATGACTTGAAACACTACTACTGCTACTAACTAACTACAGCAGTGTCACCACTAAACCAACAGCATTTCATCCCTGAAAACAGAAAACTCTCTGAGTCAGACCTTTAGCTTTATGCATGCTGCGTGTCTGTTGCAACTTCAACAACAACTGATGTTATTATTGATGCTTTACTTGCCTAATACCGAATTCCTGTAATCAAATATGGTATGGGTGTGGCTTCATCACCCGTGTCACTTCCCGCTACAGGCGATGAAGCCGCACCCATACCATTTTCACCTGCTGCCCCAATTGGGAAATGCTACATCCGGCCTGGATCAGACTACGTGCATCACCTGACCTATGGGCTGAGATGGAGTCTGGAGTCTTTTTAACATTTAACCCTAATAAAAGTATGTAAAATGACTGCAATAGATATATTTTTGTGATTATTAGACTAGAACATGTACATTCATTATATTAAAAGATATCCAATTTTTTTTAAAATTCATTATAATGAATGACTTAATTAGCATATATACATTGCCGCCTCCACGGACCCCCTCCTATTCCTGATCGCGCTGCTGCTGCTGCTGCTGCTGCTGCTGCTGCCGCCAGCCTTTCTAAACCCGTTCGTGGATGTTTTGACACTTTTCCACGCAGTCAGGATCCACTGGCAGACTTGAGAAAAAGTTGCTTTCAGCATGTTGCTCGCGCTGGTGCTCCGCGCGCTGGCGCCGCGGTCCGCGGAGCTCATGGCGTCTCCGCCGCGCTGGCGTTCCTCGCGTTGGTCCGCCGCCTAACCATTGATTCATTGATCCCAAGGCTACGTGCAGCAGATAGATTTCCTTATTTTTCAACCAGCTCGACTGACTTTAGCTGCGTTATATGTACTTCTTCGTTTGCTTTCCATGATGCATTTAGTAGTGTCTGTCTTAGCGAACTGCCTGTGCCCTGTCCCCCTACATTTCCTGCTCGGGCCGGCTTAAAGTTGGTGTGCATACCGTGCATTTAGACTTAGAACGCCCTATAGTGTTTGTTAGCCGTAAACATCCATACATTGGCCGCACCGCTGAATAAGCCGCAGGGTCCAAAGCACGGGAAAAAAGTCGCGGCTTATAACCCGGAAAGTACGGTAGAAATAAGTCTGGGCCTTGGAGGGTTAATTGTGTGTCGGGTGACTTGTGTACCTTGTTGAAGTCCTCGGCCGTGGCTCTCATCTCCTTCCAGGTCTTGTTGAGCAGCTGGATGCACACGCAGAAGAACTCCTCCCAGGCACGGTCGTGGGTGAAGAACATGGGGTGGTAGTCGTTGCAGCCTTCGTTTGCTGGACGGGAAAAGAAGAGATTCAAAACGAGGGCTGCTAGGGGTGGGCAAAAAAAAAAAAAAAAATCGAGATGCCAATATATCGCAATTCTTAATGCCTTGATATCCATATCGAATCGCCAGGTTCAAAATCGATTCTTTGACATTTGTGCAGGCCTATTCATAAATTTCTTCATGCCAGAAAGACTGGATGAGGTTATGAGGCTGCACTGATGTGTATGATTGAACTTTTTGTTTATATTATTTAAAATTGCTTTAAGATGTTCTAGTTGATTAAACTTGTCATGGTCCATATTGTTCAGAATTGTTTTAAAAGGGGAATTCTACCTGTTTTCAACATTTTACTGTACTGAATTTTTACTTGATGATGACGACGTGTTCAAGTTGTGTTTGTGTTGTGTTTGTTAATGATCTTTCTTTTAGGACCCGTTAGGGTCCATTTGGTTTCATTTGTACGCTCTCAGAAAAAAATCTTGAAAAAAGACAAGACAAAAAAACATACTGCCTACTTTTGCCCCGAAAATATTTTAGATGCGAGAAGTGGGGGGACGCCGTCCCCCCTCCACTACACCCCTGCTTTCCTCTGTGCGATAAAGAAGGCAGTAATACTCACGCAGCTCTCCGACCTGCAGTATCTCACACAGCATGCGGGTCAGCTCGATGGCACAGCGGCCGAACGGACACTCGTGTTTGTCCTCACGGCTGCTGTTCTCCAGAACGATCTGTGGGGAAGGTAGTGTTAATGATAATAATAATAATGGATTGCATTTTTATAGACAGGGGTGCACATAAGTGGTGCTCCAGTGCTCAGGAGCACCAAAAATCCTACAATGAGCTGTCAATCCAAGGGTGGAAAGCTCCGTTGAGCACCACACAGCTGGGGCTCATAATGACTGCCCGACTGGGCCTGTAAAAAAGCCTCGAAAATAAAATAATTATAACTAATTCTGACCTCTAAGTCTAAGATACTACTAGTATTTTAATGGATGTAGAAGGCAGGTAGTAGTAGTACTACTAGGCTAGCCACTATTGCAACACCCAAACTATCGCCCTGTACTGTAATACTGTACATTGATCGGGCTGTACGGAGTGGAAAAAAGTGGTCCCAGGGCCCGGTGATGGTCGCCGCATTTTGGGAGCACCAAGTAACATCCCTAGGTGCTCCTCTGAGTACTGGACCAAAATAGTTATGTGCACCCCTGTTTATAGAGCTTTTCTATGCACTATGTGTATACTCAAAGCGCTCTACAATGGTCCAGTAGCGCCACGGGCGATGAAGCCGCCCCCATACCATTTTCAGTTACAGGACTTTTATTAGTCAAGTAAAGCATCAACAATAACATCAGTTGTTGTTGAAGTTGCAACAGACAGACACGCAGCATGCATAAAGCTAAAGGTCTGACTCAGAGAGTTTTCTGTTTTCAATGATGAAATGCTGTTGGTTTAGTCGTGCCACAGCTGTAGTTAGTTAGTAGCAGTAGTAGTGTTTCAAACCAATTTAAATATAAGCACTTTAATTTGAAATATCGTGGGTTGTTTTGCATGCCATCATGTTTGGTGGGGCGGTCAGGGAATTTATGGGGGCATTGACCCACCATGCCCATGCCTAGATCTTCCGCCCCTGCCCATAGTACTGACCCTGATGTAGGTGTCCTGGTGCAGCTTGGCCAGGTACAGCATGTTGTCCAGAGCCAGCATCCCTGGAGGAGTCTGGGTGAAGTCCATCGCAGGGTTCACATGGTTCTGGAAGAACACAACGCACAAGCACAACCCATGATAACCCATTAAAGGGGAATTCCACCCATTTTCAACATTTTACCATGTCATTAACCCATTGTGTCCTGACCCTCGATTTGAGTTCCTGACACCAGATTATACAGTAGTTCCTGACACCAGATTATAGCTGCAGCAACATTCTAGCTTTTGACACTAGATTCTACTGTAGTTTCCGACACTAGATTCTAGTTATTGACACTAAATTATAGTTTCTGATGATAGGATCTACTTTTGACACTAGAATTTCGTTTCTGACGCTAGAATCGAGTTTTTGACACTAGATTCTATAGTCTCTGACACTAGATTCTAGTTTTTCTGAAAAGTCTGTGTTCCTGTGTCCAAGGCCAAGCCAAGGACCACCAGAATTATCCAAATTTGGCTGCAGACCCTCATCTGAAAACATGTTGTTCTAGGGATTCCCCAGATGCAAAAATTTGAGTTAAAAATGTTTGCTTCCAAAATAACATATTCAGAGATTTGCAGCACATTTTCACAATTTTTCAAAAACAGCAGAACAACAAGCTCATGTCGCGCCACTCGGTGGCGCGACATGAGCTTTAGTTGGGTCGTTTCCGACCGTTCCGTGACCGCGGAGAGCGAAGGTCCGTTTCTCAATGGAATTATCATCTAAGAGGGTTATTAAACAAATTTGGCCGGGGTGCCCTTTCTGAAAGTGCGGGCAATTTTTTTTAGAGCCCATAATCCAAAATGTCCGCCCAAAAAATGTGTTTTTTCCTTCATAACTTGAAATCCATTGATTTTACACCCCATAAATGTATTGAACATTAATACAAAGTTGGGCATTACGGACGATCTGGTACCGAGCACATGTCTGTATCTTCTATGGTTCTCGAGATACAGCATATAGGTACTTTCACAGATTGAGTAGAGCAAGACATTATTAACATTGATTTTTAAGTCAATCAAATGGTGATACAGGCATGGGAATTGGTACACACACTCTTTAAACCCCACTATTTCTAAAAGTACTGCATGCTCTGCAAAATTCCAAGATGGCAGCCCCCAAAATCCAAGATGTCCGTCCAAAAATGTGGTTTTTCATTCATAACTCAAAATACGAAGATTTTAAGCCCCATAAATGTATTGAACATTAATATAAAGTTGGACATTACGGACATTTTGATACCAAGCACATGTCTGTATGTACTACGGTTCTTGAGTTATAATATATAGGTAGTTATGGGGCACCATAAGGGTAACATTTTGGCACGTTTCACTCATTTACTCAAAGTTCCCTTTATCACCATGTCTACTATTTTCAGGAAATGGACCTACATGGGTCTGCTATCATAAACCACTTCAAGTTTTTCAATTGATGAAACGGGTCGGGAGTTATTAAACCGAACGTGAATGCTGTTCCAGTGCTAAATTTGCTGCGCACATTTTGCGAATATAAGCCAGGCAGAATTGTCCTGTCTGTGCATTAGACTGAGTCTGTGCTTCACAATAAGAGTGTGTGAAGTATGAGTATGTGAAGCGGACACACCAAGTGTAGCATGTGCCATAGTGTCAGGGTTTAATATGCTAACAAGTGCAATAGGCTAATACGTGCAATAGCATAATATACTGTATGTACAATAGGCTAATAGTGTAATACATGCAATAGTGCCATAGGGTAATATGTGTAATAGTGCAATATATGTGCATTAGGGTAATAGTGTAATAGATGCAATAGTGTAACAGGGCTAATAGTCTAATATATGTGCAATAGGGTAATATTATATTATATACAGTATTGTAATAGGGTATTATGTGTAATAGTGCATTAAGTGTAATAGTGTAATATGTGTGCATTAGGGTAATAGTGTAATATGTGTAATATTGTAATATTTGTAGTGCAATTTGTAGTGCAAGTGCAAGTGCAATAGGCACATATATTGTACTATTACACATATTATCCTATGACACTATTGCATATATTACACTATTACACTATTAGCCTATTGTACATACAGTATATTATGATATTGCACGTATTAGCCTATTGCACTTATTAGCATATTATACCCTGACATTCTGACACATGCTACACTTGGTGCGTCCACTTCACATATAGTCTTATTGTGAAACACATATTCAGTCTAATGCAGACAGGACAATTCTGCCTGGCTTATATTCGCAAAACGTGCGCAGCAAATATAACACTGGAACAGCATTCACATTCGGTTTAATAACTCCCGACCCGTTTCATCAATTGAAAAACTTGAAGTGGTTTATGATAGCAGACCCATGTAGGTCCGTTTCCTGAACATAGTAGACATGGTGATAAAGGGATCTTTGAGTAAATGAGTGAAACGTGCCAAAATGTTACCCCTATGGTGCCTCATAACTACCTATATATTGTAACTCAAGAACCGTAGTACATACAGACATGTACTTGGTATCAAAATGTCCGTAATTCCCAACTTTATATTAACGTTCAATACATTTATGGGGCTTAAAATCTTCGTATTTTGAGTTATGAATGAAAAAACACATTTTTGGACGGACATCTTGGATTTTGGGGGCTGCCATCTTGGAATTTTGCAGAGCATCAGGTACTTTTAGAAATAGTGGGGTTTGAAGAGTGTGTGTACCAATCTTCATGCCTGTATCACCATTTGATTGACTTAAAAATCAATGTTAATAATGTCTTGCTCTACTCAATCTGTGAAAGTACATATATGCTGTATCTCGAGAACCATAGGAGATACAGACATGTGCTTGGTACCAAATCGTCCGTAGTCCCCAACTTTGTATTAATGTTCAATACATTTATGGGGTGTAAAATCAATGGATTTCAAGTTATGAAGGAAAAAACACATTTTTGGGGGCGGACATTTTGGATTATGGGCTCTAAAAAAAATTGCCCGCACTTTCAGAAAGGGCACCCCGGCCAAATTTGTTTAATAACCCTCTTAGATGATAATTCCATTGAGAAACGGACCTTCGCTCTCCGCGGTCACGGAACGGTCGGAAACGACCCAACTACTTGTTGATCTGCTATTTTTCAACAGATAAAACACCAAAACGCGTTCAGGACACTAAGGGTTAAAGGGGAATTCCACCCATTTTCAACATTCTAATATGTCATTAGTATACCCTAGAGGTGCTGTATGGGTGGACATGATTAAAAAAAAAAAAAGTTCCCCCATTCTGTGTTTCCTAGAAATGGAGGTCTGAGGAAATCCATTAACATGGTCAAATACATCACATCATCAAAGATGTATTTTCACCATGTTAATGGATTTCTTTAGACACTTCTTTTTTCTGAGAGCGTACAAATGGAAACTAAATGAACCCATTAGGGTTCATTTGGTTGCTTTTGTACACTCTTAGAAAAAAATGTTGAAAATGGGTGGAATTCCCCTTTATTATACCTTAGAGATGTAAAAAGGTTTCTCCCATTCTGTGTTTCCTAGAAATGGAGGTCTGAAAAAAATCATTAAGATGGTGAAACACAACGTGATGACATCATCAAGTTGTGTTTCACCATGTTTTGTTGATGTGATTTGATTTTTTTTTGTTTGTTTGTTTGTTGTTGTTTTACAAATGTGTACACGCTCAGAAAAAAAAAAAAAGAAAATGGGTGGAATTCCCCTTTAAAGGAGCATTCAGTGATTTGGGTCTTTTGGGTCCTGATAGGACGAAAGGCTTTTATCCCAAAAGCCCAAACTGAAACTAGAGTTTAACGACCTCAGGGGCTCACTGGGGGACAGGGAGGAACTCCTTATATGGACACCACACTCTATAGTAGGGAGGGTTAGCCAAAAAAATAACAAAAAAATAATTAATTTAAATAATAATATTTGAATCAACCCATTGTGTCCTATCTAGTTTCTGAATAACATAATATTCAAAGATTTCACCACGTTTTCACGATTTTTCAAAAATAGCAGAGATACAAGCTCATAGCGCGCCACTCGGTGGCGCGCTATGAGCTTGTAGATCTGCTATTTTTCAATAGTTAAAACATAATGCTTAGAACACCAAAACGCGTTCAGTACACTAAGGGTTGAGTGAAATCACTTACTATACCTATAAAGACCTTATGGCAGGCAAAAATGTCGTCCAAATTTCTGAGCAAAAACATGTTCCCTTGTCAGTGGTTCTCAAAAGTTTCCAAGTCATTTCAAAATATTTTGTTCCAGGCAGTAACCCCCAAAATAAACATCTGATGTAAACAAAAAAAAATGTTTGTTTTGGCCGAGACGGTTGCAGTCTGGGCACCTGGGCCTGGCGTGGCGCGGGTTCGAGTCCCGAGCCCGGCACCCTTTGTATATACTTATTCAAAGATGTGCACAAATTTTCATGTTTTCTTTTTTTTTTAAACAGTAGCAGTTAGGGCATTAACCAACCACGTTTTTTGCTAGTCGCATCGAATACTTTGGTAGTGGAATAATTGTCGACTAGTCTATAGTGATATACATTTTTTTAGCCAATAAAATATGTGATTCTGGACTTCCCATTGAAAAAATACATGCCTATTACACTACTGTAACTCAGTTACACTATGACATGAAAAATGAGCAATCAACCTACAATTACTACCAACACCACAGCACACATCCACAATGCCTGCTGCAGAAAATTGATTTTTCTAGTCAAATAATTGACTAGTCGAATATAATGCCCTAGTAGCAGTATAACCAAGCATAGCAGCACTCACGGTGAATCCCAGCATCTTGTAGTCCTTGGTGTACAGAGCCTTCCTCTTCTCCGTACCGCTGGGGTCGTTCTCTCCATCGAACGCAATCCGCCGCAGCTCGAAGATGATGTCCCTCTGAGCCTGAGAGAGGACAGTACAACAGTTCAATACTAGGGGTGGGACGATTCACTTACCCCACGATACGATACAATATTGATACTTAGCGTTCTGAATCGATTTATATTGTGATTCTTAGTTATGCTGCGATTCCATTTGATATATCACATTTTTTCCCCAGAAATGACAAATGTGCTTTTATTTAACAAGAACAAGGGGGATTCCATCCATTCTCAAGATTTTTTTCTGAGGCTGTACAAATGGAACCAAATGGTTCCATTTGTACAGCCTCAGGAAAAAAAAGTCCTAAAAGAAAAATCATTAACAAACACAACACAAACACAACTTGACGTCATTGTCCAGTAAAATACAGTACAGTAAAATGTGGAAAAACTGGGCGGAATTCCCCTTTAAAACAATTCTGAACAATGACAAGTTCAATCCACTAGAACATTTTAAAGCAATTTTAAACAGTATAAATAACAAAAAGTTCAATCATACACATCAGTGTAGCCTGATAATGTCAGTCAGTCTTTCTGACATAAACACATTAATGAATAGACCTACTTATAAATATCAAAAACATTGATTTTGAACCTGGCGATTCGATATTGATATCATGGCATTAAAGGTAGGGGAAGTGATTTGAAATTCCTGGTGTAGTACCAGCCTGGTGCACTAGGGGCCCCCAAAAGTAGCTACACTATGTGAACCTGCTGCTCTCTCCTGATTGGAGGAGAATTGTGGTGACCTGGGGAACTTTTATTAGCTCCTCTGCTAACGTGGGGGAGGGGGAAACTCCATATGTGGTTTCCACACCTTATAATAGAGCATTTTAACAGAAAAAAAATATTTTTTGGGTGATATCTGACAAAAGTGAAATCACTTCCCCTACCTTTAAGAATTGCGATATATTGGCATATCGATTTTTTAGCCCAGCCCTATTCAATACCATGTCCCTCAGTACAGTACAACAGTTCAATACAATGTCCCTCTGAGCCTGACAGAGGACACTACAACAGTTCAATACCATGTCCCTCTAATGTCCCTCTGAGCCTGACAGGGTACAGTACAACAGTTCAATACAATGTCCCTCTGAGCCTGACAGAGAACACTACAACAGTTCAATACCATGTCCCTCTGATGTCCCTCTGAGCCTGACAGAGAACAGTACAACAGTTCAATACCATGTCCCTCTGATGTCCCTCTGAGCCTGAGAGAGGACAGTACAACATTCAATACCATGTCCCTCTGATGTCCCTCTGAGTCTGACAGAGAACAGTACAAGAGTTCAATACCATGTCCCTCTGATGTCCCTCTGAGCCTGACAGAGAACAGTACAACAGTTCAATACCATGTCCCTCTGATGTCCCTCTGAGCCTGACAGAGGACAGTACAACAGTTCAATACCATGTCCCTCTGATGTCCCTCTGAGCCTGACAGAGGACAGTACAACAGTTCAATACCATGTCCCTCTGATGTCCCTCTGAGTCTGACAGAGGACAGTACAACAGTTCAATACCATGTCCCTCTGAGTCTGACAGAGGACAGTACAACAGTTCAATACCATGTCCCTCTGATGTCCCTCTGAGTCTGACAGAGGACAGTAAAACAGTTCAATACATACCTGGGCATTATGCGGCCCTTTGGCTGACTCTGACCGGCCTGTGAAAGGGTACTGTGGTTTTCAACCAATGGTCTCAGAGAGTTGCAGTTAAATATGGAAAGTTGGTTAACCAGATTTAACTTTTTGAGAGTGTAAAAATGAAACCAAATGGACCCTTGCGGGTCCATTTGGTTTCATTTTTACACTCTCAAGAGTTAAAATATTCATCATCTGAATTAGTCCAAGTCTACACAACTAGAAAATGTAGAATGGTAATGGTCATTTTGATATGTATGTTTGCCTGTTTTTGTTTGTGAAATCCAGCCTGGAATTGTGGACAAAAGCAAAAGAAATCTTTAGTTTTGGGGTCTGTGGGGCTAAAATGTCATCAAATGGTGGTCCTCTGTGGCACAAATACTGAATAAATGGAGGTCCCTGGTGTCAAAATGGTTGGTCTTACTCTTACTTTTATCTTGAAATTAAATTAATATTATACAGACTTTAGTTCAGCCTTTAGTCTTGGCCCTCCACAATATTTTATGTATCTCATTTGGCCCCTTGGGAAAAAGAATTGCCCACCCCTGGTTCAATACCATGTCCCTCTGATGTCCCTCTGAGCCTGACAGGGAACAGTACAACAGTTCAATACCATGTCCCTCTGATGTCCCTCTGAGCCTGACAGGGAACAGTACACCATTCAATAAGATGTCCCTCAGTTTTACTAACTGCTGCGGCAGTTGGTGAAAAGACAGTTATGAACAAAGCTGTCACGGCAGAATGATTCATACCTGCCTGGTCGCAGTCGCAAATTGATTTCACCCCTACTCGTTCAATATGGTATTTCTCCACAGAGAACAGTGCAGTGGTGTGGAATCAGTGTTGTTTTTGGCAGGTATTTTTTGTAGATATAATCTTAGTCTTTTGGACAAAAATGTCATTTCTATCCTTGATAGTTGTAGTCTAGTTTTAGTTGGTGGAAACTTAAAGAGGTTTTATTCAGTTTTAGTTGGTGGAAACTCAAAACCTAGGGTTTTTTTTTATATATATAACTATGGCCGTTACTACAGTATGGCTATGATTAGCTAATGCTAGGAGCAAAATGTGAATATACCAACGTTAGAGGTTATCTTGCAGCACTTTCTTAATATGCTCACACACAGCATTGAAGATAAATCTAAAGGGAGATTGTGAGAGAAATGAGAAAAAGAGCAATAAAAGGATAAAAAAGAGTGCGAGAAACGTTGTAAAAGACCACCAAAGGATAAGAAAAAAAGATAAAAGCACCAAAAGATAAAACGCTCTGCAGTCAAGTGGTAAAAGACAAGTCTATAAAACAGGGGTTTTCAACAGGTGGTCCGGGGACCACCAGTGGTCCTTGAGAGGGTTCCAGATGGTCCCCAGCTAAGTTGCTTTAACCAGATGTAACTCTTGAGAACGTAAAAATGAAACCAAATGGACCCTGGCGGGTCCATTTGGTTTCATTTTTACACTCTCAAGAGTTAAAATATTCATCATGTGAATTAGTCCTAAATCTACACAACTAGAAGATTAATGGTCATGGACAGAAGCAAAGGAAATCTTTAGTTTTGGGGTCTGTGGGGCTAAAATGTCCTCAAATGGTGGTCCGTGGCTCAAATGCTGAATAAATGGTGGGCCCTGGGATGATAAAGGCTGAAAACCCCTGCTATAAAAGGGTGTTTTGTGAGGGAACGCTGAATCTGCTTGCCCTTAGCCTCGACACCCAGGCTTTCATTTTCGTCCGCCTTGCGCGAAAACTGAAAGCCTGGACTAACGCGCGTTGGAAAGTGGCCTTGAGGGGCGTGTCAATGTTCCGGGGTGGGCGTCGCTCTAAATGATGTGACGTAGAACAGCAGTGGACGGGCGTGGGAGGGACCGGAGATGACGACACGTTAGTGAGATCAAATCAGAGCGCAGCACTTCCGCCGTGTGGATCCCACGACACCCCCGCCCCCCAAGGCCAAAATCATTGAGGGCTAGACCAGGCTAGCTTGCCCTGATCTCACAGCATGACAGGCATAGAAAACAAAACGAATAATGTTTCTCAACAGTGCCCAAAGGAGAAGTCGTCTCTGCGTTTGTCTTCCCGAAACAAGCTTGTATGCATTCAAATGTAATTATTTGAATGCAGACACTTCCTCTACACCCCACAGATAATAATTATTTGAGAACCTCAGTTACTAGTTGATTATTACAGAACAACTTCAGACCTACACTTTGAGAGCGGTGTCATGACTGATGTATTCACTGATGTCAATCACAACGCAGGGCAGTAGAAAACTTATCAACGTCCACGATTTTAATAGCTAGTAGAGGCGCGTGCGAAAGGGGGTGGGGGCAGCATGCTGTTTTTATTTATTTTTTTAATGTAAAACTTAATTTTTAGCGAAGGTTCGAAGCGCGCCCTGAAATTCCTGGCGAGGCTCGTACGCAAAAATCAGGGCAAATATACACCACGTGTGTGTGTGTGTGTGTGTGTGTGTGTGTGTGTGTGTGTGTGTGTGTGTGTGTGTGTGTGTGTGTGTGTGTGCGTGCATGTTTGTGTGAATGTAATGCATGTCATGTAATGAATGTAAAGCTCTATGGGGAAAATGATTTTCAGTGGAACCACAAAACTACACCCACTGCTATGTACTATATAGATAGAGAGCGTAAAATGAAATGAAATTTTACGTTCTCAAGAGTTACAGACCTATAAGGGTCCAATTGGTTAACCAACCGCCCATCATTTAGCCCGGGGACCACCTGGAATCTAGTCTACGTGCTCACCTGGTCGTTGGGGTCCATCTTGGTCATCATGCGCTCCTCCAAGAGGTTAAAGGTCAACACCTGCAGCACGTATAGCTGATGGGCCATCTCCGCTTTGATTGGCCGATTGCCTCTGATGATGTGCTGATAAAAGATAAAGCAGACGGTTTACAGTTAGACAGGTACACTCCTCAAACAGCTGGAGATACTGTAAGAGGACAAACTGCAGTTTGCCAACACATGCAGCAACAAACAGCCTTTTAATAGACCTGTAGGTAAGCCCCTCCCCAAAATGCTATGGTCCAATCACAACTCAGCATAAGATGTGACAGACAAACCTCTCCACCAATAGCTTTCCTATATGATTAAACGTGGTTTTAAAAAAAAATAAATGCCACACACACACACATTTTTCCACTGCATAGGGCCTGGCTTGTTGATGGATTTGGAAGAGATTTTGAAGGTCTGGTTCCAATAATGAACCAGTATTTACAGTAATGTGTAAAGTCCATGATATTTACATTGGAATGAATGGGCCCAGGGGCGGATCTAGGCATAGGCTAGGGGGGGCAATGCCCCCCCAGATTTGGCGCTTGCCCCCCCAAACGCGATGGCAAGGAAAAATCCCAAATTAAAAATATATATATCATTATTATTCTCTCCCTCATTTAAAGTATTTCCTGATTGGTAGATGCATAGGGAGGGGGGGGCTCGTCGCTTCACTCTCAGTCTCTCTCACTCAGTCCACCGCAGCTGCAGACAGGCACTGACACTAGTCACACACTGTCTACCGCACCGCCACCGACCGTATCTTTCTCCAACTTTTTCCTCAACTTCTCGTTCTCTGTCCTCCTCTCCTCTTTCTCTCTATCTCTCTATGCAATGTATTCATTCCATTGTTCTTAGGTGCGACAAAAACAATAGGTACGCTAATGAACCTCGTGCGAGTCGTGCCTATGCATTTATTGAAGCTCGCCTCGGACATAGAAATGCTAATTTAGTCTTTGTTTGGTGGGACCATCACCGTGAACGTGGTAGCCTAGTTTACTTGCAGTATAACTGTAGGACATAAGAAAAAACTCGCCCGGATCGCTGGGTTAGCCACCATTTTAACCACGCTACAGAAACTGGAAAAAGAAAAAGTTGATTACAAGTCAATGCTGTCGCAAAATATCGGGAGTCTAACACAACCCGCGGGTTCAGAAAGGATTAAAAAGCTCACTTAAACATGGTAAAACACAGAGCATGAGCAGAGAGAGGACTGCAGCCTGTTCGTGTTGCATGGTTTCTTGCACAGAACAGGAGAGATGCTGCAATCTCTCCGTGTTGAATGGGGGGAAAATCACACCCGTGTGAAGAGTGAGTGTGAAGTGTTGCATGTGGTGGTCTCTAGGGGTTCCCCCGAACTTGCAAACAACATTCAGAGATGCTGAGATGATAAAAGAATGCACAAAAGTTACATCTAGGTGTGCCCTGAGATTTTTGGGCTATGAAAACTGTGCCTTTGGACAAAAAAGGTTGAGAAACACTAATGTAGTGCATTCTATGACTTTGGATTTTAAAATCAAACCGTTTAAAGAGTTGGTTACATTTTAAGTATTAACAGTTTGCAGAATACAGTATATTGTACATTTCAAGCGCATAGATTAACTAATATGATGATAGCATGGCTTTCTGTGCATTTACGGGGGTTTGGGGGATTTGACATCCACCAATTTGTTTGCCCCCCCTGCCAAACCACATGCCCCCCCTAGTGGGGAGAGCTAGATCCGCCCCTGATGGGCCCCGGCTGGAAAGTGTCCTAGGGTGTACAAGAGGGCGGGGCTTAGCTAAAGGTCTATTACACGTTCATGTTCTTCATAAGACTTTTCAAAAGGAATTCATACAAAGACAATTATGCCGAGGACAAGCCAACTTGGGCTTACAGCGTGTTGCAAGCTTATACACATAAGACAGGGAAAGGACGTTGCTGCATAATATTAAAGGCCTGTCAGACATTTGATCAGGGGCGGATGTGACATTTCCAAATTGGGGGGGCAGAAGAAAATGGTGTGGGGGGCGGCTTCATCGCCCGTGACGCTTCGCGCCACGGGCGATGAAGCCGCCCCCCACACCATTTTCAGTCACAGGACTTTTATTAGGCAAGCATCAATAATAACATCAGTTGTTGTTGAAGTTGCAACAGACACGCAGCATGCATAAAGCTAAAGGTCTGACTCAGAGAGTTTTCTGTTTTCAATGATGAAATGCTGTTGTTTTAGTGGTGACACAGCTGTAGTTAGTTAGTAGCAGTAGTAGTGTTTCAAATCATGTTAAATGTAAGCACTTTAAATTGAAATATCTTGGGTTGTTTTGCATGGCATCGTGTTTGGTGAGGCAGACTGCGCATTTAGGGGAGCATTGCCCCCCCCCCCCATGCCCATGCCTAGATCCGCCCCTGCATTTGACGGCTGTATAATAAAGGGCATGTGGAGTCGAAACTCACGTTAAGGATGATGGATCGCAGGTGCTTCTGAGCCAAGGTGCTGGCCATCTCCTGTGGGACGAACAAAACACAAAGCACAGTGATGTAGCGGACAGCTCCTATGAGTGAATGAATGACACTGCCGTGTCAAAACGCTGTGTGTAGCGTAGCAGAACATCTGCTCCCTGATGCTCCGGTTGCTTTTATATATCAGTGGTTTTCAACCTTTTTCATACCAGGGCTCACTATTTATTCAGAATTGTATCCACGGACCAGCAACTGATGTTGAGTTTATTCAGTCAGACTCAAATGCAATGATCTTCAAGTTTTTGTCTACAATTTAGGAGAGAACTGGCAAAACTTTTGGGTCAAACTAACAATTCTTCTACATTTTCTACAGGGCCCACTATTTTTTATTCAGATTTTGAGTCACGGACCACCGTTTGGATACCACCGGATACCCCACAAACCCCCCCAAACTAAAGATTTCTTTTGCTTTTGTCAACAACTCCAGGCTGGATTACAAAACAGTCAAACATACTGTAGAATCATAAATGTCCATTCATCTTCTACATTCTCTAGCTGTGTAGACTTGGGGCTAATTTGGACTGTAAATATTTTAACTAGGGCTGGGATTTTAACTGATTAATTGAGATTAATTAATCGCAGAAACAATAACGCGATTAACAAAATTAACCCATTTTAATCGCCACACAGACTCCAAGAGTTTTCTTTTGCTTTTGTCCACAATTCCAGCCTGGATTTCAGAAACAAAGTCACAGTCAAACATACAGATCAAAATGACCATTAATCTTCTACATTCTCTAGTTGTGTAGAATTGGACTAATTCAGATGGTGGAGATTTTAACTCTTGAGAGTGTAAACATGAAACCAAATGGACCCGCATGGGTCCATTTGGTTTACACTCTCAAAGCGTTACATCTGGTTAACCAACTTTTGATCTAGTTAACCAAATTTTGATTTGGTTAACCAACTTGCATTGTTGACACAGTGATTTAGAAAAACTCTCACACGCTATACCAGCCTGTTTTAATTGACAAAAAAAAATGCTTCTTGGGTCAAATATTGGTATGCAATTAATTGAGATTAATTAATTACAAGGCTTCAAATTAATCAGATCAAAAAATTAATCGAGTCCCACCCCTAATTTTAACTCTTGGGAGTGTAAACATGAACCCAATTACAGTAATAAAATGGCACAGCAATAAGGGGGAGGAGAAAACCAAAAAAAAGAGGGAGATAATACAGAGACAGTATGTGGACTGACGGAGGTAGAGAGAGAGGCTGATGGCGTGAGATGATGATGATGTGTACTCACAGTGAGCTGCCGATCCAGGGGGTTAGTACACTCCTCCTAGGGGTGGGTTGGGTGGGGGTGGAGTATGGGGTACAGGGTACAGGGGTAGGTGGGTAGGTGGGTGGGTGGGTGGCGTACAGGGTACAAGGGAGTGTGGGTGGGAGGGGCGGAACAGTGAATGGAAACAAAAAAAAGAGTGCACAACACTTATACATGGAGCATGAGATAGATACAGCATACAGTACATCACAGGGCATGGCATGCGGTGGGAGGAAGATGTGACAATGTCCGTAGGCAGGGGTGTTTTTCGAACTGCTGCTATCCTATCCTCATGCACATGTACAGTATACCTCACCTCTATATAGTAGGCTGCATGTTGTTTTTGTTTAGTTGTAGCTTTATATAGTCTCGTATATAGTATTTAGATTTATAGTTGTAGTTTCTAGTTGTATGTGTCCTGTCTAGTCCAACAGTTTACTATCACTTTACTGGTCTGCTGCACTATTGTTTGTCTCGTCTATATTTTGTCTCTTTGCCTTATTGCACTGTTGTCTTGACTATTGTCTTATTGCACTGTCTGTTGTCTTGACTATTGTCTTATTGCACTGTCTATTGTCTTGACTATTGTCTTATTGCACTGTCTGTTGTCTTGACTATTGTCTTATTGCACTGTCTATTGTCTTGACTATTGTCTTATTGCACTGTCTGTTGTCTTGACTATTGTCTTATTGCACTGTCTGTTGTCTTGACTATTGTCTTATTGCACTGTCTGTTGTCTTATTGCACTGTGGAAAATGGAGACGCTATGTCATCCCTGTATATGTCCTGACATACACTGGAGTGACGAATAAAAAACCTTGAACCTTGAGCCTTGCCATTAGACAGACTAGGCAGTTACCTAGGGCGCCATGAGGGGAGGGGGGGGGGGCATGAGGGGAGATTTTCCCCGGAGCCTCCCCTTACCGAATGGACCCGTACGGGTCCATTCGGTAAGGGGGGGCTCCGGGGAAAATCTTGCCTAAGGCTCCAAATTGCTTAGAAACGCCACTGTCCGTAGGAGCTGGTACCAGATCCCTCCTTCTCTCCCTCCCACTTTCCCTCAATCTCTCTCGCCCTCCCGACACGTACAGAGCGCCGCAGTCCTGTCCTCCGTGTGAGCGGCCCAGAAGTGATTTCCACATCCCTTCCCCATCGTAGACCTTTCACAAAGTATTGCCCCGGATGCTGTCCCGCATTGTCCTCCATAGTGTCCCGCATTGTCTCGGATATAAGACGACCCCCTGTTTTTCTAAGACTCGAACAACGACAAAACATCATGTTACAACCCTTTTGTTGTTTTTCTAGTTTGCAATTATTTGTTCATTCCAAAAGGTTTGTTGTTATGATTTGTCATGACCCAGGTTGGCTTTGTGCAACGCTTAAAAATTTGCTCTTTCTTTTTTTTCTTTTTTTTTTTTTAGGAAAACGAATGAGGCATTCACTTCTGGAACAAGCGAAGGGCAGGACTGTGGTGCTCTCTGGTCTCCAAGTAGATGATTTGAAACGCTTTACTTTTCGCGGTAAGAGTGCTCAAACGTTCTTCTTTCCTGCTTTCACCCCCCTCTCTCTTCTTCCATTTATTTTACTTTTTTTTCTTGGGAAAATGAAACGGTGGTATGCACAAAAATGTGTTTTTGTTTTTTTTACCTGTCGTCTGTCTTCTGGCGCCTTGAGGAAGAGAGCGTTGATGAGGGCGATGGCGTACGTCTGGATCTCCTGGTTAGACCTACAAGACACACAAGTAGAGTTAGAAGCATCTAGCTCCACTCCTCTACACCAGGCGTTTTCAACCTTTTTGACTCCAGGGACCACCGTTTATTCAGCATTGGAGCCACGGACCTGCACCATTTGATTACATTTTCACACCAAAGACCTAAGATTAAAGAATTCTTTTGATTTTGCCCACAATTCCAGGCTGTATTTTTACCAACAAAACAGTGTAAACTTCTTAATTAAGTGGTGCTAATTCAGACGATGAATATTTTAACTCTTGAGGGTGTAAAAATGAAACCAAATGGACCCGCAAGGGTCCATTTGGTTTCATTTTTACACCCTCAAGAGTTACATCTGGTTAACCAACTTTCCATCATTTAGCCTGGGGACCACCTGGGACCCTCTCAAGGACCACTGGTGGTCCCCGGACCACCTGTTGAAAACCCCTGCTCTACACCAGTGAAGAATCTAGCGGCCGCGAGCAGCGCTCGCATCCTCTGCCAGCTGAGGGACCCAAATAAGAGACGGACCGGAAGTTAACAGTTTTCATGCCATTGAAATAGATCTACGTCTCCCGTTATCATTATGATTTACAGTAACAATTGATGCCGCTGACGTTAACGCTACTGTACGTGACGTAGTTACCGGCGCCGGTTTAATTCGATCCCCATGCTAACAGCAGCTAGCAGCGACCGCATCCACCATTGATAGACAATAACAAGAGACCCACCAAACCGCAACCGGAAGTGTGTGTCGCCAACTAACTTGTCCGTGGGGAAACATGGACCGAAATATGAAATATGAGTTTTTGATGAAAAAAACTGGCACTGGCTACCTCCAAAAATATGAAAAAGGGCTGGCACGGAGAGTGTTAAGATCCTTGCCCAGTGAGCTTTTACATGAAAATCACTAGCTGGCACTAGCTACGTAAAAAAATAAAATATAAAGTGCTGACGAAGTAAGTGTTAATGTGCATGTATGCGTGTGTGTGCGCGTGCGTGCGTCTGTGTGTGGGTGGTGTAACTTGTAGCATAACTCATTACATTTTCCCCATTCAGTAACACCATTGCAGTTACCCACATTGCTTATTACCGTATTGTCCCGAATATAAAGCGACGTTTTAAGTCAGGCAGGGGGGTCTCAGAAATGCCCCTCGCCCTACAATTGCAGCTTTAGCCATGAGATGGCAGCATTCCCCATAATACTGTTGTTATGAATGGAGCTATATGGAGTGTCTCTATACATCGCAGCGCATCTGTAGTAACAAGACGCAGACAAGATGGAGAACAGTGCGACCATCCCAGACTAACAGAGTTGTTCCATTAAAGCAGGACATGCTAACTAAACAACAGAGGACATGTTATGATGCTCTGCTTTATATAACTCCAACTAACACAGCAGCAGCCTCTACTTCAGCAAACCACTGTGTTGTGTGTAAACGCTTTTACTGTCCCACTAACAACACTGCCGCGAAATGTTAGTTCCTAGTTCCTGGGAACTATGCATAGAATATTAGTTCTATGTATGAAACTAATATTGTGTAAACTTATTGTCTCCACCGTAAGGTGGTGACTATGGATCGTACCCCGTCATTCCGCCCGTGTCTGTCCGTGCGTGTCTGTCCGTGCGCGTCTGTCCGTGCGCGTCTGTCCGTGCACATATGTCTGTCCGTGCATCCTATGACGTCATGATGACATCATAGATAGATATATAAGGTGCTACCATGGAAACTAACACCAAAGAGAGTGAAGGGAAGATGAGGGAACCGAAGAACATTCCTGAGCCCGGACGGTGGAGACCTGTGCCCCGTAGGGGCACAACTCTTGTTTACACTGTATTGTAAATTGTATGCTGTCACATGTAAATAATTGTATTTAAAGTTATATAGAAACTTGTTAAAATAAACCATATTCTTTAATAATAACCAGATTTTGTCTTATATGTTTTTTCCCCACAAATGAGTCTTGGGAAATGGGGTCGTCTTATAATCAGAGCCGTCTTACATTCGGGACAATACGGTATATCCATATAATTGGACTGGATATTGGGTGCAATTCCTGATCGCTGTGGTGTAGCCAGGTATAGTGTAAGTCCTCTCATTGGCTGCATGGCAGCAAATCAGGTTTGGGGCCGTGCTCATTGGCTGCATGGCAGCGAATCAGGTCTGGGGCCTTGAGGTAGGCACAAAAGCCTCATGCCTTCAACTCATGATGAACAAAGCAGGGGAGTACAGTAACATTTTTAATTGGGGAGGTCAGGTGATTTCTGGACCTTTTGACTTGCAGGTTTTAATTATTCTGGGTAATTATTTGGTAAGCTCAGGCCCAGGGCTGGTGGTATAGGCTTTCGGCCTACCCCAAGGCCCCAGACCTGATTTGCTGCCATGCAGCCAATGAGAAGACTTACACCCTACCTGCTACACCACAGCGATTGAGAATTGCACCCATTGTCTGTAATTTTTACATGTTGTCCTATTGGCCACCGCAGCAAGTCAGGCAGACGCTGGGACGCAGGGACCCCCCCCCCCCCCCCCACACCTCACCCATGTGTGTGTGTGTCAGGAGGATGCTGGGACACATGCAGGCCCCCCCTGTGCGTGTGTGTGTGCTCACACTTGCAGGTGTCCGATGAGCTGTCCCACGGTGATCTCGGTGGCCACGCGGTGGTACAGGCTGTGGCTGTTCAGCACCATGCTCTCCAGGATGGCCAGCGAGCGCTGCAGGATGGACACGTCCACCATGGGCTGGTTCACGTAGCCTGCAATCTGATTGGACAGAGAGAGAGAGAGAGAGAAGGAGACTGGTTCACATACACTGACCGCGATCTGATTGGACAGAGAGAGAGAGAGGGAGGCTGGTTCACATACGTTGACCGCGATTTGATTGGACAGACTGAGAGAGAGGGAGACTGGTTCACATACACAGCCCGTGGTCTGATTGGACAGACAGAGAGGGGGAGACTGGTTCACATACGTTGACCGCGATTTGATTGGACAGACTGAGAGAGAGGGAGACTGGTTCACATACACAGCCCGTGGTCTGATTGGACAGACAGAGAGGGGGAGACTGGTTCACATACGTTGACCGCGATTTGATTGGACAGACTGAGAGAGAGGGAGACTGGTTCACATACACAGCCCGTGGTCTGATTGGACAGACAGAGAGGGGGAGACTGGTTCACATACGTTGACCGCGATTTGATTGGACAGACTGAGAGAGAGGGAGACTGGTTCACATACACAGCCCGTGGTCTGATTGGACAGACAGAGAGGGGGAGACTGGTTCACATACGTTGACCGCGATTTGATTGGACAGACTGAGAGAGGGAGACTGGTTCACATACACAGCCCGTGGTCTGATTGGACAGACAGAGAGGGGGAGACTGGTTCACATACGTTGACCGCGATTTGATTGGACAGACTGAGAGAGAGGGAGACTGGTTCACATACACAGCCCGTGGTCTGATTGGACAGACAGAGAGGGGGAGACTGGTTCACACATGCACAGTCCGCGATCTCATTGGACAAAGAGAGAGAGAGAGAGAGAGACTGGTTCACATAGTCCGCAATCTGATTGGACAGAGAGAGAGACTGGTTCACATACACAGTCCACGATCTGATTGGAGAGAGAGAGAGACTGGTTCCAGTGTTGCCAACTGCAAAAATCCAACTCCTCCAAACTCCTGCGAAACTAGTGGCACTTCCAAAATGCACTAGAATGTTCTAGATATACAGATGATCAAAATGACCATTAATCTTCTACATTCTCTAGTTGTGTAGACTTGGGCTAATTCACATGAAGAATATTTTAAATCTTGAGTGTAAACATGAAACCAAATGGACCCGCAAGGGTTCATTTGACGGGTTTCTGAACTGCCCACAGTCCTCCTGTAAGACACAGACTGAGTAGAAAAAAAGTGACATTTTATCACGTACATTAGTGAAGAACTATTCTACGAAGATACACTGAAAAGTGGTGAAGTGGTCCTTTAACGCTGTTCTGGAGAGGAAATCACAGGTCGAGGAAGTCGACAGTTTTGATCTATTACCACCCAAAATGATTTAAATCAATCCTAACTAGTCTGGGCCCAGAATAAGCTTCATTATTATTTCCACTGCCCTGAAAATGACGTAAAGATGGTGCCCGTATATGGGCGGATGTAACATTTCCCAATTGGGGGGGCGGAGAAAATGGTATGGGTGCGGCTTCATCGCCCGTGTCGCTTCGCGCCACGGGCGATGAAGCCGCCCCCATAACCATTTTCAGTTACGGGACTTTTTTTAATCAAATAAAGCATCAATAATAACATCAGTTGTTGTTGAAGTTGCAACAGACACGCAGCATGCATAAAGCTAAAGGTCTGACTCAGAGAGTTTTCTGTTTTCAATGATGAAATGCTGTTGGTTTAGTGGTGACACAGCTGTAGTTAGTTAGTAGCAGTAGTAGTGTTAGTAGCACTTTAATTTGAAATATCTTAGGTTGTTTTGCCTGACATCATGTTTGGTGGGGCAGACAGGATATTTAGGGGGGCATTGCCTCCCCATGCCCATGCCTAGATCCGCACCTGCGCCCGTATAGGGGCTGTAATTTATCCCGGTCCCTGGACGTCAAACCAGCGTCATTGGAAGAGGGACGTCATCACGACGCCATTCGGTGTTGTACAGTACGTGCGTAAGAAGAGGCCCCATGCTGCAGAAGTATTGGCTAATACTGTTTTTTATTCTCGAGCGCTTTACAGTGGCACCAGCCGGGTGACAGACGCGATAATAAGTACAGAACTAGTCGCAGACAGAGCATTAAAAAGAAAAAGAAAAAAAAAAAAACTGGAGCCGGCACTACAGATAAGACACGGAGTTGCTAGGCAACAGCAACCCACTCAGTTCCGGAAAGGCAAGGGAGGAGGGCTGAAGGTTGAGTCATTATAAAAGGAGAATTCCACACCAAAACACCTGTGACATGATACATAATGTCCTCGATTTTTGTCACAGATGCTCCCTTTTCTACATTTCGCCCTGAGGTCCCCCTCCTTACTATGCAGTTTGTATTGGCGCAGGTTGTCTTTATTCTAACCTATTATTTTTAGTAGCTCCAAACTTTTGTTTTTCCACACATCACATCAAACCACCCACTGCAAGATAATTGGACCACTACATGATTTTTAAAAACTCACTCCGGCACCCCTGCAGCAAAAGGCAGGGGAGGAGAGGAGGAGGAATAGATTATGTCTGGTATTACATGTAAAGGCTGCCCCAGAGTAGGGTGACCAGATCCAAACTGTTCATTTGAGGGACAGAAGTGTTGCCTGTGTGGGACAAGTGGAGTGTGGAAACGGGACAAAATGTAGTTAGCAAATTATTACCACCTTGATGTCAATATTCCAAAAATATTTCAGGATTCCATTTCACACATAGCAAAAACAGCTGATCTAAAATCAAAAATAGCTGATCTACAATCTCAAAACGCGTCGCACTGCGACGCGTTTTGAGATTGTAGATCAGCTATTTTTGATACAACTGTATGCAATGTGGCCTCTCTAGAGTGAGTGTGGAAATATAGTGGTACCATGGGGGAATTATTAAAAAAAAAAAAAAAAAACAGCAAGAAATGATACAACAGAAATCCAACTATTAGGGCACTACAAATTATTAATGCATTTTGAACACTGATGTCTGTCAGTCACAATGTGGGACAGAGTCTCAATTTGTGGGACGCTTGAAAAATCTTGAAAATGAGGGACTGTCCCACGCAAAGAGGGACATCTGGTCACCCTACCCCAGAGTGACATAAAACTCAAGCATGATTATCAGTACACTATTAAAATGTGAAGTGTGGAAAAAAAAATAAGTTTGGAGTTACAAAAACACCCTCATTAGAATGGAAAAATAATCAGGTGTGGGTCATCCGCAGCCAAATATACTGTATATCGATTTGGGAGTTGGCACAGAAACGTTTGAGAACTGCTGATTTTTGGTCGCAATCAATCTCTGCTTTGGTAGACTTGATATGATGGGGCTGTCACTGAAGATGCATCATTCTTGCATTTTTCATTTGCTGCGGTTGCATTCAACCACCACAGCCTGGAACGCTATCAATGATGTGTTCAGTTCATGAATTACAAGCAGGGGCGGATGTAACATTTCCCAATTGGGAGGGGCAGGAGAAAATGGTATGGGTGCGGCTTCATCGCCCGTGTCGCTTCGATGAAGTCGCACCCATACCATTTTCTGTTACAGGACTTTTATTAGGCAAGTAAAGCATCAATAATAACCTCAGTTGTTGGTGAAGTTGCAACAGACACGCAGCATGGATAAAGCTAAAGGTCTGACTGTTTTCAATGATGAAATGCTGTTGGTTTAGTGGTGACACAGCTGTAGTTAGTCAGTAGCAGTAGTAGTGTTTCAAATCATTTTAAATATGCACTTTAATTTGAAATATCTTTGGGTTGTTTTGCATGCCATCATGTTTGGTGGGGCAGACTGGGCGCAAGAACGAATCCGACGTTGACGGTATATACTGTACCTGTTTAATGAAGGACAGTGAGAGAAGGTCCCAGGATACTATCCCATGGTCCATCAGCTCCAGGAAGGCAGTGAGTGTGAAGGCCAGCATCTCTCCAAAACTAAAAGAAACCAACAGAAACACTTAGCCACAAAATATCATAAAGCAGGAAAGAAGATGCCAATATGGTAGACTGCCAATGTCACTTAAGAAGGCTCCACTTCTAGCCTGGCTCAGCCCTGAATTAGAACCTTAAAAAATACTAGCTTATTTTTTTCCCTGTGATTCATGGACTGGCTTCTCTGCCTTTGGGGTCGTTTGTGCCAGTTGGAAATCCAATCCCAGCACCTGATTGGCCAACAGCCCTGTCAATCACTTAGTTTCAAACGTTGTCTGCTTTTTCAATATTCTTAGGGGTTCATATGAACCAATCATCGTGAAGACTGACACTTTGACGACGCCCATCCTAGAAACTGCTGTGGTGGAGAGGGACTTCAGTCTGAATAATGAAGTGAAACGAAATGACAATTCAGATTGAAGTCAGGCTACTCCACTTCTACTTCCCTCCACCTTCTGACCCAGGATGTTACTATGACGTTACGTCCCCTTTTAGCTTTTGCTACTAGCGTTAGCCTCTCACTAGAAACAGCTGGGTGTCCGTATCAATGAGACATTATGATGCACTAGCCTTCTGAATACTGTATATGCTGCGCGTCAAGGCTGGACGACGCAGAATGGATGTAATGGAGAAAATATTGTTGTTGTTTTTTTAAAGGGAGCAAATGGAGTGGGATAATACAAAACTAAACTGTATTATGGGAAGGGTGACATCGTCCGAAAGGAACGACACATGGTAAGCAAAGTCTTGTCGCAACGATAAATATAACAAACATCTGTGTAAGAACGTCTATATGTAAATAGCGGTGTGAGGAAATTGTAGATTAGCTATAGATCATGCACAAATTTAATTGTAGAAAGCGACGAAAGACTTAAAAGTAGGGGAAGTGATTTCACTTTTGTCAGATATCACCCAAAAAATATTTTTTTCTGTTAAAATGCTCTATTATAAGGTGTGGGAACCATATATGGAGTTTCCCCCTCCCCCACGTTAGCAGAGGAGCTAATAAAAGTTCCCCAGGTGGAGGGTGAATTCTCCTCCAATCAGGATCGAGCAGCAGGTTCACATAGTGTAGCTACTGTTGGACGCCCCTAGTGCACCAGGCTGGTACTACACCATGAATTTCAAATCACTTACCCTACCTTTAAGGAGTGGCACAATATGTTTTTGTTCAGAGCAGTCATTCGCGTTGCCTCGTCAAATAAAGTACGGCGTGAAAACAAAAAAGCACTAGAGCGTCGTGTCCAAACCGACTCACTGGGTGCCGCTCTCCACCAGGCGGGCAAGGGTCCCGATGCCCTCCATGTTGATGAACTCTGTGGCGAAGGTGGGGTCCGCCGACAGCTTGGCCAGCTCCTTCAGGGCCTCCAGACGCGCGTCGATGCCGTGGGACTGGATCCTCTCCAGGAGCTGACGGGCAGCACGGGCCTGGGGGGTGTGACGCGTAATGCCAATAATAAGTAATGCTAAACAATGCCAATAATGCTAAGTAATTCTAACTAATGCTAATAATGCTAACTAATGTCAATAATGCTAAGTAGTGCTAATTCCAAGTATTTTAATAATGCTAAGGTATGCTAATAAAGCTAATTGATGCTAATAATGCTAAGTAATGCTGGTAATGCTAAGTATTGTTAATGCTAAGTAAGTAGGGCTAATAATGCTAAGTACTGCTAATGCTAAGTATTGTTAATAATGGTAATAATGCTAAGTAATGCTAATAATGCTAATTATGCTAATAACACTTAGAACACCAAGAGGTGTTCCCACCAAAAATGGAGAAACACAACTTGATGACATTATCAAGTTGCGTTTAACCAGGTTAATGATTTTTTTTTTTTTTTTTACTTTAGGACCTCTTTTTCTGAGAGTGTACAAATGGAACCAAATACCAAAAATTGTTATTACAACGCTACATGCTGTTTTAGCTTTCGCCACTAGAATTGAAATCTCAGTAGAAACAGCTGGCGATGCACTTGCCATCTGAATATAGGCTGAAGCGTCCAGAATGGATGTAATGCAGAAACGGCACGCTGAAAATATCGTTTTGAGCAAATGGAGTGGAATAATACAAAGCAAACTTCCACAGGAGACCGTGTGGGTGACAAAGCTACGATAAAGGTCATTAGCTATAGCTTACGTACAAGGCGAATTGTGGAAAGCGGTGAAAAAGTTAAAGGGGTAAATGACATGAAATTCAACCTGAGTAAGGGAAGCACACCCAATTACATACTCCTTGCATTCTGGACAGACGGGCATGTTTTTTTCCCCCGGAGAAAACACAGCAGTGTACCGTCTTAATTCCGTCATGTTCATTAGTGAAGTGAGAAGAAAAGTGGTGGGTATGGTTCTCACCGGGGAAATGGCTAATCGAAGGATGGTCCCGTTCTTAATTTCGCCACGGCTCTGAGAGAGACAGAGAGAGAGAGAGAAAGAACATTGTAAGTACTGTAGATACAGTAAGTCCTCATTGGAAATACCCTCGATTGCTGCCTCAGAACAGCCGCGGCAGTCATTAATGTTTTATGCGGCAAACCCTACCCCTACCCAAACCCTTACCATTACGCGCTAACCAAACCATCACCCTAACCCAGTGGTTTTCAACCAGTGGTCGGGGGACCACCAGCCATTCTTGCGAGGATTCCAGGTGGTCCCCAGCTAAATGATGGACAGTTGGTAACCAAAATGGACCTCTATAGAGCTGTAACTCTTGAGAGCGTAAAATGGTTTCATTTTACGCTCTCAAGAGTTAAATTATCTTTAAACATCTGAATGACTTCATTTTCAAGAAAATACACAATTAGAAAATGGGGAAGAATTGTTATTTTTGACCAACGATTTGCCAGTTATCCCTCCTAAATTGTGGGCAAAAACTTGAAAATCCTTAGTTTTTGGGTCGGAGAGACGAAACTCAACATCAAATGGTGCTCCGTGGATAAAATGCAGAATAAATAGTGGGCCCTGGTATGAAAATGGTTAAAAACCACTGCCCTAACCTTAACCGTGAGCGCGGCACAACGCCATGCAAGTGGTTACGGTTAGGATAAGGGTCTACTGCAGTCTTACATCTGCAACATACTGTAGGCCTACATCAAACATACATCCAGCCAGAAACATACCAGCTAAGTGACATACATAAAACATAGACCAGACTACAGACATCAGCTAAGTGACGTACAAAAAAACATAGAACAGACGACAAATACCAGCTAAGTGACGTACATAAAACAGACGACACATACTCACATGCTCAGTGATGTACAGTAGATAAAACATAGAACAAACAACACATACCAGCTCACTAATGTACATGAAACATAGAACAGACGACACGTACCGGCTCAGTGATGTACAGCTGCGGGCCGTCAGCATAACGAAGGGCGAACTGCTCCGAGCCTGATAGAGACCAGCTGACAACCAGAAGAGAGAGAGAGGTAGTTAGTTAGGGCATTTTATCCGATATTTGACCATTCTGGAAACTAAATCGTTGCAAAGACATTTCTTCAACAATGTGTTTCTAAACGGTGTGTAATACCATGTACTAAAATGTTGAAATTCAAAAATGTGCTAAATGTCATCATGCTTTATGCAGCATGTGATACCTAGGGGGGGTTTCATGATGCTGAATACATTCCATGCACTCGTTTTTTCACCCATTTTAAATATTTTTTTCTGAGAGCGTACAAATGCAACCAAATGAACCCTAACGGGTTCATTTGGTTCCATTTGTACGCTCTCAGAAAAAAAGAAGCTTCCAAAGAAATCCATTAACATGGTGAAAATACATCTTGATGATGTCATCAAGATGTTTCACCATATTAGTGGTTTTCTTCAGACCTCCATTTCTTGGGAACACAGAATGGGGGGGAACTTTTTTATCATGTCCACCCAGCACCTCGAAGGTACATCAATGACATAGTGAAAATAGGTGGAATTCCCCTTTAAACAAAACAAAAGTCAAATGGGCAAAGTCAAGTGAAATAATCTGAACAAATATTAGCATAAAACGTATAAGTGCCAAAAAAAGTAAAAAAAAAAAAAAAAAAAAAAAAAAAAAAAAAAAAAGTCAAAACTAAACTAAAAACTAAGTGCATTCATTAAAATAATAATGCGTGATCAATACTCCTCTCCCGGTTAGCATATTTTTTCCACTGCATACTGTTATCTAAAGGTTGCAAAAGTTCAGCCTGCCGCCGCGCAGAAAGCTCTACTTGCCAGACTAACAGATGGAGAAATGATGGAATATTCAGTGGGCGTCGGGGAACTGAAGTGAAGTGCAAAAAGAGAAAGATAAATAAATAAAATAATAATAATCTAACAGCTTCAAATGAGTGCGAAGGCAGTGGGAGGAAAAGGGCAACGCCAGAGATAAGCGGATTCCACACAAACAAAAAGTAGAAAAGTGTTCTTCACGGACAGAGCACAATTATCAGGGGGAATTAGTGATATAGTGATACGAAGGGTTATAACAACGGGTTATATAAGCACATTAAAAACTAGATACTTTGCGTGTTTAGTTGTGTGAGTCCTGAACTGTGAGAACTGTGTTTTACATTCAACCCGTGGTCCAGGTGGTCCCCCATGGTAAATGATGGGAGAGTAACTTGGTAAGCAAATGGACCCTTGTTAGATCTCTAACTATTGAGATTGTGAAGTGACCAAACCAGTTCAATTTCACACTCTCAAGAGAGCAATTATTATTGTTATAGTTAAATGATTCTCGCAGGCCAACATCATATGCATCAAGGCCCACCCCCACTCAATCCTGATTGAAGGAATGCCAAAAATCACTTACTATACGTTAAAGTTAATTCACAAGAAGTCTACACACAATTAGACAATGTATTGTAGAAGATTTGTTATTTTGATAAAAGTTTTGCCTGTTATTTCTCGTACCTACATCAATACAGCATGGAAATGTGTACTAATGTACAATGTACAATGTCCATATTCTTTCGATTTGGGTCTGCAAGGCTAAATCTCAAATGTCGTTTTTATTTGTCTATATACAAAACATTGTCTAATAAATGTATTTATATTCTTATATATATTTTCCCTGTTTTCTCTTTTCCTTGCATCATGGAAAAAAGATAAGTCTGCAGACATTTTGTCATTCTAGTGTTAATAGTAGACGAAAGCACTATGAACACTAGAAACAAAATTTCTAAGAAATTTTACTGTGTGCCTGCCACTCGCCAAGTGTGTGCAAACTTTCGCGGGAGTTGGCATGCTAACATGCTATGCTAACGTAGTAGCAAACCCGAAATAGTATCGACCAATCAGAATAGGGGGCGGGGCTAAGTTACACCAATCAACGTCAGGGACTCATTACCGAGTCCAATGATGTCACCCATATGTCTCTATGACATAGCATTGAGGAGTTATGGCAGGAAATAGTATCGACCAATCAGAATAGGGGGCGGGGCTAAGTTACACCAATCAACGTCAGGGACTCATTACCCGAGTCCAATGATGCCACCCATATGTCTCTATGACATAGCATTGAGGAGTTTGTGCCAACTGACTTGCCAATGTGTGTGTGCGTGAGTGTGCATGTATGCTTGCGTGTGTGTGTGTATATGTGTGTGCGTGTGTATATGTGTGTGCGTGTGTTGCTGCATGCATGAATAACCAGTCGTGGCCCATCAGGTGACCTCAGAGAGGACCCGGACTGTGTGTGTGCATGCGTGTGCGTGCGCGCGCGTGTGTGTGTGTGTGTGTGTGTGTGTGTGTGTGTGTGTGTGTGTGTGTGTGTGTGTGTGTGTGCGCGCACACGTCACACACTCCATATTTTGGTATGTCTCACCCCATGGAGAACTCCATGAGCAAGTACACTATGCAGCAAAGCATAGACTGGAGAGGAGAGCATGTGTGTGCGTGTCTCTGCGCGCGTGTGGCTAGTGGCAGCCATCTAATTAGGGCCTAATCTGTTACACCTGTGTTCAGTGAGTCAGTACAGATACTATTGTCCATTAGTTTAAACAGGGAGTCAATGGGTTGCACTGTCTTGGAACGAAGGCCTCTCACGCAAAAACTAAAACTCGTAAGCGATTACTTTCTTCGATGTGGGCGTTACGACTTCGCAAGCTATGTTGTGTGCGATCGTGGTATTGGTACGATAAAAGACGTGGTCGTGAGAGCGATTTAAGAATTTGCGTTTGAAAAGAATCGTCAAACACCGAAATGCGGCACATTACAATGTAATTAATATGGACACGGGAGGTTACGTCATCTCGCTCTGAGGCCCGTAGCACCGGTTCTGTGCCTGACTGGGCTTTGGTGGTCACATTGGGTGAAAGGCGAGAAGTTTTTCTACAAAATGTCCGAAAACCACGCATGTAAAGCAAATATTGTGGCCGTGAGGACGATTTGTTCGGTCATGACCCGAACTTTGAAACACTGCATTTCGCACTCTGTTTCACTCGCTCACTGGTCGTGCGAGCCTCTAAGCTCCGCTAAATTCTCGAACCATGCACACTTTGAACTGCGATAGCGGACAAACCGTGCAACATATTCCAATACCGCCTGAACCGTGACGAAGTCGAGAGCCGCGTCTGCTGTTTAAAGTTAAAATCGTGTTTCTACGCCACAGTGTGCCAGAGTAATGTGGCTCCAAATAAGCGCTTCTTTTTCTGATGTTTTCGGTGTGCCCCCATTCATTTCGAATGGGGATTTTTTGCGTCGTTTATTGCGAATTACGTTGGCACGGTAACGCGTATCGGAAAGAAAAGCACAAGCACATCTTTCCCGGCCGAGCCGCACGTTTCGATGTATATATTGCGGGGATTGTGCAAACCGTGCGGCCGGCCATAGCGGTCAAAATTTCGGATAGATAGATGAGTGTGTGTGTGATGATTATGGATTAAGTTGACGAATCACAACCTGTGTGCTTCTGCCATACTGGCAGGCACACAGAACTAGTGGTTTCACTAACACAGCACCATGGTGCATGTGCTTCATGCCTACGATGATACTACAGTTCCACTCTAGTGGATGGGGATGATTCATACCAAGCAGAATGTGACCACGCTGTCGCTACACCCACTCTACATCTGGATCTGATGAGGATACTGACAGTAGTACGAGGTTGTAATGAGCCCTGTTGAGTTAGTTCTTTCAGATCGGAGGACGCCTTATAGGTTTTTAACACTTTTAACCATTATTTTAAACTTCAGCTGCTTCACAATTTCTCCAAAATATGTGCAAAAGGTGTGAAAATCTTTAAATATATCCACACCTTTCTTATAGCCCATAAGGCTTTGCGTGCGTGGTTTCAGGCAACCATTTAGACCAGTGGTTTTCAACCTTTTTGATACCAGGGCCCACTATTTATTCAGCATGTGAGCCACGGACCACCAGACATTTTAGCCCCACAGTCCCCAAAACTAAAGATTTCTTTTGCTTTTGTCCACAATTCCAGGGTGGACAAAACAGTCAAAGATTCTCTAGTTGTGTAGACTTGGGCTATTCAGGTGATGAATATTTAACTCTTGAGAGTGAATGAAACCAAATGGACCCGCAAGGGTCCATTTGGTTTCATTTGGTTAACCAACTTTCCATCATTTAGCCTGGGGACCACCTGGAACCCTCTTAAGGACCACCGGTGGTCCCCGGACCACGGGTTGAAAACCACTGGTTTAGACGATTGGAATTGTCAATAAGGTCCACTAAAGTTTTCATGTCTGATGTTAGGGCAGGTCTAGAAACAGGTGTTTCCGAAGACCGTCTGAATTTAGAAGACATTTTGGTGTAGAATCTATTCTCATCTAGTCTCATTCTGTGTGGATGGAGCAATGACAGAAACGATACAGGAAACAGCGCGCCATTTGTTTTTCATTGTGCGAGCGACGATGCTTACCCGTCACATACTTCTCGTATTATGGACGACAAAGGCTTCTTCTGCAAATGGGAAACAAAGGGGGAAAATAGTTAACAATGGAACTTGTTGTAGAGGTGACTAACCAATGATGAAAACAATATAAGATACCATACAAATTATTATACGGCATTATTAAAGGTGGAGAAAATAATTTCCAAAGTCAACTTTCCCAACTTATCTGGGCCAGTTTATAAGGCTCAAGAGCTCAAGAAGACCAAATGGACCCGAAGTACATTTGGTTTCATTCATCTACGCAATGACATAATGTAGAAGAATTCATATTTTGATCACAGATAGCTGTCATCTCTCTAAAATGGTACCAACATCAATTATACACCATGTAATCTTATCCAACATCAACAACATATTCAAAGTTGTTGTTTTTTTCATTGAGCCACTTGCACATTCAACATTTCCGTCACCTTGTAGCTGTGACATTTTCAGTGTCCTACTGTAACATGATTAATTTAAAACGTTTTAGTACGGACCTGGTCGATCTCGATGAGCTGAGCGTTGGCTCCAGGCCACTCGATGGCGACCTTCACAATGTCAGAAGGAGGCGGCATGGCTGACGTTTCTACTGTAGCACCCTGTGTGGAAGAGAAGGACTTCATAAAAACATGGCTGACGTTTCTTCTGAAACATCCTACGGAAGAGAAGAGTTAAAAATCCACTGGAACAAAAATGGAAGGCAGGTTTCAGCCTGACTTTTACCGAAACGCCGGTTCTGAAGTTTCTGAGCCACTCAGAGCTCGCATCCATTCAGGGTATGGGACGCAAAGTACTCTGAGCTCTACTACATGACTGTTTGTTTACGCTTTACTGCTACGTGGCTTATATCTAACAAATACATGTTTTAGCTACAGTATATATAGGCCTATTCTAACGCCGTGGTTAAGTTCAAGCCGAATAATACTCTATATTGCTAGGTTTATTTCTGACTGTAATCCAAAGCCACCTGTGTTTCTGGAGGACAATTCAGAAATGGGATAAAAACAGGTCAGCTTAATTTCTAATGGCTTGTATTGATGTGATAGTGATCATGCAGTGCACCATGTTATAATTTAAAGGAATTAATTACATTTTGACCAAATATTATAAGGTTTTAGTCGACTAAATTTACAGTATATTTTGACAAGTCATACTTGGTTGCATGCTTAAAATAGGCCGTTCTACGGCCCACAACTCTGAGATGTGAACTTGCAGCTCGATCAAACATGATTTGACTTGTCTTTTAGTTCTACTGGATCTCCACCATTCCCTTCCTAACGGTTTAGTTTAGTTTGTTCGGTGACAAAATTGTCATGACAGCCCAGCAATACAGTCAGTGACAACCGTTCTACTTCTTTCTTTTTTGTCAAAACAAAAGATTTGAATGCCACCTTATCAAATAGGTCGGCACAAAATGTCTAGGCCACGCCTTAAAGGGATAATTTGGATTTTTTTTGGTAGTCAGTAAACAATGTTCAATTTTTCCTCATATTTTTAGTCGATGAAATGAACACATGCAGCAGGCATATTGTATATCAGTAATAAGCAAGGCGTGCACATTTTTTCCACTACTTTACTCTGACCTAGATTTGCAGTAAAATGCCACAGCAGCACCACAACAACAGGTGATACTATTACAGTATATTCTGCAGTACTACAAGCTGTTTCGTCACAACCTGTTTCATTAACCAAAATTATGTGTATTTTGTCTAAATGTTATCAGTGTTGTAGTGGGACATTTAGAAGTGGGGGGACGCCTCTTAAATGGGGATTACACCCATTTTCTTTTTTTTTCTGAGAGTGTACAAATGTGAACCAAATGGACCCTAGCGGGTCCATTTGGTTCACATTTGTACACTCTCAGAAAAAAGGAAACTCATTAACATGGTGAAATACATCTTGATGATGTCATCAAAGATGTATTTCACCATGCTAAGGATTTTTTTCAGACCTCCATTTCTAGGAAACACAGAACGGGGGGAACTTTTTGTATCATATCCACACAACATCTCTAAGGTATATTAATGACATAGTAAAATATTGAAAATGAGTGGAATTCCCCTTTAAGACACGTGCATGCACACTTTCATTTGCATGCGCATTTGCGTGCACCTGCGCAACACACACAGACACGCTATTAAAACAAGTATAGCATATTGAGAAAGATTGTTTACAATGCATAATTGTATCCATAGTATCCAAGTAAATGACAAGACAAAAAACATAGGCCTACTTTTACCCCAAAAGTATTTTAGATGTGAGAAGTGGGGGGACACCGTCCCCCCGCGCCCCCCCTCCACTACACCCCTGATTACAACAGTTTCGTTTAACCAAAATGTAATGTGTATATTTTGGTCTAAATGTTCTGTTACTCCTTTTCCTTTTAGTTTCTGTTACCTTATTTTTTATTAGAGAAGTATCATGGTCTAACTGGCGCCACCTGGTGGGAAACGGCTGAGTGGCGTCAATCACTCTCACAGCGTTGCCACGGAAACCACCGTGTCAGCTCCCCTGTGAAAACACACGCACACAGGCACGCACGCGCACGCACGCAGCATTACTTACTTTGCAAGAGAACGGTTCCAATATCGGCACAGCATGGTATTGTCTTCTTATGCAACCATAACAACAACAACAAAAAATCTATTAAAGTTTGAGCATTTGAGAGGCTAAACCTCCTCAATCTCTCGAAATCTCCCCAAAATCTCCTTGATATGAAAAGCATTTGAGGGGAAAAAAACAATGCATTCATTCCTGCACTCAAACTCCACTGAAACATGCCTGTTGTTGTTTAACACTTGGACTGGCCTCACTCCAAGTGGCACAACATGACACGTTACATATTCAATTAGTGTGATAATAACACGATACACTTCACTCTGAAATGAAGTGTATCGTGTTCTGAACGCAGAGCGAGAGTGTCTGCCAGCGCAGCGACCAATGTGAATACCATCTGTTACAAACTGTTCGTCTTTGAGAGAATTCTAGGTAGTCACCCAGGCAAAAATGATGGAAAGTTGCTTAACCAGATGTAACTCTTTGAGAGCGTAAACATGAAACCAAATGGACCCTTGCGGGTCCATTTGGTTTCATGTTTACGCTCTCGAGGACCACAAATGTTCCCTTGCGGGTCCATTTGGTTTCATGTTTACGCTCTCAAGAGTTAAAATATTCATCATGTGAATTAGCCCAAGTCTATACAGTACACAACTAGAGAATGTAGAAGATGAATGGTCATTTTGATCTGTATGTTTTGCCTGTTGTGTTTTCTGCTAAATCCATCCTGGAATTGTGGACAAAAGCAAAAGAAATCTTTAGTTTCGGGGTCTGTGGGGTACTTAAAATGTCATCAAATGGTGGTCCGTGTCTGAAATTCTGAATAAATAGTGGGCCCATAGACCAATTGTAGGGCACATGAGCTCAGTGTCAGTGTGGGCATACCATACTCTAGCGTAGAAATCTTAAGCACATGCTACACAGTAAAATACTGTACAGACACTCAGTCTGAATTATCACTTCATTATTCAGTCTGAAAGCCCTCTCAACGGCTGCACTTTATGGATTGGGCGTTGTCAAAGCGACAGGCTTCGGTGATTGGTGGTTCATAACCAGAATATAACCAATCAGAATATTGGGAAAGCGAACGGAAGTTGTTTGTCATTCATGTAGCAAACATGCACTGGTGTTTCTAAGCAATTTGGAGCCCTAGGCAAGATTTTCCCTGGAGCCCCCCCTTACCAAATGGACCCTTACGGGTCCATTTGGTAAGGGGGGGCTCCAGGGAAAATCTCCTGTAAAATGGCACCCCCAAAGGATAAAATTCAGAACTATTTTTAAACTAAAGAACATATTATGGGCTCCATTTTTGTCACCGCTAAAACCCTTATCCCTCAACTTCTTTGCCTTTTTAAACTATTAAAAAAAAAAACATTTTAGTTTTAATAGTTTAAATGGCCAGTCTACAAGCTCACAATGTGTCAATAGATTGGCACGTCGAACTATTCCAAAAAGTTTTTCAAAATAGTAAAAAAAAAAAAAAAAAAACAAAAAAAAACAAAAAGGGGTTTAGGATAAGGGCTTTAGATGGTAACGAAAATGGAACCCTATGTGTTTTTAAAGTCTGGTGCATTTCGCCCCCACCCATGCCCATGCCTAGATCCGCCCCTGGTGCAGTGGTGGTGGCAGCAGTTTTCACAGAGACAAGACGACAGACAGACAGACAGACAGACAGACAGACAGACAGACAGACAGACAGACAGACAGACAGACAACTACTGTGTGCGGTCTGTGTATAGCGTTGCGTTGTGCATTCAGTAGTCTGATACATTCAGAGATGAATTGAACGAAGGACTGCTTAACACGAGCGAAGAAGAGACATACCCAAAGCAAACCACACACACACACACACACACACACACGCACGCACGCACGCACGCACGCACGCACGCACGCACGCACGCACACACCAGGATGAAATTGGAGTTTGGAGTTTGGAGTGGGGGGAGGGGGGCACTTGAGTACAATATGTATGCCAAACTTAAAGGGGAATTCCACCCATTTTCAACATTTTACTATGCCACTGATGTACCTTAGAGGTGCTGAGTGGACAACATGATAAAAAAAAAGTCCCCCCCCCCCCATTCTGTGTCCCCAAGAAATGGAGGTCTGAAGAAATCCATTAACATGGTGAAACATGTTGATGATGGATTTTCACCATGTTAATGGATTTCTTTAGACACTTCTTTTTTTTCTGAGAGGGTTCATTTGGTTGCATTTGTACGCTCTCAGGAAAAAAAGAATGGGTGGAATTCCCCTTTAAACTGAGGGGGCAGAATTTGCAACTGTTTCACCCATGGTACCGCATGCACGCACACACACACGCACACACACGGACACACAGACACACACTCACAGTGCGTGTGTGTTTTTGGAATTCAATGTGCCCGTCTCTTGACTCTCAAGCGTTTCAATGGTAGCATAGCAACAATTGTCAAGCAGTCTTCTTTGCACAAGTCGTCGCACAGTAGAAATCACAGTTCAGTGACTCTTCTTCCCTTTCACCGCCATGCGGGAGTTTCTGACGCCATTTTACCTGTAAGTTCCATCAAGGAACAGGTGTTTTTAATCACTTTTAATCCCACCGGCATACCATTAATTCCACACATGCCTCATGCATTTTTTTTTTTAATTTTATATACAGAACTTAGCATCAAATTGCAACTAAACTCTGTTTGTTATGGGAAATAACCTACTTTTGAAGCTATTAAAGGGGAATTCCACCCATTTTCCATTTTTTCCTGAGAGGGTACAAATGTGAACCAAATGGAACCTAGCGGGTCCATTTGGTTCCATTTGTACCCTCTCAGGAAAAAAAGGGTCTGAAAGAAAAATCATTAACTTGATGATGTCATCCAGTTGTGTTTCACCTTAATAATGTTTTTTTTTTTTTCAGACCTATTTCTAGAAAACACAGAATGGGGGAACCTTTTATCATGCGCACACAGCATCTCTAAGGTATATAAATTACATAGTAAAATGTTGAAAATGGGTGGAGTTCCCCTTTAACAATTAAATTTGCCTGGGAGAGAGTTCTCCGCCTATTTAATTAACAGGACTATTTGGATTATAATGACAGTGGGCCTATGTACCATCACCTAAGTAAGGAAAGCAGTCCTAAGCACTAGAGAGAGATTAATCTTTAATCCAACCAGAGTGTTGCTGAAAATAGGCCCCGGAAGAGAGTATCGTGGGCTCACTGATTTTATGTTATGTTTTTCCATATTTTCTGTGGTGTGGATGTTTTCTGGCTCGAACAGCTCTGCTGATTTCCCCGCTGAATGTGATGTCACATTCTGCAAATCCCATATAGAGATGCGCAGTGACGTCACCAGCCCTGTTCCAATAGTGGATTCCTCATTCATTTTCCTCGTAGACTTTTCGAAAATGGTTAATAAAAAACACGATTGCGCCACGGCCAAAGCCAACTCGGGTCGCGACAAATCATGACAACAAACACAATATCGTCATATAATATATAATTAGGAAGAAGTAGAAAACAGCATGATACAAGACTTTTTGTTTTGTTTTTCATCTTTTATTTCATTTATTTTATTGTCCCAAAAGTTTGTGTGTGTTCAGTTCAGTTTAGTTCAGTTCAGTTTATTTTCGGACCAGGCATAGTAACAGTACATACATTTTTTTTTTCTCTTCTTTTGATAAGGCACATAGGGACAGTCACAGTAGATATACACATTTTTTTTTTCTTTTGATAAGGCACACAGGCACAGTGCATAGATTTTTTTTTTTTTTTTTTTTTTCCTTCTTCTCACTCCTCCCTTTGTTCAGTATGTCCGTATTCTGCCCAAGGTCCAAAAAGGGGCCAGGGAGAAGCCATTTGGCTTGTCAAGCCCCACCCCGAAGTCCACAATTGATTTGACAGTTGAGTATTAAGGCCACAGTTTACTATGTACATTAAATTACATATTTACACATGTTATATAGATAGGTAGTTTATATATATTATTGCACATTTATACCTGAGATCATAAGTGCGTTTTCCAACATAAATACATAAATACGACCATACATAAATAAATACATTTTCCAGTGGAAATGGAATGCATTGGCTGCATTCCACTTCCAATCTGGGCGCCCTCAGATGACAGATGGCAATGAGCATCATAAGTTGCATAGTAGTATATGCAATGACAAGGTATAGAATATATGGAGTATATAATATAGTAAGGTGTGGTGTGTTGTATATAATAGTTACTATTAGTCTTATAATAGTAATATAGATATGTGTCTGTATAGACACATATCTGTATAGACACATATCTATATTCGTCACGACTCGAGTTGGCTTGGTCCGCGGCGTAATCGTCTTGATATCAATTATTTTCGAAAAGTCTATGAGAAAAAAGAATGGGGAATCCACTAGTGGAAGAGGGGCGGTGACGTCACTGCGCATCTCTATACTGTATATGCCAAAGAGATTTGCCAGCAGATGTCACCGTTTCCACTGTTTTGCTTGATGTTTTCATTGCAACTCAAAAGCCTTCCAAACAGGGGCGTTTTTGCCATTAGGCAGACTAGGCAGTTGCCTGCCAGTTGAATGTTCAAAGTACAGGTTTTATGGGTGTAACTGAGATAATAAAACCTAAAAAGAAAACAAAAATATATGGAAATTAACATCACAAAACCTTTAACACACAGGTCTTCCTAACAATACTTGCGGTTAGCAAATTATTAAGTGATGCAATGTAGAGGGCTTGACACTAACACTTGCCCGCTTGCCCGGGGCAAGTAAAAAAAATGGTGGGGCAAGTGAAGACTGCTATCTGGTTGCCCGATCGGGCAAGTGTGCAACTTAGTGCACTATAACACAACACAAGATGAATTTGTCTTGAAGGTGGTCATTGCACTCTGCCTCTGTGTCTTTCCCTGCTTTTTCACTCTCAAGAGTTACATCTGGTTAACCAACCTAACTGGGGACCACCTGAGGGCAAGTAGAACCTGACTTGCACTTGCCCGATGGGCAAGTGCCTCGGAGACCTTAGTGTCAACCCCTGAATGTGGACCCTCTGGAATGAGAGTGGAAATATAGGCAGGGGAAGACTTGGGTTATTTTATAATACTTAAGTCATATATTAGGGCATTTGAACACGGAACTCTGTCAGTCATGATGTGGGACAAGGACACCTAAAAATGTCTTAGAAATGAGGGACTGGTCAGTCCCCCTACAAACGTGCCTCTGTTTAATGTTATCAAAGCAAGTTACGGCCCCATCCCAGGCCCCTTTTTTAGGATGTTTAGACATTTTATATTCATTTAAAAATCTCTGTGAGGTTGAGAGTGTTTTATTGTATTCATACATATCATATTCTGGTCTCCGTATATCATGATACATATCTATTGTGAGATTGCAAGCAATATCCACCCTTAAAGTGAGTGATGGTAGTTTTTAGTCTAGTTAATTTTTAATCACCGATATGATTCCCAATTAACCTTTTCTCACTGAGGTATTTAGTGACGCGCGCGCACGCACGTACACGCACGCACACGCACACACACACACACACACACACACACACACACACACACACACACACACACACACACACACACACACACACACGGCCCCGATGAATGAAGGGAGTGAAGTGACTGACTGAGTGACACTAGGGTCCACTATGTTCATTTCATCCAAACATTTAGAGACGTACAAATATTCACTTCTGTATAGCCATAAGCAGGAAATCATAGTGGGGGAAGGGGAAAAGAAAAATAGACACCAAGGGGAAGGTTTTGAATTGCAGCCAAGGGCTGTTGGTATAGTGCACTTCACCTTTTGGTGGCATTGCAGCGAAATGGATTCAGTCCCTCGCTTGTTTGTGCCAAATCTGGGTTGAACATGGTTTGTTGAACTCCCTCTGGTGTTGTGGGAGTGGACCTTATTGACATTAAGGAAGAATTTGACATTCTTGTTGTTGTTTTGTTGTTGTTTTTTTTTACACAAATGAGTCTTGAAAAATGACCAGGGTGGTCTTATATTTGAGACAATACGGTAAATGCTTTGCAAGGAATCTTGGGAAAATGGTGCCTTCAACTGTTAGGCCCAACTCCTAGCCGGAAATGTCTACGTTTATACGTCTATAACGTACAAGGGGATAAATGGTCAATGGTGCATTTATATAACACCTTCATCCAAGGCGCTTTACATATATTGTGGAACCCATTCACACAGCAATGGCGACAGAAACCATGCAAGTTACAGACCAGCATGTCGGGAGCACTTAGGGGTTAAGTGTCTTACTCAGGGAGCCCGGGTTCGAAGTGGCAACATTATGGTTGCCACGTTATTGAATCTTGTGGACCAGACCCAATGCAAGATGCTGCAGCCTACTCAACCCTAAGCCATACCAGTCTGTCAAAGTGGGCAGGGGTGAGATGGGTTCAGGGAGTGAGACCAAGTAGCTGCCTGACCAGAAGTGAATAATTTGTACGTCAAATGTCTTGATGAAATGAACATGGTAGCCTCTATTGTAAACAGTAGAATGACATAACAGGAATTCCACCCATTTTCAAAATTTTCCTGAGAGTGCACAAATGCGAACCAAATGGACCCCAACGGGTCCATTTGGTTCACATTTGTACACCCTCAGAAAAAAGGGCCCTAAAAGTAAAGTCATTACCATGATGAAACACAACCTGATGATGTCATCAAGTGGTGTGTTTTTTTTTTCAGACCTCCATTTCTAGGAAACACAAAATGGGGGGAACATTTTTATCATGTCCACACAACATCTCTAAGGTATTAATAGCATAGTAAAATGGATGGAATTCCACTTTAATGGTGTGGTCCACTCACAGTTATCAGCCTTGTATTGAGTGGTACTTGAAATGTACTGTAAAGCTGCAAGAAGCGTCTAAAGAAATCCATTAACATGGTGAAAATACATCTTGATGATGTCATCAAGATGTTTCACCATGTTAGTGGTTTTCTTCAGACCTCCATTTCTTGGGAACACAGAATGGGGGTAACTTTTTTATCATGTCCACCCAGCACCTCTAGGGTATACTAATGACATATTAGAATGTTGAAAATGGGTGAAGTTCCCCTTTAATGAAAAACAGTTTGTTTTGGGAAGTCTGGAGCCTTATTTTCAGGGCCAACATACCCTGCACGTTCATGTTCATATACTGTACATTTCAAATATTTTATTTAATAGCCAATTTTACATTCAGGGGGTACAGTGCCCAGATGCGTGTAGGCACTCTATGGACATGGGAGACAAAGAGGTGATGGAGGCAATCAGCAACTACACATAAAGTGTGATTGTCTATTATTCTTTTGGTTTCTTGGTGTTACTGTCTTCACTTGTCTGCCGCTTTGCCAGACCTCTAAATCAGTGGTTTTCCACTTTTTTGACACGAGGGACCACCATTTATTCAGTATCTGAGCCACGGACCACCATTTGATGACATATTAGCCCCCAAAGACCTAAAACTAAAGAATTATTTTGGTTTTGTTCACAATTCCAGGCTGGATTTTGCAAACCAAACAGTGTAGACTTCTTGATTAAGTAGTGCCTCAGATGATGGATTATTTTTAACTCTTGAGCCGCCAGGGTCCATTTGGTTTCATTTTTACATTCTCAAAGAGTTACATCTGGTTAACCCACTTTCTATCATTTAGCCTGGGGACCACCTGGAACCCTCTCAGGGACCACTGATGGTCCCCGGACCACCTGTTGAAAACCCCTGCTCTAAATCTATCTAGTGGTAGAATGATGCATGATGCTGTCTGTCCGCGCCATTCCATTCCACTCCAGGCTGCTGCCATCTCCAGCAAGACACGACACATTGTATCCAACTTAATAATGGACACAGACAGACAGCCTGCATGGACACAGTGTTTCAGCCTTGTGTTTTTTGGGAGGAAATAAGTCATTTGCTACATCTGCCCGCCATGACAATATCGATCTATCGTTTTCGCTGTGACAATAACAACTGATCGTCAATTATTCAATAACTCTCATAGGCGATATATCACGCTCTATAATATAGCACCAGTGTGCTAACCGCTAACAACATGTCTTTGTGATCAGGGAATGATTCCCAGCCATGGCACAGTCAGTCACTAACCACACACACACACACACACACACACACACACACACACACACACACACACACACACACACACACACACACACACACACACACACACACACACACACACACACACACACACACACACAAACGCACGCACACGTACGATCCGAGACTGTGCACTGTGCACGTCACTACAGCGTGCGCGTTAATGTACATTTCAATGAGCGATTCTCTTCGTTTTCCTTTTATTCGAATCAAATGCCATTTTTTTTACACCAGCAGTCTAGTCTGATTAGTGATCGACAACGATCCGATCTTCAGCATTTCTCACTGGATTTATGCATTCCCTACTCTCTACAACACTACCGTTATAATAGCAGCAATAGCCTAATAAACGCGCGTTGACATCCACACTGACTGCAAGCAATAAAGAAATCCCCCGTTGGAATATAACGAGTGGAACTGATCGATGTATGGATATAGATGAGTCGATAATAATCGCCATGTGGGATCATGTATGTATTGTATGTATAGTGATCTGTTGCTGTTATTATGGCTGCTTACCAGGCTGTGGTGGATGATGAGGGGGTCCGCGGCGGGGCCATGGATGATGATCGATCATTCGATGCTCTTGCTCAACTATTCCCTCTCTCTCTTTCCCTCTCTCTTCCAATGAAATAGTTTTTTTCAGAAATATGGGGATCGAGATGACGCCACGCCCTATGGGAGGAGACATGATGCATCAATGTGCACGGGCAACTGGTGGTCCGGGGCCCACACGTGAGCCCCTTCCCCAACGCACCCTCTCCATCACGTTAATAATGTGGCCCTCATGGTTAAAGGGGAAGTCCACCCATTTTCAACATTTTACTATGTCATTGATGTACCTTCGAGGTGCTGGGTGGACATGATAAAAAAAAAAGTTCCTCCCCATTCTGTGTTCCCAAGAAATGAAGAAATGTCTGAAGAAAACCGCTAACATGCAAGTGACATTTTCACCATGTTAATGGATTTCTTTAGACGCTTCTTTTTTTCTGAGAGCTTTTTTCTGAGAGCGTACAAATGGAACCAATGGGCAATTAATGCCCCCCTAAATGCCCAGTCTGCCCCACCAAACATGATGGCATACATGTGCAAAACAACCCAAGATGTCATACTGTATATTAAGTGCCTATAGTTAAAATGATTATATAGGCATCATTTTAACTATCATCATTGAAAACAGAAAACTCTCTGAGTCAGACCTTTAGCTTTATGCATGCTGCGTGTCTGTTGCAACTTCAACAACAATGGCTTCATCGCCTTCGTGACATGGGTGACGGGCGTGATAACATGGGCGATAACATTTCCACATGGGGGGGCACCCATACCATTTTCAGTCCATTTTCAGTTACAGGACTTTTATTAGTCAAGTAAAGCATCAATAACAACATCAGTTGTTGTTGAAGTTGCAACAGACACGCAGCATGAATAAAGCTAAAGGTCTGACTCAGAGAGTTTTCTGTTTTCAGTGGTTTAGTGGCAGTCAGAATAAGCCACCATCTAATTAAATTTAGGTTAGTTTGTCTTTTATTTAATTAGCTTCCTAATCAGCAGATAATCACCTGTGATTTTGAATGAATTATCTTTTTTGTTATGTCTATGTTACACACTTCAATGAATTAATCAGTCCATATCAGTGTGGTTGGATGTTGAGCTTTACTGGACAGTTCTGCAAAACATAGCTTGACACTAACACTTGCCCGGGGCAAGTAAAAAAAAACTGGTGGGGCAAGTGAAGACTGCTACCTGGTTGCCCGATCGGGCAAGTGTGCAAAATAGTGCACTATAACACAACACAAGATAAATTTGTCTTGAAGGCAGTCATTGCACTCTGCCTCTTTCCCTGCTTTCTAGCTGTCCACAATTCCAGGCTGGATTTGGGAAACAAAACAGGCAAATTAACATCAAAATGACCATTAATCTTCTACAGTGTAGACCTGAGCTAATAAGATGGTGAATTGAATTTTAACTCTTGAGAGTGTAAAAATGAAACCAAATGGACCCGCAAGGGTCCATTTGGCTTCATTTTTACGTTCTCAAGAGTTACATCTGGTTAACCAACTTAACTGGGGACCACCTGGAACCTGGGGGGCAAGTGACCATGACCTGAGGGCAAGTAGAACCTGACTTGCACTTGCCCGATGGGCAAGTGCCTCGGAGACCTTAGTGTCAACCCCTGATCCATAAGCAAATCAATTCACTAATTCGGTTTACATGACAAAATTACAGTCTTTGAAATAGTACTCTCTCTCCAATATGGCATATTACCATTGCAGTGAGTTAGGAATATTACATTCATAACAGACGCACACACACACACACACACAGTAACTGATTTAGGGCCTACTGCAGCCTGACCTCTAATTAGCATTAGCTGAGCTAACCCACCAGAATACCAAGCAGAACATGCAGTACAATGTACATATCATCATACTGTGGTCGCATATGGCCATCTTTCCCACTCCAAACATACGCCCATCTATTCCAATATACTGTTTCATATGTCTGTATGAACCCACTTTGATATCTCACCTGCAAAACATAGATTTACACACACACAAGATGAGACGACATGTTTTGCCCAGCCCTCACTCAACAGGAATGTACTGACTTCCCGTTGACCTGACTGTCAGTAACCCACTTCTCACAGGAGTGTATTGCCCTCTAGCGGCGGAAAAGTGCAACTGCACTGTCTACATTTGCAAGCAGGCAAGAAATCTACTATTTGAGATAAACCATTACATCAAACAATGACAAAAACTCAATACATATATGCATGAACTTTTATCCTTTTTAACTATTGTGTTTTTAACTATTTTAACCTGTATTCCCATTATGAACTTCTGTAGGATTATTAGAATAGAATGGGTTGTGAAGAAATAATCATTAATCACAAGAAATAAACACAAAAAAATAGGGGGTGGCTTTGCCTTATCTCACATCTAAAAGAACCTAAAATATATTTTCAAGGTGATAGCCTACTTTAAATCAGTAGTTTTCAATCAGTGGTCCGGGGACCACCTTTGAGAGAGTTCCAGGTGGTCCCCAGGCTAAATGATGGAAAGTTGGTTAACCAGATGTAACTCTTTGAGAGCGTAAAAATGAAACCAAATGGACCCTTGGCCTTGCAGGTCCATTTGGTTTCATTTTTACACTCTCAAGAGTTAAAATGTTCATCATCTGAATTAACCCATAAGTCTACACAACTAGAGAATTAATGTCCCCTAATCCAGTCTGGAATTGTGGACAAAAGCAAAAAATAAATCTGTAGTCTTGGGGTTTGTGGGGGCTAAAAATGTCCCCAAATGATCAAATTCTGAGTAAATAAATAGTGGGCCCTGGTATCAAAAAGGTTGAAAACCCCTGGTTTAAATAATCGGCCAATGCATCGATGACAAAAAATAATTGTTAACAGCCCTGCTGTCCACTAAAGACGGACGTTTCTGGATGCATCAGAGAGAGTCTGACCCAGAATAATAAAAGTTAGTGGAGGACGTTAGGCCCCCTAGTGACTCCAGTGACGTCCAAGACAAGGACAGATCACAACCCTATGGGAATGATCTTTACATCTACGTCATTTCCAGGACGTCTTCAAGTGGAAATAATAAAACTAAAAACAAACCAAAAAGTTAAAAGTTAAGCTATATTCAGAGCTGCCCAAAAGGTAGACGGTGATCTACCAGTAGATCACACAGCCCATGCAGGTAAGATCACATGACAGTTCCCCTCAGAACTTCGACCCTTATAGATCTGTAACTCTTGAGAGCGTTAAAATGAAACCAAATGGACCCTTACGGGTCCATTTGGTTTCATTTTAACGCTCTCAAGAGTTAAATTATATTTAAACAACTGAATTACGTCCACACAATTAGAAAATGGAGAATAATTGTTATTTTGACCAACGTTTTGCCAGTTCTCTTTCCCAATAGTGGACAAAAACATGAAAGTTCTTCGTTTTAGGTGCAAGAGACTGAACTCAACATCACAAACCGTCAACTCAAACCTCAAATACTGTTTTCAAACGTCAGTAATAGCATATACAGGAAAACCTTCCAATGCTCCCTATAACAGTAAGTAACACCATCACCATTTCAAAGTCAAACTTTCTTGGGGGCCTTGAAATGGATTTTTTTTATGTGTAGATCTTGTTGAGCCGGTCATTTTGAAAGTATCTCTCAAGCTCTCAAGTCAAAAAGTGTGGGCACCGCTGATATAGCCTACAGTCTATAAAGCTTTTTGAAACAAATAGCCAGTGTTGGGACATGTGCACTACGTAACTCAATATATTACATAATATATTACCAAAATGCAGTAACTTGTAATATAAATATATTACTTAACTAAAACAATCTAATATATTATACTTTTCTTTCTGCATTACTGCATTACTTTCAATGTCTCGTTGAAAATGTTCTTGTGAAATTTTCTTGACAACTGCAGAAGTTAAATAATTACTTATTTTCTCTAATTTGTCATCAAATTATTTTTTCAGGAGGACGTTTTTTCAAGTTGATTTCATATGGATTTCCCAGATAGCCAAGTGCGCTTTCTTTATTGTAGCTATGCCACTGGCCTACAGTGACACTAAATATTTAATTATATATTTTGCACAACATTTTTCTTTTAAGTAATATGTAATAGTAATATTAATATATTACACTTGCTCAGACAGCAATATTGTAATACAATATATTGCTTTAAAATGAAGGTAATAAGTAATAAGTAATACATTAACAAGGTATAGTAATATTCCCAACACTGCAAATAGCTTTAGGAGAAATACAACAATGTGCAAACATTGTTGATTTGCGAACTGTCATGACAAAAGAAGATGGAATACTACCACCCTAAGGACTACTGTCCGTTTGTTTTTTTTTGTGAAAATGTTGCCCAATCGTCCCGAAGAGTCAAATAATTGATGCTATTTGTTTGAAAATAGAAAAAGGACAAAAAAAGTCGTTACGTCCTGCAATAACATGTACAGTATAAAACAATGCAATGTGACATAACTCTGTTTAAAGGGGAATTCCACCCATTTTCAAAATTCTAATATGTCATTAATATACTCTAAAGGTGCTGGGTGGACATGATAAAAAGTTCCCCTATTCTGTGTTGGAGGTCTGAAGAAAACCACTAACAAGGTGAAACATCTTGGTGACATCATCAAGATGTGTTTTCATCATGTTAATGGATTTCTTTTTTTTCTGAGAGCGTACAAATGGAACCAAATGAACCCGTTAGGGTTTATTTGGTTGCATTTGTATACGCTCTCAAAAATGTTGAAAATGGGTGGAATTCCCCTTTAACTGCGTTTATTATGATGTTTGACTGTGTCATGACACTTGGAAATGTATCTGTTTGCTTGCTATAATACTTCTCCCCATCTCCAGTAAACACAGCAGGCTACATTTTCAGGTCAGGAGCAGTTCCTTGCAATCAGGAGTGAGATTGTGAGAACACATACATACAGGATGCAGGATAAAGCAGTGGAACTGGAAGTGAGCAGACACAAAACTGTAGCAGATAAGTGAGTTCATTCTCCTGGACGACCGCTGGATGAACAGGGACGTGCACACATAGACATCAGAAGGGAGGCTTCGGCCCCTGCCCTTTTACCAGTCCTTTATAAAACAACTGCCCTCTTCTCCAGTCCACGAATATGCAGCATTAATTTACGAAAGGTGAAAAGAAATGAACACGCAACTCCTTTCCTTCCATGCAATGTCAGAAGAAAAAGTCCCCCAAAAAATGCAGGTCTTACACAGCATGACTAGTTACAGTATGCTGGGTATGCCAAACATTATGTGTTGCGTAATCTGTCCAAAAGTGCCCCCTCCAGACCCTGCCCTTCCCAATACTCTCCCTGGGTGTTTGCACGTCCCTGCAGCTGAAAACTAGTTTTTCTAAAAAAAAAAAAAAAAATATTACACACAAGACATTGCAAGTCTCCTCATGTCAGAAACCGTCAAGTAGTGACTTAATGTTAATGTTGCGTAATGCTCTGTGCTGGACTATCCAATGATTTTCATAATCGATTCATCTGCCGATTATTTAACATATTTATCATGAGATAAGGGTATAGAAATTGGAGAAAAACAATGATGAATTACAAAAATCTACAGTGATTAGTTGCTGATTCGATTATGCGAGATTACATGGCTTTACAACTGAATTATCGATTTGATAACGAATAATCAATTTCATTATTGAAGCCCTGACAGGGATGCATACACTGCAAGGCTGGGGTTTTCAACAGGTGGTCCGGGGACCACCAGTGGTCCTTGAGAGGGTTCCAGGTGGTCCCCAGCTAAGTTGTTTAACCAGATGTAACTCTTGAGAACGTAAAAATGAAACCAAATGGACCCTGGCGGGTCCATTTGGTTTCATTTTTACGCTCTCAAGAGTTGAAATGTCCATGTCAATTAATCCTAATCTACACAACTAAAAGATTAATGGTCATGGACAGAAGCAAAGGAAATCTTTAGTTTGGGAGGTCTGTGGGGCTAAAATGTCCTCAAATGGTGGTCCGTGGATCAAAAGCTGAATCAATGGTGGGCCCTGGGATGAAAAAGGTTAAAAACCACTGCTCTAGGAGTAGAGGGACACACATAGCTGGTTAATGGAGTGGAGTCACCCACTCAAAAAAAAGAAAAAAGAAAAAAAAAGAAAAATACTGCCACTTTAACGGTTAAGTGCTCAACTAACCCCAAAACACTAGCCATAATAGTACACTGCACAATAGAACTTTTTATTTAACATTATGTAGACAAGTGTACAGAAAACAAAACAATATGCACAAACAACCCAAAAATGACAAAACACTAGATTCATCTCATGGAATGATTGTTTGGAAAGGGGAAATAGATTCACGGCATACTCAAATTGACCGAACAAATTGTTTTCTCGAAACATTAGAAGTCTCTGGATGGGGCAATATCAAGTACAACGCATGCGCAACATCAAAAATAGTCGTTTCTTTTGACATGACAGGAAATCGTGGACAAAACTACTCATATTTTGCCAGGTATATATTTAGAGACTTTGATCCAGAAGTTTCTGGAAAGGTAAAGTTACGGTGAAAATGCGGGTAATAAAAACAAACAAAAACGACAACGTGAATATTTGAAACAAAAATAATCTGTTACAGTATTTATATAAAAAAATATCTACTTATATAGGCAACACCAAATCTTGCAAGTCATCCATGAATCAGGCATAGCAGTAGACTTGGTGACATTCACCGAAATGAGATGATTCCATCATAATAACTGAGGCTCGCTCCACAAACGACACAAACACAGCCGTCTCAAAATCTTAAAAGGAGAATTCCACCTTAAAAGGCTGTCTTTATGTTTATTTGCCCGTTCAGGGGCGTTTTTTCCATTAGGTAGACTAGGCAGTTGCCTGGGGAGCCATGAGGGAAGGGAAGGGGGGCACCGGGGCGACCACCAGACATGTTTTAAAAGGATCCCAGGCTAATAAGACTGGGATGAATACGTTATGCTTTTCAACAGGTGGTCCTTGAGAGGGTTCCAGGTGGTCCCCAGCTAAGTTGTTTAACCAGATGTAACTCTTGAGAACGTAAAAATGAAACCAAATGTTTCATTTTTACACTCTCAAGAGTTAAAATATTCATCATGTGAATTAGTACTAATCTACACAAGATTAATGTTCATGGACAGAAGCAAAGGAAATCTTTAGTTTGGCGGGTCTGTGGGGCCAAAAATGTCCTCAAATGGTGGTCCGTGGCTCAAATGCTGAATAAATGGTGGGCCCTGGGATGAAAAAGGTTGAAAACCACTGCTCTATAACTAGAAGTTTTGTTTTTTTTCCCCACACAAAACAACAACCAGACCACTTTTTGGGTGAAATAAATCAACTCCAAATAAATGTAAGAAAGTCTCCTGGGGTGTAATTCTCCTTTAAAGATGAAGTTAACCTCATACTCCCAATATACACCCCCCAAGGTGTGGTTACAACAATATTCAAATGATTTGTGACAGCATTTCATTTTGCTTTCAAGGATTTCTTTCGCCAGCATCAAATGACATGTAAAACACATTTAAAATGTGGAACATTTTTGGAAAAAAAAAAAAAAAAAAAAAAAAAAGAGAGCAGGAGGGAAAGTTGAGAAAGAGAGCCACAGCAGGTACATCATAGTGTGTGACAGGGTGGAGTCATGTAGTCAGACTACGCCACCTAGGGGACTGCACCACTAGGAAATATTGAAGATATAAACACTGAACACCCAGAACACTTAGGTGACTAGTCCTCAACACAGGTCCGTTGTACAATATGTTCAGGCGGCAGAGACGTAGACACCAAAGTACAAAAAGCGCTCATTAAATTAATATTCCGTCAAATGGCAATTTATCAATACCAATTTGTTAATTAGAGAGCAATATTCAAATGGATGTGGTTACAAACAGGTTAAAACCATGCCAGGGAGTATTATCCTACGGTAGGCTGAGCTGGCCTCCCACCAGCTGAGGGACCCGAATAAGAGACGGACAGGGTAAGTAACATCCTGTGTGGCGATCCAAAAAGTCCAACCAGAAACGTAGACCGAAATATGAAATTTACATAAATCGCTGGCAGTAGCTACCTCCAAAAAAAAAAAAAAAAAAGCTGAGTAAGAGTAAGAGTTTCATCAACACCAAATAGTAACAAATGCAAACAAAACAATACCACAAGGAAAACGAAGGGAGGGGGCTACCACTGACCTTGTAATGGACACAAGCAGTGTTCTCTATCTTCTACCATACAGCAGAGGAACAATTGAACACTGCGGTGTTAGCCAGATACAGTAGGACAACAAGCTGGTGGCGCGTGCCTTGACTTGTATGTTTTGTATTCTTCCGATGTAATGCGATTTAGACGTTAGCTAGTGACTGCTAATGACGTTTTGCTGCCATACTTTAAATGATACACATATTCAGCGCAACATGGAATCTGGAGAAGAAAACACAGCTGCTGGTAGCTCGGTTCGACCGAGAACTCCCTTGTCGGATTCGGAGGACAAACGTTCTTTTGCATCAGACACACACGATGACCAGAAGCGGGTGGCTTCTGGTCAGTACGCTCGCAACAAGCTAAAAACTACCGTAACCACTAGGACCCTAAATGTATTATTATTATATACTCGGGTCTCTGAGATTTGGTGTAGAGGGAAATGCTAGGTGAAGACCTAGTACAGAACCCAAAGTCCACAAGGTTGGTACAAAAAAACAAACCGTTTCAACAACAGAAAGACAAAGCTTTTTTTTTTTTCTTAAATTAAGGCATGTTGTGCGATGTCAAAGTAGAAGCAATAAAATACTGGAGGACAACGATCTGCACAAACATGTTGTATGAGTAGCTTTCAGGTTTTGATTACAGATTATTATAATTATGATCAGTGGGAGTAGGAGAGTGGCACTCATCCTGGTCAGACCCCCACCCAACAAAAAAAAATATATATATCATATTTGAACCACACACACCCAGACATGCAGTAGGAATAGACCTTTCACTAAGCTCCTCCCCAAACTGATGGTCTAAATCACAGCTAGGTATAACATGTGATCGACTATACCAGGGGTCGGCAACCCAAGATGTTGAAAGAGCCGTTTTCGACCCAAAATTAAAAAATCTGTCTGGAGCCGCATTTTATTATTTTTTTTTTCCTGAGAGTGTGCAAATGTGAACCAAATGGACCCTGGCGGGTCCATTTGGTTCCATTTGCACACTCAAAGAAAAATCATTAACATGGTGAAACACAACCTTTCTTCAGAAATGGAGCTTCTAAAAAAATAAAATAAAGGAGTTTTACAGAACTCCATTTCTAGTCCACACAACATCTCTAAGGTATATTAATGACATACTCAGTAAACTGAGTAAACCTTTGAAAATGGGTGGTTCAGATTGAAAGCTCCACCTCTGATAACTGCTGGGCTTTTTTGACATGGCCAAGTGCTACTTTAACTGGCAACTGTCAGACAGCGCAACGCGTTTTGGGTGACTGAAATGTTTATATTATTTTGGTGCGGATCACCCTAGTGTGTGTATGTAATAATGCTACAGCCACTGAGCCACTAGGGCTGTGTTCTAGAGCCGCATGCGGCTCCTGAGCCGCAGGTTGCTGACCCCTGGACTAGAGTAATTGTAAAAAGAGTGGTGACACGCCTTGATCTTGCGCCTCGCGCTTTGCGCCTGCATGGAGTCCTGCTGTCAATGCAAGTGGATGCGCGAGAGTGGATTGTTTGGAACTATTGTAATAGTTATGTTAGTTCCAAATATGCGCTTTACAGCCAATAGCCGTCGTCACCCTCGTCATAATAGGGTACTCTATCATAGAGTACCCTATTATAGGTACTCTATGATAGTCAAACCTCTCCACCAATAGTTCTCCTATATGACATTGTTTTAGGAAAAAAAAACACATGTCACACATATTTTTCCACTGGCCTTGTTGACGGATTTGGTCATTGGGGTAAAGGCGGGGCTTACTGCAATGTCTATTGCAGCGAGTTGACGCATTCAGCGTGATCACAGACTCGTGTACGCACTCTGTGATGTACTGTATATTTGCACATTTTCAATAATGTTTGAGTCTTTTTTAGATTATTTGACAATTTGGGCAATGTTTCAAAAAGTCTTTAAAAGTATAGCCTGCCGATTACTGCACTGTGGGCTCTGGAGCGATAAATCAAGTGATCAATGTAAAACTGCTAAATAATAATAATAATAATACATGTTCACTGTGTCATCCACTGATATGCATGAGTTTTATCACTTGTACATGAGGTAGGAAAAGATGCTGGAGTGGATACAATGTAAGAAGGCATTATGCAATGTTCTAATTAAACTAAGGGGCTATTAAACGGCCATCAATAAATAACAAACCACACATTACAGGTGCACCATGGCCTCAAGGAGAAAGGGTGTTACTGTTGTTTGAACTGAAAGCCATTGTTAACGCTAAGCACTTCCATCCGTGTGAAAAGGGATTTGTGTGCATATTTTTAAAAAAGGGGACAATTCTAATCATGTAATGTGCACATCATTGCACACCTATAATACAATGTCATCTAAATTTAAACTACAAAATCTACTGAATTTGTTGATTCTGCAGCAAAATGCATGCAGCTTTGCTTAAAGATGTGTTTTTCATTTAAGGCAACTCCAAAGCCTGAACAGGTCGAAACGTTGCTGCCTGGAACCCTTGTCGCTAAATAAAACTTGGAGCACTTTAAAGTGAGTTGCGAGCCCCTTCTTCTTTTTTCTGGCCACGTTTACTGTGTTTTTGCAGTTTTTTGGGCTCAGCACCAGTTAGGGATGTGCGTTACTTTTTAAACTTTTCGGTATGTTACACTGTACATTCATATTTGGGATCCAAGTCCAGACCGCAGGTTATCTTAATGATAAATGGGTCAATTATCAGAACAGCTAGAATTATGCATAATAATTCAATTATATTGGTAATACTTTAAAATGTGTTCTGTTTTGCTGTAGTAATTGCTGTAGTAATAAATAGCTGACCCAAATGTATATTGACTTTGATGGAAAAATGCTTTAAAGTGTAGCCAATGTTGTTTCTTCAAAAAGAGGCAGCTTTAAAGCAGCACTATGCGAGTTTCCACATTCTTCCCCCCAGGATATCAACCTAATTCCCTGCTTAAAACACAGATATACAGGTAGTTGTACATGTATATTTGGAGGCCTCTATCCAAGTGGACATCTTTGAGAACACTACGGAAAACTGCAGTGTTTGCCTATGGTGCCACTGGAGCGTGTTAGTTCTCACCAGATGAACTATGTACCTTGGTGGTTATGTACCTTACCATAAAGTCACTCAAGAAGGAGAAAAGACTTCCATATTTCACTCTCATATCTCAAGGTTTCCAATGAGTAGATCAGAAACTTGTTGGCTAATGCTTGAAAGGATAAATTTAATCCCAGTGCCGTCGCTACATATACGTGTAGGGCCGCGCGCCAAAGGGGGGGGGGCAACAAAATGTGCTAAAGCGTGCCAAGCCTGACCTTCAAAACAACAATTCGGTTATTCCGCCACATAATCAACGGCCGTGTGCACAACGTCCTCACAAGGCACAACGTCCCCACCAGTCTGCCAATAATGTACGACCAGGCTTTCACTTTCTGCGCAGCACAGGCAAAAATAAAAGCCTTGTGTTGAGGCTACACAAAAAAAACAAACTTACTTATCTGCCCGAGGAAACAGCATTCTTGTCTGGAGGAAGGCAACAAAAACATCCTATGAGTAGGGCAACACATTGGTCAGCTACAGCCCCCGCCGTCAATCCTGACCTTCATGTCAAACTATGGGCTCCATTTTCGTTACCATCTAAACCCCTTATCATTTTTTTTTACTATTTTGAAAAACCTTTTGGAATAGTTCAACGTGCCAATCTATTGACACACTGTGAGCTTGTAGACTGCCCATTTAAACTATTGAAAAAGGTTATTTTTTAATAGTTCAAAAAGGCAAAGAAGTTAAGGGATAAGGGGTTTAGCGGTAACGAAAATGGAGCCCTGTGTGTCTAGGTGAGATAACTTAAAAGTGTAAAAAAATAAAAAAAAATGTAATAAAATGCCAAACAGATAAAAATTAGATCACCTTGATTATATAAGTTATATTGTTTTACCATACAGATTGGAGACATTAACATTTTATTCATTAAAAGAAAGTCACATAGTGCCGCTTTAAATCGATGGCTTTGACATGAGTGTAGAATCAAGGAACGTTGAAATGTCAGCGCAGGATTAGTGGGATGAAGAATAGTGGGGATTTAAAGATACCAAATTAATTCCAAACCGTGTCCCAAATAATCCGATAATTGCTTTGTCGTCACCCGGTCCTGCCTTATCGACATTATTCAGATAACAATATAGGTATAGGATTCGACAAATCCTTGCTACGAGATGCTCTTAAAATAGACTTGATGCACACAGAATAGCTCTGTGCGGCGCAACCGAAATTGAGCTTCGTGAAGCACTAGCGAATTGCAGCGCTGAGCGTTGAGAAGTTCGGCAGAGCCGACTCGGCCGCATCCGAGTTGCGATGCTTTATGGACAGAACAGTGAATATTGTGTGTGCATCGTACATTAAGATCCTATTGCGTATGACCCAGATGTTCACAGATACATCGTATAACTTCACTTTGCAAACCATTAAAATTACAGTACGCTATGAGTTCAACTGAGGCCACAAAATATGTTTACTGCGGAAGTCCCACAGCGTTGGCAGTTTTTTAAAAACAAATGATGAGTCCATAATCGTGTCCAGTCACCAAAAGTTAAAAATGATGATGCATGCGCACATGTACACGCCATAAACCTGCAACGAGTTTACGACCGAAGACAATTAAAAACTCTTTACCCTACAGAGGACTCCTCCTCGATTAAATTGTCATTCTCCGTTTTTTCCGAGCCTAAAGCGTAATGAGGTTGATGAACCTCACACTTCAGTCGCTGTACGATCGGCCCGATCAGGCCTTCTTGGATTACCACTATCGGATTATAGGTTTCCGAAGTGATCAAGGTTTAACCCAATAAAAACAGTGAAAAGTATCCGTGTCATTTCAGAGTTGAGCTAAAATAAAGCATTATTATATATACTAGGATAGTAGGAAGGAAGAGCATGATGGAAGAAGTTTGGTGCAATAAACGGGGACAAGGGTGGGTGAAAAAAAAAAAAAAAAAAAACGGCATGAAAGATGAACTCAGGAAAAAGAGCTTCTCAGGTATGTCTGTGTTGCACGAGGAGGAGGTTGTGGCTTCACACAACAAGCCAAGTCAAGTGTGAAACCATCTCTCACCACATAAATCACAAAGACTCCACGGTGGGACTTCAAACTACCTGATCGATTCACGCGTGGATCTTTGTGAACAGAAATATCACAGGTTATACAACCCTTGTGTTGCTTGGAAGGCCGCAGGGGAGAAGTTGTGTGGATGTGTGCCCTGGACCAAGCCAAAATAAAAGCCCCCCAAAATAAATAAATAACTCAAATCCATTCTTGTCAGGGTCCCTACATGGGGATCGGCGGCCAAAAACATTTTGGCTGCCGTCCTCGACATGAAAAGCTTTGTGCTTTGACCCCTGATACAGACACACGTTACATTTTCTTCACGGAAAACTGTTGTTTACAAGACATTTGCAGATGTCTTAATGGGTTAAATGTGAGGGATGATTATCCAATGTGGCAAAACCGTTTCAGCATTTTGTCTTGTCCTCCTACAGAAAAGCTTTGATGTGCCTCCACAAGGAAACTGTCAGTGTCTAATGTAACATATAATAATTTGCCGTTTTAGGAATGGGCATCATATTGAGTGGAGCTCCATTCCACTCATACAATGTTTTAGTCTAATATTTAAAGTATGTGTTTCATTTTAGATTTTTTATTATTATTATTATATATGCAAGGCTCTCTTGGTATGAGAAGCAACTGTACGTATAATAAAAAATAAAATAAAATAAAAATAATAAAAAAAAAAAAAAGAGAAATTGAGAATGTTACTGTAGTATCAAGCACATGCATTCGTCATCGGATCCAGAATGGTGGTGACATTTACTGTTAGTATTTACTGTTCCAAATCCCTTTTATACTGTATTAATTTAAATAGCAGACATAACCACGTAGCTCACCAACAATAGAAAAGGCAACTGCTGCAAACTGTAGAACGTATAGGACTAAAACCTATTTCCACCATATATATAGCTCAAGAGTTAATATTGGTATGGAAATAATATTGATATTATTTACACTATTCAGTTCCCGCTGGCTCCTGATATTCAATCATTTTATAAACAAATACATATAGTGTGTGTATATATATTTTTTCAGGAATAAGATTTTTTTTGGAGGGTGGATTAAAGTCTAACTTTAGACTTTAGCTTTGTATCCTGGGCTAGAATAAATATATTATATACTGAATGGCTTTACTGGGAGCTTTCCTTGAAAGTGACAGTGAAGGAGGAGGTTAGAACAGCCCCAGAGCCGCGTATAGACAGAGTTACGACATGAGGACGCAGTCAACAGCCTGATCATGTGGTTCAGACGCCTATTCATTCTGTAACACTCGCTGTAGTCCCCATTTTGAACGCCTTCAAACAGGGATAAAACCAATCGCCCTGAGCAATAGTCGGCTTTTAGGGGTCGAAAGATCCATCTTTTGACAGATGGCGTAAAAATAGTTCAAAAAATGGAAAAGTTTTTTTTTTCTTCTCAGGTTAGACGTTTGCATGTTGAAACAATGTTGTTTCGATGTCAAAAAACGCTGTTTCAACGTCTAACAAAGTTGTTTCAACGCGGGAACCCTGATATTTCTAGACGTCTAAAAGTAGCCTGGCTCAAAATGAACTGTCTATATATAGACGTTGAAACAAACTGTCTATACTGTATACGTTGAAATAACGCTGTTTAGACGTTGAAACAACCTTGTTTCAACGTCTAAACCTCTAATCTAACCCTAAAAAAAACTTTTATTATTAGTCCATTTTGCCCAATTTCTTAGAAGTCTAAAAGCCTACAATAACGCTCAGTGGGATAGACGTCGACATAGAAAAGCCACAGTTGGGCTGGCGCTGTGAGCGACGAAACCCGTTGTACCTCCATCTTACTCTACATGCTCTGAACATCCCCAGGTAGGTTGGGGAGGAGGAGGAGGAGGAGTGTGACAGTACGTTTTAACAGCGGGAGAACAACGACAACAACAACTTTGCCAGGCGATACAAATCTCATAGTGCGTTCCTGCTGTCCTCTTATTCGTGGTATGGAGGAGAAAAAAAACAACAAAGCACCACGTGAAATATGACTGGATATGACCGAACAATGTCGTCCAAAAGATGTATGCGACGTCCCCTACGCACCTCACCCCACGCCCTCCCCACCACACACTTTCCGACCATCGCCTCTTCGCCTGCTTTCGGCAGTAGTTACCGGATAGAGCTCCGAGAGTCCGCAGGGACATCGGAGCGCCTGTTTCCGGAAGAGATTTCTCTGTTCATTTCCCTCATGAGACTTACATAAATATTTACATAGGCAATTGCGCTGTGGACAAAGACAACTCAGGTTGTGAGTGACAAACATTTTGAGCCCAACAAAACTTTAGAAAGACGAAAAAAATGCTATGCACAAGGTTGTTGTTTTTTTTTCCCCCTTCTTCTTTTAAGCATTTGTTTGGGGGCCCAAACATTGTGTCGTCGCGATTTCGTCACAACCCGAGTCGTCTTCGTCCACGGCGTAAGTCGTCTTTATATAAACAACTTTGGGAAAAAAAGTCCGAGTAAAATTAGCGGAGGAAATCTCTTCCGGGAACAAGCGCTCTGACGTCACTGCAGAGCTCTATATACTGTACACAAATATCGCACTTTCGGGGAAAAAAAACAAAAAAAAAAACACACACACGCCGTCAGGGCCCGCTGTTAAAACGCACTGCCAAGGAGGAGGAGGAGGGAACCACACTAACCACAACAACCACACTTCTTCTACCAGTCGGCATTGTCCCAGGACTCCTCGACCGGTTTGGAGGATGAAGGGCTCTTCTTGGCCTTGTTGTTGCCGTCTTCGGCGGCCGTGGCGTTCTCCCAGTTGTTGTCCCACGCCTCCCAGCTGTCTCCCGTGCTGTGCTTGTTCTTGTCCTTGTCGGACGCGGTGGTGGTGGTCTCACCCCAGATGTCCCAGCTGTTGTCGTTGGAGCTCTTCTTGGCCGAGTTGTTGCTGTTGTCCACGGCGGTCCAGTCGTCGCTGCTGGGAGACTTCCTGGTTGGTTGCTGCTGCTGCTTGGATAAGGAGCTGTTGCTGCCGAAGGTCTCCCAGAAGTCCTTGGCTGGGGGCTGGTGTCCTCCACCTCCTCCACCTCCCTGGTAGCCGTCGGTGGAGTCTATGTTCTGGTAGCTGTCTCCGCCGGACCTGGAGACATGGACACAGATTACATTCACATTAGTGGTGGGACAATTAATCGAAAAATGGATTCATCCCGATGGCGTCATGGGCGATTACACATCGATGTACAGCTGTTAAAAATCGATTATTATAATTATTATTTTTAGCGGAGCAAAAATAAATAAATACGAGTGTGCTCCAGCGCCATACCAGACCGTTTAGAGTGGCGCACCCACCGCATACTTTCGCTTTCAGCTACCAAAACAAAGAAGTCGCTAGCTCGGATGGAAAGAGAAAAAAGATGCCAGAAATGGAACGCTTTGGATTGTACGAGGTTGACTGGGCACGGGAACTTGAGAAAATTCACAACGTCGACCATCTGGGAAATCTGGCCGAGACGTAACGCTGTAATTGGGCTGTGCGCAACACACCATGGAATCCCGCGGCCGGATTTGGATGTTAATCCTTTGAAGATTAAAAAGTTCTGACGAACTTCGGAATTCCAGTTGCTTTTTGCATGCATGGGCAGCTGTGTCCGCGCGATGGTTGTCTTGACTGTCAGTCATTGGGCAACAACTTGCCCACGTTGTGAGTTGTGTCGAGTTCCAGTGTCTTCTCAACATCATCCCAAGTCCCAAACTAAAACAGTGCTTCCGAAAATGGGTCCGAGGACCCCCTGGGTCCTTGAGACTAGTGTACAAATGAGAACCAAGCGTGTGTACATAACGCGCCCACTTGGTTCAATTTTGTGTTAAATTTTTGAGTTAAATTAACATTAATTTTTACAATAAAAAACGGGGTCCCATAGATAGCAATGACATTAAATGAGGGTCTATAGACAAATGCATGTCAAACTGGGGGTCCTTGAAATGTCAGGTTGAGAATTACGACTAGAGCCACACAGAAAGTACTCTGTTATGGGTGTTCCTTGCATATCTTTTCAAATAGGGCCTGCGGGCTAAATTAAATATGTGCACCATGAATATATATATATATATCCTTAATGATTAGAACACACTTTGTTTATTACTTACACAATGACTTGGTGATTAATAGTGAGTGATTAATCATGATTAATCGGAATTAATCGAAATCGTTACACAGCCCAATTAATCAGGATTAATCGAATCGTGACCCTCAGAATCGATATGTAATCGCATTGCCAGGTACCTGGCGATTCCCACCACTAATTCACATTATGGGTGCGTTCGGAAATCTGCACCTGGAATATGGCCAGTTTGCTAAGTGGAGTAGGCAGGGGTGTTTTTGCCATTAGGCAGACTAGGCAGTTGCCTAGGGTGCCATAAGGGGGGGAAGGGGCAACGAAGCATAGCTTAAATTTATGAAAGGTTGAATCACACCGACTTGCGCTGACCGACCCCAGCTCCAGGGCAGGGTCGCTCAGTATATGCACTGGACACTCCCTGTGAGTAGTGCACTGGATTTTCGAACGGCAACGCACTGAACAAACAAGAGAGCACACCGGAACGCACCGGTGCATTCAGGGCCCTATACGATAGGACGGTTAGAGGAAGGAATCCGATTGGTTCAAAACATAGCCAAATGAGTCGTTTCTCTTACCCGTCTTCAGGCTTTCCAGTGAAGAGATTGGTCAGCTTTGCCCCAGCTCCCTGAACCTAGTGAAGCAGAGTTTAGTTAGAATGTTAGATTTGTTTGCACTTGTTGAAGCTGTTCTTACAATTAGTAGATTGACTTAAAGGTAGGGTAAGTGATTTGAAATTCATGGTGTAGTACCAGCCTGGTGCACTAGGGGCGCCCGAGGGTAGCTACACTATGTGAACCTGCTGCTCGATCCTGATTGGAGGAGAATTCACCCTCCACCTGGGGAACTTTTATTAGCTCCTCTGCTAACGTGGGGGAGGGGGAAACTCCATATATGGTCTGCACACCTTATAATAGAGCATGTTAACAGAAAAAAAAATTGGTGATATCTGACAAAAGTGAAATCACTTCCCCTACCTTTAAGAAAAATAAGAATTGCATTCAATAACTGAAAATAATTCTGAAAAAAAAAAAAAACATGCATGTTTTTGTAATCAGAATGACATTTAGCAGACAAGGATGGAACTGTGGCTGTTATTCAAGTCTCTCCGTTGTCGGATCCAAAATTTGAACTTCTCAGGGGAAAAATGGTTGGGGGTACTGTCTGCAAAACATTAGGCTCCCTACTGTGTTCCTGTTTTTTCCCCCGAGATATTCTGACTGTTGGAATTTTTGGAAAAGTAGTTGAACGTCTTGAGTTCTGTCCTGTTTTTATAAAAACCCTGACAAAGACATCAATTGTTTTCCTACCCCTCATTTTGAATAGAATATTTTATAATAGAATATTTTTTTATTTGCTTCTCCTCAACATATTTTTGATAAAGCTGCATATAGAGCAACCAGTCATTTTGCATAAATTATTCTGTACTACAAAAGTAGTGTGGAAATAAAAATACTACAGTATAATAGGCAGTATAACATTCAAACTAACATTTCATTCTAACCGATAAGATAAAGTCTACATAATACTCACCACCACAGCATAAATGGCAGCAAGAAAAGAAGGAGAAAACATGACATTAATTTTCTTCAAATATAAATCAAACACACCAAAACCAGTCTTGTTTTAGGAGCTTTGTTTTTAAAAAGGTTTTTCACTTCTGCACAGCAAAAAAATCCTCAGTGTTGAGACACACGCACATCAATTCCATTAAATTCACACTTCAAAATAGTTTGACAAAGGCCAAACGAGCCTGGATGCATATCAATGGTCTTTTATGTGACCGGTAATGTAGGTGTTAAAGGGGAATTCCACCCATTTTCAACCTTTTTTTTCTGAGAGCGTACAAATGGAACCAAATGAACCCTAACGGGTTCATTTGGTTCCATTTGTACGCTCTCAGAAAAAAAGAAGCATCTAAAGAAATCCATTAACATGGTGAAAATACATCTTGATGATGTCATCAGGATGTTTCACCATGTTAGTATGTCGCAGGGTCTTACCCCCAATCCAACCCTTGCTGCTGAGTGCCAAGCAGGGGGGCATTGGGTCCCATTTTCAGAGTCTTACTCTTTGGTATGACCCGGCCGGGAATCGAACCCCGACCTCCCAATCTCAGGGCGGACACTCTTAACCACCCGGCATGCGACTTCAAAACTTTATTTTTCCTTCATAAAAACATGTGTTTGTTAACACTGAGGACTTTGTTGTGTGAGCTCAGAGCTGCAGCGAGGCAGAGCTACCATAGATCATGGTTCCCCTGTGTAAGCTCAGAGCTCCAGTGTTGTAGATCATGGTCACCACGGATGGTGATCGTGTTTGTTTGGCTCCTCCTCAGCTAGACTGGTTGTTGGCGAGTTCAGCTAAGACAGGGTCTTGTCCTGCCTCACGGCGTCCTACCTTAAACGCCAGCCCACTGATGCCGACCGCCATCTCATCTAGCAACTTTCCATCCTTCACCTGGATCGGTTCAAAGCACCGTTAAAAAAAAACTAGTATTTCAGTATTTATCGTCGATTCATTTTGATTTCACCCCGATCTTGTTGTGATTTTCATTGATCGAATCAATTTGATTTGCTTTCTTTGATTGTGAGAACTTGTGAGTATGTTTTTTGCCCTCACAAGGAATGAATTATGAATTATTAATGTGAAATTAATCAATCATTGATTGATTTGGTACATTGACTAAATTAATGCATCTACAAATCTGTGGCTTCTAAGACACAAAGCGCATACTTTAAAGAAATGACTAATGCCATTTGTACACTAAAGAGACAAAAGCAGCAATACTAATAACTATGTACAGTGATTAATGGAGTGGAGTGGACCTTTAACAACTTATTCCTCATTTTAGACATCATCGCACAACAGTGCAGTAACAATAATGCTTAAATAGACAATTACTGTATTTGACAATAATGCTTAAAATAGGGGTTTAAAAGGTGTACAGAGAAGTCGCCGTTTAGTGCATTTTAGTTTTACTTGCAAAACACCTTTTCAACATTAATTTGAATTGCATTGAATTGAGTTATTGAGAGTATAGAGTTTAACTAGATGGAGTAGGAGTGCTATATAGAGAGTAAAATATGTCCATCATTGCATTTTATTCCTTCAAAAAAATAACATTGCTTGAATCGTTAATCACCTTTTTAATCATCAAGGCAAATTTCCAAAAGAACTATGACATATGTAGGTTTGACATACTGCACTCCATATCTTTAATATATGATCTATTTCTAATAGATATATTTCTAATTCAAAATGTTTCTCTCGACTTCTCTCGAAATACAGGTGAGATGTCTGTTTGGTCAAAGTTGTTAAACGTCCAACACCACATCCCCGTTTAGCATTAGATGCACAGATGATAGTCATCAACCTCGGTACACTCCCGAGACAAAACACCAGAAAAAAAGAAGAAAGCACAGCTTTTGTCATTTAGTGTAGGGCCGACATAAAAAGCAAGCAGCACCGTCCCAGCAGACAATGTGAAACGGATGTCAGAAATGCACATTCACATCCGAAGCAGTTTCTTCTACGAAAAAAAAAGCAACTTGGCAAAGCGCAACAACCCACCACCACATACATACAAAATTAAAAAACAAAGCAACTTCAAACATCAAATGTTACCTTCTCATGGGTGGGTTTGATAACATTCTCATTTAAAGTGTGTCCTAACTCTGTGGCCTACAGATGGAGATGATGGAGAGGAGGGAGAATATGCTTGAATAAAGACAGGCAGGTTTTTTTTTTAACATTCATAACAATGCAATGATGCTGCTGAGGCTCTCCAGTTAGGCTCTCTGCAGTGAGACATGCATGTGATGGATCCATTCACAGCCAGACTGGACAACGTGCTATAGTTAGAGGTGCAATGGTTCATCCAGCATGTGTTCACAGTTGGTAGGACATGGTGCTGTCCTTACAAATATAAGTTGAGAATTGATTGTCACACAAATTATTGTTTTCATTTTTGCATTGAACATTGTAGTGTAAGATTTTGTATTTGTAAACTTTTAGGCTATGTAGTCACAAATTGCACAGGCCAGACACATTAGTTCTTTTCTATAGTATTTTCTTTCCAAAACATTAAATGGTAATATAGGCAACTTTTTAGACAAAAATCAAATATATATATATATATATATATATATATATATATATATATATATATATATATATATATATATATATATATATATATATATATATATATATATATATATATATATATATATATATATATATATATATATACAAATCATGAAAACAAAACATTTGTCGACCTCAGACAGGAGGTGCTAATTTGTGAGCAGGGGTGAGGCAGCGTTTTAGCCAATAGAGTGGAGGTGAGGTGGAGATAGATTCTGTTTTTTTTTTTTTTTTTTGTTTGTTTTTTTAACAAATCCGTTTACAGACAGTGTTTGTAGTGTACACACTAAAGTAAAGTCTATATTAGCTTTAATTGTTATTTTAGGTGTAGTCGTAATAATTGTGACAGGCCTACATAATAGGAGGGAAATAGTAAGACCAGGTGGGTGTGAAGTTATTGCCATCAAATGGACCATTACACCTCAACAAAGCACTGTCGTGAAGCACAAACACACAGAACAGGGTCATGCATGAATGGATAATCTATGAAAAAAATGGATATGGGTCACTATGCATTGTAGTCCTAAATGTCATAAGTCGGTTGTGTCAGAAATGTAACCTGGAAACTAGAATGACGTTATATGTTTTTTATTTTAAATAGTCTAAGCTACTGCTCGACGTCACAATGTGCGAGGGCTGCTTCATTGTTCCCAAGGGCTGGTGAGGAGCACAATCCTAAACTCCTTCCCAGTTTTATCTCCATTTTAGATAAAGTTTGTGACATACAGACAGTCCAGAAGTGTCTGACCGGAAATAGATGTTGACTCCGGGCTAACTGGAACTTCCTGTAGCTCTGGACTTCCGGGTTAGAAGATTACAGCTGGATGTTTTTTGTCCGACATAAAAAGGTACAAACCCCAGTCCATCTATTCTCACGCCATTCACGTCTACATACAAGACAAACGGGATTCAACAACGCCATCGTCTTATTAGTTAGGAATTTCATCACATATTTGACCAATCTGGGAACTAAATGGTGTCTAATAACATGTACTAAAACGTTGAAATTCAACTCCTGTGGGAAACCTCAGGTCAAGACAGGTCAAAGTCAGGGTACTAGTCACAACCTATAAAAAGGCAAGACATGCAAAAGACATGTAGTACCACATGCTTTATGTACCATGTGGTACTGTATGTCTACCTAGGGGATTCTTATGATGCTGAATCCATTCTAAGTATTAGTTTTCTCAGAAAACAACTCCTAAAAGCTAGAGCAGCTAAAAGCAGCCATACATGTCATGTCATGACATGACATGCCTTCTATAGGTTGTGATGAATACACGACTTTGACCTGTTTTTTTTTTTTAAGAGTAAGAGGCTTCCCACAGGTGTTGAGTTTCAACTTTTTTAGTACATATCAGACACCATTAGAAACGCATTGTTGAAGAAATTTCTTGGTAACGACTTAGTTCTGTTTTTCATGACTTGCTCCAACTACAGTATATAAAGATTAGCCATCAACTTAACAAGCAAAGACCTGTGTTATACTGCTTAAAAAGGAAACAGACAACTACGTACGGGGGTTCCAACAATGTTAAAAACAAATTAAAAAAAGTGCATAAAACAAATGTGGAAATTATAAGTGAACATGGGCCATGCAGCTGGTATTTGTTTTACCGGCTCTGGGGGTGCTTTATAACCCCTTAACTAGATCCAGTGAAGGCAGAGAGGAGTTAGAAAAGTAACAACAGAGTTCATTCCCACGGCAGTTATTCACAGCAGGGGCGGATCTAGGCATGGGGGGGCAATGCCCACCCTAAATGCCGAGTCTGCCCCGCCAAACACAATGGCATGCAACACAACCCAAGATATTTCAAATTAAAGTGCTTATATTTAAATCGATTTGAAACAGTACTACTGCTACTAACTAACTACAGTTGTGGCACCACTAAACCAACAGCATTTCATCGGGTTGAGACTAAGGTCTCAGAGGCAAGTACAGCCAGGTAATAAATATTCTGCTTGCCGCATTTGCACCGAAAAGTAACCGCTCATTATAAAAAAATATATGATAATTCAAATATGAAGGACTGTCTTGTTTGTTTTTTTTCCCCTCTTTCTGGGGCTGTGTGATATACATTTTTTACGCCACTATCACGAATATGACTATGGGTTCACACTTGCCATTTTATATTTTAAAGTGATAAACAGCACATTACAGGCAAACAGTGCTCTTATTTCATACAGAACCAGAAGACTGTCTGTGTTTAAGGACGGTTGTCTGACCCTCTCAAAAACAAGCCAATTTTGCCAGGTTGGGGCACACCAACCAGCAAAACAAGCCGATTTTGCCAGGTTGGGGCACACCAACCAGCAAGCAAACTACCTCCTTCCCCGAATGTTTTCTTTGGCCGCAAGAGGGTGGCAACACCCTTAGTGCCAACAACGCCTGTGCACATTATAAAATGAATAGTTCCAGTTGAAATATGTTGTAGTTTCTCTGTCCACACACAGGGAGGCGAGGTCGCCCAGCTTCCCAGTGGCATTTTCTCCAAGACAACTCAGACTCAAACACAGAACCAGTTCTTTACAGACGAAAAGGCCAACAGCTTGTGGAGCACAATTCACGTGTTCAGCGGTCAAATACCCGTTGTTACGCCATTATTGTTTTTTTTTTGTAAATTGCTTTTTTACACTGTTCTAAGCACTTCATGTGCATGATTCATAGCACACTATTGACCCATCTTGACCTGAACTTTTTTTTACCACTAAAAATAGTGGTAAAAATAGTGGTTTAAAAAAAATCAGGTCTGCAAGCTTGTAGTGCGCCACTCGGTGGCGTGCTAGGAAAACGTTGCCCAAAATAATTCTAAAAATAATCAGTTCTGCTTTCAGCAGTGTTAGGACCTGTAGGAAACTTATGCGCGGAATAATGGTGCAAATATATGTTTTCACTCAACTTTAGTAGACTTTATAGCTGTAATGTTATCTTATAAATAACTGGTCGCCGCTTGGTTTTGAACTTGTCTTGGGAGAAAAAATAACGAAACTTCACAACAGTGTATCAACTAGTAGCGTGAGGATGAGTAGTTATCATTGTTGCATGAACTATTCCTTTAAGTGTAAAAACGTTGGGTTTAACCTAAAATTAAGAGTTTTAAAAGGCAAGATAGGAAATCCGGGTAAACACTTTAATATGTTATATTTTACTTTACTTCTTTAATATAATTAAGGTAAGCATAACTTTGAAAGAGTAGAGTTTTGATAAAAGTGGTTCATACCTTCAAGGTTGCTTGGTTTGCCAGTTTAGCAGTCTGTTAGAAAAGGGAAACAAACATATACATAATTATCGGTAATATAGGATAGGGAATTACCCCACCCTGCTCTGAGCAAAATATGTCCTGTTCTCCGCGCCAAGTTCGTTAAAACACAAACATTAATTGATTGATACATTATTTAATCCATCTTTTAATCAGGACGTATCGTTTCATCACATTTGGGACAAAATGGGCGCCAGTCCATTTTGGAAAAAATAAATAAAAATAAATAAAAAAATGCACTCATACCCATTCTATACTATGCCTTCCATATTCATATTCTTCTCTCATATTCTACCCCTCAATGTACATATTTTTCGGTAGACCGGCCGTTTTCAATGGGATAGAGTGGTTCATCCAGGGCTTGCACCACAGATTTTTTTTTCCACAGAGGGTTAGAGGGCAGAATAATCAAGACACCACACACACGATGTGTGTGTGTGTGTGTGTGTGTGTGTGTGTGTGTGTGTGTGTGCATGCATGTGTGCGCGCGCGCATCATACATCCGATGTTCTGGGGATGTTCTGGGGTTTCCAAATAAGGGTTTCGAATGCCAAAGTCGTGGCATATGAAAACCTACGCATTCACCGTATAAAGCACATTTTGAGTTATGTGATGACCATCAAAGACCTCTGGAATTTATTTGATATTGTGAAACAAAATGCCGAACAAAAAAAAAAAAAAAAGTTTTTCCCCCACGGAATGAGAATGAAATCTGAAATGTACATTATTCAACTCTCAGTCAGGGGGATGGGGGCACTTACATTATCTTTTGCAACATTAGCAAACTTGCTGGCACCGACTGCGAAACTGCTCCAACCCTGTAAAAAAACAAACGAAACAAAACAAATGAACGTTACACGAATTCCAAGTTCTGCCGCGAAAACGGAAAACAGGAACGGAAGGATTACATCATGTGTTGTGAGTAAGTGTGTGTGTGTGAGTGTGAGTGTGTGAGTGTGAGTGTGAGAGTGTGAGTGTGAGTGTGAGTGTGAGTGTGAGTGTGAGTGTGAGTGTGAGTGTGAGTGAGAGAGAGAGAGAGAGAGAGAGAGAGAGAGAGAGAGAGAGAGAGAGTGAGTGAGTGAGAGTGTGTGTGAGTGAGAGAGAGAGAGAGACTTACTGAATAAATAGATGACATGGCGTTGTTGAGGAAATCGTCCTCTTTCTTCTCCGGCGTCACCGTGTTGCCAAAACCAACATAGCGGTTGTCCTGGTTCCCACTGTAACCTCCGCCACTACAGAGACAAGACGACGAAAAAGAAGGCAATGAGAGCACATGGAATGAACAAAGATTAAGTCTAAGTTTAGCCCTTTATCGAGAGCGACTTTAGATTAAAGCAAGGGAAACCCTTTTGGTGTTTTAAGCCAGGGGTTTTCAACCAGTGGTCCGGGGACCACCAGTGGTCCTTGAGAGGGTCCCAGGTGGTCCCCAGCTAAGTTGGTCAACCGAATGTAACTCTTGAGAACGTAAAAATGAAACCAAATGGACCCTTGCGGGTCCGTTTGGTTTCATTTTTACACTCTCAAGAGTTATAAAATATTCATCATTTGTCATGTTTTGCCTTTTTTGTTTCCCAAACCCAGCCTGGTATTGTAGACGAAAGCAAAAGAAATCTTTAGTTTTAGGGCTAAAATGTCATCAAATGGTGGTGGAATGGTGGAATTATTTGTTCCGGAATAATAATCTCACCTTAATACCACGCCACTCGGTGGCGTGCTGTAAGCTTGTAGATCTGATATTTTCAATAGATAAGGCTAATGCGTATGCTTTCAGTTGCTAAGGCTAATGCTAGCTAATACTTTAACCCTTTGTGTACTGAACACGTTTTGGTGTTTTATCTGTTGAAAAATAGCAGATCTACAAGCTCATATCGCGCCACATGCTAGCTTGTAGTTCTGCTATTTTTGAAAAATTGTGAAAATGTGCTGCAAATCTCTGAATACATTATTTTGGAAGCAAACATTTTTAACTCAAATTTTTGCTTCTGTGGGATCCCTAGAACAACATGTTTTTAGATGCGGGTCCGCAGCCAAATATGGATAATTCTGGTAGTCCTTGGCTTGAAATATGTTAGCATCACTGACACAGGAACACAGATTTTTCAGAAAAACAGAAAAACTCGATTCTAGCGTCAGAAACTAGATTCTAGTGTCAAAAAATAGATCCTAGCATCAGAAACTATCATTTAGTGTCAATAACTAGAATCTAGTGTCGGAAACTACTGTAGAATATAGCGTCAAAAGCTAGAATGTTGCTGCAGCTATAATCTGGTGTCAGGAACTACTGTATAATCTGGTGTCAGGAACTACTGTATAATCTGGTGTCAGGAACTACTGTATAATCTGGTGTCAGGAACTACTGTATAATCTGGTGTCAGAAACTCGAATCAAGGGTCAGGACACAATGGGTTGAGCACAAAAAGGGGTTCCCATGCATTCCATTACTGATTATAAGGTATGAATTATTCTGAATTGTTCTCGTTGCAGATGCTGTTCCACATACAGCCAACCAATTGAAGGAATCACAGATTTGATTACTTCTAAATACAGTAAAACATGTATTCTATTGCTAGTTTGATCACTTCAAATACCAAAAATGGCCGATCTGCAAGCTAGCCTACAACACAGTCGCAGTGTGTGTGAGACGTGTTTTGAGCTTGCAGATCTGCCATCTCCGGTAGGCAACACGCTTCCACAGAAGACAACGCTGGCTTCTATGGAACCAACATGACGACTTGGGGAACTTACATGCTAGATCCATGAACAGGGCTGACAAAAGAAAGAATGAAAAAACACAATGACTGACAATGACAAACACAAATGATAAAAAAAAAAAACGTTGCTTATGGCCAAATAATATGTTAAAAATAATGTCAAAGTGCAGATCTAAAAGTTTTATGTGTGTCGATATGCATTGTTGTGAGCTTGTAGATGTTCAGAATGCATGAACCGCTCTCAACATGGAAATGATTATGCAAAATCTCAAATCATTGCGATTTGGCATCATTACATTGTGACAGGCCTGTAGAGCAGGGGTTTTCAACCAGTGGTCCAGGGACCACCAGTGGTCCTTGAGATGGTTCCAGGTGGTCATCAGCTAGGTTGGTTAACCAGATGAAATATTGGAGAACCAGATGTAACTCTTCAAGAGTTAAAATATTCATGAATTAATGATCAATGGTCATTTTGATATTTGTTTGACCGTTTTGCTTCCAAATCCAGCCTGGTATTGTGGACAAAAGCAAAATAAATCTTTCTGTGGGGCTAAAATGTCCGCAAATGGTGGTCCGTGGCTCAAATGGTGAATAAATAGTGGGCCCTGGTATGAAAAAGGTTGAAATCCACTGCTGTGTAGAGCATAAGTGAAGTCTCTATTCATTTTGCCTCATAGACTTTTCAAAAACGATTTAGATAAAGACGTTTACACTGTGGACAAAGACAACCTTGTCTGCAGCGTAAAAACATTGTTACATAAATCATTCTTGTGGAAAATGAACAGGGAATTCGCTTACGGTGCCTGGCGCTCTGTCATCACTGCAGAGGTGTATAGCATATGACAAATGAGGACAATCCGTTTCAATATGCCTGACATATTATAGGACAGGAGCAAGCGGCAGCAGGGGCGGATGTAACATGTCCCATTTGGGGGGGGGGGGGGGGGGGCAAGAGAACATGTTGGAGGGGAAAATGGTATGGGTGCGGATTCGCGCCACGGGCGATGAAGCCGCACCCATACCATTTTCAGTTACAGGACTTTTATTAGTCAAGTCAAGCATCAATAATAACATCAGTTGTTGTTGAAGTTGCAACAGACACGCAGCATGCATAAAGCTAAAGGTCTGACTCAGAGAGTTTTCTGTTTTCAATGATGAAATGCTGTTGGTTTAGTGGTGACACAGCTGTAGTTAGTTAGTAGCAGTAGTAGTGTTTCATATCATTTTAAATATAAGCACTTTAATTTGAAATATCTTGGGTTGTTTCGCATGCCATCGTGTTTGGGGGGCATTGCCCGCCCCCCATGCCCATGCCTAGATCCGCCCCTGAGCGGCAGCGGGTGAACAAATGGTGTACACAAGGCTCTTACTCACCTCTGATAGGAGTTGACGTCGTCACTCAGCCAGTCTTCAAAGGCCTTATCTGAAGGTTTGGACGAGTTCTGGCCAGAACCTCCGGAGCTAAAAACACACATTGATTTTTTTTTGCTTGGTTTATCTTCGTGAAGGAGATTAAAGAATAGTTGAACAATCAAGTTCGTGGAAGCCATTAAGGCATTATTATTTCCAAAGGGGGCATTCCAACATCACAGAAAACAAGTCTCACTTTGAATAGTGCACTAGTTGCTTTCGTCACTCCTGACTAAAACTAAAATGACTGTCAGCACCTCTTTTTCTAAAACTGACAAGCTAAAATATCCTTTTCAGGATGTTGACTAAAACTATCATGAATACAAATGACTAAAATGTGATTAAAATGAACAAGCCATTCGTCCAAAGACTAAGACTGACTAAATCTAAATTATCTGACTTCATTAAAGTTGTTTAAATACATGTTTTCATTTCGTTTCTTTTACTAACATGGGACTAAAGGTTTTGATTTTCCACAGACTAAAACCTCTTTGAGTTCCCATCGACTAAAACTATCAAGGATAGAAATGACAACATGTGACTAAGACTAATTAAGCATTTTGTCCAAATGACTAAAAGTGTGATTAAAATGAATAGGCATTTTGTCCAAAAGACTAAGACTGACTAAATCTAAAAAACGTCTGCCAAAAACAACACTGGAATAGTGGGGACTGTTATCGATGAAAACTCTTGTCAGAATAGTGGTTTAGAGCAGAGGTTTTCAACAGGTGGTCCGGGGACCACCAGTGGTCCATGAGAGGGTTCCAGGTGGTCCCCAGCTAAGTTGGTTAACCAGATGTAACTCTTGAGAACATAAAAAAGAAACCAAATGGCATTTGGTTTCATTTTTACACTCTCAAGTTAGTTAGCCATTTTGGAATGTATGTTTTGTTTCAAATGTATGTTTCTCAAATCCAGCCTGGAATTGTGGACAAAAGCAAAATAAATCTTTCCAGGGGTAGACATTAAGGGAAATTTGCCACTGGCCCTTCGGGCCAGTGGCTTTTAAGAATCACTGGCCCCACAACTGTAACCACTGGCCCAGGTAATCGATCCCCATAGTCTGCAAAAAAGTCCACCATTTATTAATGCATTAAATGCATTCAAGTTCACAGCACTCTTTTCATGGGGGTCAGTAGACCGTTCAGCAAGCTGACCCATATACAATGCAGAATGCCTAAAATATTTTTTGTGCTAATAAACAAAATATAAATAAAACTTAAACAATTACAAAACAACACCAACATATTGTGAAATAAAAATAATAATACAATATGTATATCAGGGGTGCCCGGGAGCACCAACGGTTTGTATAACACATGTGCAGGTGCCAACAAGTGCATTTTACCACTGGCCCCATCGGGCCAGTATAGGGCGCCATCTGGTGGTCCGCACGTGTTTTCAAACCTGTTTCGGGCCATCGGGCCAATTATAATGTCGACCCCTGCTTTCGATTTGGGGTCTGTGGGGCTAAAAATATCCTCAAATGGTGGTCCCTGGGATGAAAAAGTTTAGAGAGCTGGTTTAGAGCAGCAGTTCGCAAACGTAGCAGATCTACAAGCTCCCAGCTCCTTACTTTGCGCTGCACTGCAAGTTTGTACATCTGCTAGAGTTTAACATTTTTTGAAAAATGTTGAATACATTGGGAAGAACGACGACTACAAATGCAACCAAATGAAACCTTACGGGTTCATTTGGTTCCATTTGTACGCTCTCAGAAAAAAGAAGCATCTAAAGAAATCCATTAACATGCTGAAAATACATCTTGATGACGCCATCAAGATGTTTCACCATGTTAGTGGTTTTCTTCAGACCTCCATTTCTTAGGAACACAGAATAGGGGAACTTTTTTATCATGTCTACACAACATCTATATTAATGACATATATTTTAAAATGATATATATATATTAAAATGAGTGTTTCACTTTAATGGTGTTTGTAAAACGTGTCCAAAACGTGTCCTTACCGATGAGAGGAGGACAAGCCGGTCCTGGGCTGTGGAGAAGTCCAGTTCTGGGCAGAAGACGTCTCGATGGACCACTCCTTACCCTCTGCCTCTGTTGCAACCTGTCGGCAATGAGAGAAAGTACTTTCATTATCTAGATAAAAACAGACACGTTTATTCTACGGCCATAGATACTTGCCTAAAATTTAGGCAAGTATCTAGGTCAGCACATTTAATGTGCTGACCTCATCACACTTTCCATGATTTCTATGGCTGATTTTAACCCAAGGAGTGTTTTTTGGCAAAACTAATGCTTGGCATGTTATGGGTAAATATTTTCTGGGCAAAGATAAAAAATGTAAACCGCTTTTTTCATGTTCCATAGTGTTCATAGAACAAAACAAAAAAAAAACATGGTTTACAAAAATCTTCACGAAACGTTCAGTAAACCAGATTCTGCTACATACACTAAAATGTATTTGTAGGCCAAATATATGCAACCATAATTGCCTTTCAGGTTGGGAGGGTGACACTGGTCAGTGCACATGCTACATATTCTAGGGTTATATTCTAGGGTTATTCTAGTTAACCTTGGTACAAAATAATAATATATTACTCTTTGATTCAAGCAACAATATTCCAATATTACTTCTATAAGTAAAGTAAAGATCTCACACTCCTAAGAAATATTGGCCAACACAGCCCTTTGGGAGTGTTTTTGAAGAAATCAGGGGATGTCTTAATGACTGTTGGTAGTGCGTTCCACACTTCCGTGGCATATGAGCGTATGGCATAGGAGGGAAAGGAATTAAGTCCCTTTGCATGTGTATAATCTTGGCTACTCTAAATTTAGAGGAAAACCTCTGATCCTCTGCAAAAAAAATTATATATATATATATATATACATATACACACACACATATATATATATATACACACATATATATATATATATACACATATATATATATTCAACTTGTCTCTGAATAGAGACTGTCTCACCTTGTCTCTGAATAGAGACTGTCTCACCTTGTCTCTGAACAGACTGTCGCAGCAGGCTGAATAGAGACTGTCTCACCTTGTCTCTGAATAGAGACTGTCTCACCTTGTCTCTGAACAGCGCAGCAGGCTGAATAGAGACTGTCTCACCTTGTCTCTGAACAGCGCAGCAGGCTGAATAGAGACTGTCTCACCTTGTCTCTGAACAGCGCAGCAGGCTGAATAGAGACTGTCTCACCTTGTCTCTGAATAGAGACTGTCTCACCTTGTCTCTGAACAGCGCAGCAGGCTGAATAGAGACTGTCTCACCTTGTCTCTGAACAGCGCAGCAGGCTGAATAGAGACTGTCTCACCTTGTCTCTGAACAGCGCAGCAGGCTGAATAGAGACTGTCTCACCTTGTCTCTGAATAGAGACTGTCTCACCTTGTCTCTGAACAGCGCAGCAGGCTGAATAGAGACTGTCTCACCTTGTCTCTGAACAGCGACAGTCTCAGCTTGTCTCTGAATAGAGACTGTCTCACCTTGTCTCTGAACAGCGCAGCAGGCTGAATAGAGACTGTCTCACCTTGTCTCTGAACAGCGCAGCAGGCTGAATAGAGACTGTCTCACCTTGTCTCTGAACAGCGCAGCAGGCTGAATAGAGACTGTCTCACCTTGTCTCTGAACAGCGCAGCAGCCTGAATAGAGACTGTCTCACCTTGTCTCTGAACAGCGCAGCAGGCTGAATAGAGACTGTCTCACCTTGTCTCTGAACAGCGCAGCAGGCTTGCTGTTGTATTTCTGCTGTAAGGTCCAGGTGGGGTCGTAGTCGTCCTGGAGCTCCAGGAACAGGCGGAACTTCCCGTTCCCTCCGGCTTTCATCTTCTCCAACTCGATGTCCTTCCACTTGTCCATGGTGACGGAGCGGACAAAACTAACATGAAGAGATAAGAAAAGAGGTCAAAATTGTTTATTCTCTTGACCCTTAACTCATTCAGCGCGATCGGATTTTCTTTGTTTTCTTTCCACTGCCGCGGCTCAAACCAGTTCGATCGTAAAAAAGCCCTTATTTTGAAGCTCAGATCTCCTAAACAGGATGTGCTGTTTCTGTTATGCTGTGTCTGTTGTCTTGCCTAATCGATCATCTGGCGATGTACCCAAAAACATCCAGGTCACAAGTCAGGAAGAGCTGTGTAGCCCTGGCTGCTTAACCCATGCGCCAGCGACATTGAGGGGGCAAACCGGAGGAGAGCCGTTTGAATGCATTGGGCTGAATGCATGTCAATGGGAAGGGAAAAAAAAAAGTTGTCCCCAATTCTGTTCCAAATGAAAGTCAGCAACGGGATGATCATCAGACGATGCGCACGGACTAATAGTTGGATTAAAGAATGAAATCTACATCTCGTCGTGATACGAGCCGTCCGCGTGACCGGCGGGGGGTCTCCACGGGATGTCCACGAGCAGCTCGAGAACGGCGCTTTAAGAATTAATACTGTAATAATCTTTAGCCTAATTTAAAAGGTTTGAGCATCCAAAACACAGAACACCATTTAGTACCCATACCTGAGATGTACTCCCAGGCCCCGGTGCTTGCCGGAGCACTCCAGACAGATCCAGATGCCATACGTCACGCTGACCCACTGAGGGTTGAAGGCTCCGCACTCGAAGCAAAGCTGCAAAAACAATCATTCCAAACCATTAGATAGAGCAGCGGTTCTCACCCCTTTTCAGGCCTTGACCCCGCAAAATGATCATATTTGGTCAAAAAGGCGCTCCTTAATAAAAAGAATAAACAGGACCACATTAGTTTGCAAACCTATGAAAATATGGGCATAAATAGCAGCATAAATATGGTCAAGAGAGTGACAGGGCCCAAGCTTACAGTATGTGCCTGGCACACACCTGTGACTGGCACACACCTGCCAGCACTTGGAAATTCAAAACAACAGTGAATGCCAACAGGACATTTTCATAATTTTTGCACCTTTTCTGAGGGTGCAACCCACACGTTATCAGCGTTACTCATTCGAGGAATGTCTGATCTCTACCAGCCATACCTTGTTGTAAAGGTGACTAACCAACGATTAAAACAATATAACATGCAATACAAATTGGTATTATTAAAGGTGGAGAAATATAATTCCCAAAGATAGGTTTCCTAACTTAAAGGGGAATTCCACCCATTTTCAAAATTTTCCAGAGAGGATACAAATGTGAACCAAATGGACCCTAGCGGGTCCATTTGGTTCCATTTGTACCCTCTCAGGAAAAAAAGGGGGTCTGAAAGAAAAATCATTAACATGGTGAAATCCTCAATCCTCAGTCATCAGATGTATTTCACCATGGTAATGATTTTTCAGACCTCCATTTTAAGGAAATACAGAATTGGGGGAACTTTTTTTTTTATCATGTCCACATACACAACATCTCTAAGATATATTAATGACATATTAAAATGTTGAAAATGGGTGGAGTTCGCCTTTAACTGGGCTAATTTATATGTCACCTGAAGTAAAAGTAAATAAAATAAAACGTTTTCAAAACGGGGCAGGCTAGAGTATATTTCAGTATCAAGCAGCTTCGTGCAATATTATCTGCAGAGCCTGAAAGGCCACATGAAAACCTGGCCAATCCTACGTTCCGTACTCAGAGTTGAAACTTACGTTGTTTTCGTCCCCTGTTCGCACTTCCTTCAGAACTCTTCTGGTCCTTGGACTCGCCATTTTATCCCCAACTGAAAGACATAAACCAATACATAAATAAATATCACAGGTTACGCATGTGTTCAGTGCTAGTGAATAGTTACACTGTAAAAGCGCTTCATCAACATTAACAGGACCTTGCAGAGAGAGAGAGAACAAACTGCACTTTTAAAAAACAAACATGGGCAAATTCTCCTCGTACAGCGCTGCCAGTCCTGCCACCCAAGTGTGGAATCTGGAATGCCCTGAACCCTTCCCTTAAAGACCAAAAAAAAGACTAAATCATCCTTGGCATCCTTTAAAACAGGCCTGAAAATACAGCTTTCAGCATGCCAAAGGAAGAGGACATGATCATTCCTCACTTAGTCAATTGACTACCATGTCATAATGATTGTTAATTGAATACCCAGGATCTGAATGGAAACAAGACCGCAAGCACCTTTTACGGTGATATCCATTTTGTTTGCTAGAGTAGGAAACTGGTTTCACTGCCTCTCACATGAGAGACAGCTAGCATTAAAGGGGAACTCCACCCATTTTCAACATTTTAATACGTCATTAATATATGTTAGAGATGTTGTGTGGACATGATGAAAAAGTTCCCCCAATTCTGTATTTCCTAAAAATGGATGTCTGAAAAAATCATTAACATGGTGAAATGCATCTTGATGACATCATCAAGATGTATTTCACCATGTTGTTCAGACTCCATTTTCAACAGGGGCAGGTACGACAAATAACGGAAATATACAAAGAAATCACAGACAATACATTTAATTAATTAATTTAATAAATAAAACACCAAAAAACAACTATTCCTGCTAAACAAATAAAAATCTATGTTTGAATAAGTATGGACATTTTCAAACATGAAAAGGATTGATGGTTATTGTACAGCAGGGCTGGGCAATTATTTTTCCCAAGGGGCCAAATGGGATACATAAAAAATATTGTGGAGGGCCAAGACTAAAGGCTGAGCTAAAGTCTTTGAATATTAACTTCATTTCAAGATAAAAGTAAGAGTAAGACCAACATTTTTCATCAGGGTCCAGTATTTATTCAGCATTTGAGCCACGGACCACCATTTGATGACATTTTAGCTCCACAGACCCAAAAATTAAATTTATTTTGCTTTTGTGTACAATTCCAGGCTGGATTTGGGAAACCAAACAGTCAAACATACAGAAGTTAATAATTTAATAATTAAGAGCGTAAACATGAAACCAAAAGGACCCGCAAGGGTCCATTTGGTTTCATGGTTACACTCTCAAAGAGTTAAATCTGGTTAACCAACTTTCCATATTTAACTGGAACTCTCTCAAGGACCACTGGTTGAAAACCACGGTACCCTTTCACAGGCCGGTCAGAGTCAGCATAATGCCCAGGTATGTTGTACAGGTACTATGGAGCATCAAGGAGGAGTTGAATGACCCAGGATGGATCGGCCCTGTGTGTGTTAACACCAGTGTGTGTGTGTGTGTGTGTGTGTGTGTGTGTGTGTGTGTGTGTGTGTGTGTGTGTGTGTGTGTGTGTGTGTGTGTGTGTGTGTGACCAGCGTGACCGGACCCTCACCTCTACACCTGGACCTCATAAAGTCATGGAGGTTAACAGAGAGGGGGGGGGGGTCTCCAACGTCAAGGAATAAATAAGATGCTGCGTAGGCAGGAATAAAAAGAAAAAAAAAAAGGTGAATGACCACTGTGACATGGCCAAGATGAGGAGGACGCTTGAGCAACTTGACCACAAGTACCATAAAATGGTTTAGGGGGGTAAAACGCTGAGTAGCTTCTTCTAAGATCCTTAGGCAGATTTATGTAAGACTAGGGGCACTGGGGCAGTAAAAAACAATGGGAGTAAAACAGAAAGGGGTTTAATGTTGGATGAAAACAGTAGCGAAGACACTCATTGCAATAGAAGGATGTAAATAAAGGTGTATAATATGTCATTAGTATACCCTAGAGGTGCTAGGTGGACATGATAAAAAAAAAGGTTCCCCCATTCCGTGTTCCCAAGAAACGGAGGTCTGAGGAAAACCACTAACATGGTGAAACATCATCATGGAATTTTCACCTTGTTAATGGATTTCTTTAGATGCTTCTTTTCTTCTGAGAGCGTACAAATGCAACCAAATGAACCCTATGGGTTCATTTGGTTGCAATGTTGAAAATGGGTGGAGTTCCCCTTTAAGGTTTAAAACTAAGGCCTAGATTTTTGTCACCGCTAAACCCCTTATCAATTGACTTCTTTGCCTTTTTAAACTATAAAAAAACAATAGTTAAAATGCCCAGTCTACAAGCTCACAATGTGTCAATACATTGGCACGTTGAACTATTCTAAAACGTTTTTTTCAAAATAGTAAAAAAGAAAAAAAGGGGATAATGGGTTTGGGATAAGGGGTTTAGAGTGTAATGAAAATGGAGCCCAATATGTATCGATGTTGGTAGCAATAGGAGAGATTAACAGGCGAACATTGATCCAAAAGAACACTCATTCTACATTGTCTGTAGTGTGTAGACTACTTGGAAAATAAAGTAATGCAGTTATTTAACAGGCACAAAGTACCAACATCTGACCCTGTCTGGCTTATTAGCCAGGCTAATTACACCTCACGGATTGACCGATTGACCCAAGTGGGCCCAAGGGTCCAGTGTTGTCTGAGTTTTTACACAGACACACATTACTCAACCTGCTTTCTTTTGTCAGGAAAACGGCTCTCCCACCACTCCACTTTGAATTAGCCCTTCACCACGCCCCTCCACAATCCAAGGAAAGCTTGACCTGCATAGCAACCAGCGTTGGTCAATATTACTTTACCGGTACTTTTACTAACTTCTTTACTTTACTCGCTACCCCTTAGACAAAGTAATATCATTACTTTACTTATTACTGGAATCGAAGATTAATATATTACATATTACATTATTACTTTCCCAAGTTCTCAACTCCCACCTTTGAAAAAATAGAGATGTACAAAATAATCTGTTTAGCGAGCTCTTTTTTAGAACTGAATCCAATTGGATTAAATGATTGGAATAATAATAGTCTCCAATCCCACAATCTGCTCCTGAAAACAAAGCCAACAAAATCCGACATTGTAAATGTCTTTCTTAGATTAAAATAAATAAATAAAAAATAAAAGGAGCAGAGCGAAGCAATGGGAACATTTTAACCTTGAATCACAAAACAGACCTGCAACTAACAAAACCACATTTTGAAATTTGTCTTTGACTTTTAAACTTTTTCACAATTGTTTTCGAAGACAGTTGAGGTCTTGTATTTAAAAATAAGATACAAAATAAAGCAGCAAGCGATTTGTAGTGTACATAACTGTGCGCAGGATGCAGTGTGTGGACTGGATCTACAATCTACTGCACATCTCTGTTGTTGCAGTACCTGTCGATAGCTTGTAAATCTGTTCTATTTTTGCATGCAACAACAAGCTCATTTTAAACAAGTAACTTGGCGTTACTTGAAAAGTAATGCATGCATTACTTATTACCCATTTTTGCAGAGTAATCTCGTTACTAATATTACAGTAATGTGTAATCTAAAATTCGTTACTGCCCAACACTGATACCAAAAGCTGCTAAACTTGTGATTTGTGAAACTATAGCTATCATTGTCACAACTATTACAGCAGCAGTGCCCACACTTTTTTGACTTGAGAGCTACTTTCAAAATGACCGGCTCAACAAGATCTACACATCAAAAAAGAAAATCCATATCAAGGCCCCAAGAAAGTTTGAATTTGAAATAGTGTTGATGGTGTTACTTACTGTTAGTGTTTAAAAATAATGCTGTGATAATGTGTGTGATGTTGTGATGTTGAATTTAGTCTCTTGTTATCAGCTTTGAAAGTTATCAAAGCTAATAACTTTCATGTTTTGTCTACAATTGTGAAAGAGAACTGGCAAAACGTTGGTCAAAATAACAATTATTCTACATTTTCTAATTGTGTGGACTCTTGAAATTATGTAATTCAGGTGTTTAAATATAATTTGGTTTCATTTTAACACTCTCAAGAGTTATAGATCTATACATTTTACTTTGTCATGTGATCTACCTGCATGGCCTGTGTGATCTACTGGTAGATCACGATCTACCTTTTGAGCACGCCTGTATTACATCATCACCGCAATCATTTGAGGTAAGCGCAATGATTTGATTGTCAATCCTACATGTTGACAAAAGTCCATAGATTTTCAAACATTTTACCAAAAAAATGGAAAGATGTCAGGGATTTTTTGCACGTGCCTAAAAGGCAAACAAAAACACACAATTTCACATTGCGGTGTCCAATGCCAAAAAACAAAACAAAACCATCTCATTGTGAATTGCAATTACGCGTGTGATTACGATTACTCATCAACTTAAACACGTAATCACGACAGTTCTAGATAGAGCTAATTTACAAAGGTAGAGGAGATGTAGTCTTCACACACTGTTTAATAGGGGTGGGCAAAAAAAATCGATATGTCAATATATCGCAATTGCCATGATATCAATATAGAATCGCCAGGTTCAAAATTGATTTTTTTTTAGATTCATGTAGGCATATTCATTAATGTGTTCATGTCAGAAAAAAACTGACCGATGTTATCAGGCTGTGTATGATTGAACTTTTTGTTATTGATATCTTTAAAATGTTCTCAACTTGACATCAACTTGTGTTTGTGTTGTGTTTGTTTGTTAACGATTTTTCTTTTAGGAGAGGGCGTACAAATGGAACCAAAGAAGACACTCTCTTCACATTCAGCAAGGAGAAATTGAAATGCTTCTTTAGATTGGAATGCTGCTTATCTCTACAATATTTACTCTGAAGAATGTGATTAGTGCAACCAAACATATGTAAATAGACGATCATCGTCTTAATCACTTTGTTTGTAGATATTTGGGATGCAAACTGTTATCTGTCTGACTCTGAGGCTGCGGACATATCACACACCTGTCTTCTGTTGGCCTGGTGTCTGGCCATTTAGGCCTGATGTCGAAATCTTTTTATCCTGACCGTTTTCTGAAATACCCATGTCAGATCTTAAACATTTTGCCTCGTATCTGGCTGTGGACCCGCGTCTGAAAATAATTGGGTTGTTCCAGGGAGCCTCCCCAAAATCATTAAAAGGGGAATTCCTCTCATTTTCAACATTCTAATATGTCATTATTATACCGTTGAGGTGTTGTGTGGACATGATAAAAAAGTTCCCCCATTCTGTGTTTCCAAGAAATGGAGGTCTGAAGAAAATCGTTAACATGGTGAAACACGTCTTGATGACATCATCAAGATGTATTTTCACCATGTTAATGGATTTCTTTAGATGCTTCTTTTTTTCTGAGAGCGTACAAATGGAACCAAATGAACCCGTTAGGGTTCATTTGGTTCACATTTGTACGCTCTCAGAAAAATATTGAAAATGGGTGGAATTCCCCTTTAACATGGTGAGACACAACCTGACGATGAAATCAGGTTTCGCCATGTTAATGATTTTATTTTTCCAGCCCTCCATTGCTAGGAAACACAGAACGGGGGAGCGTTTTTATCATGTCCACACAACATCTCCAAGGTATAAAATGTTGAAAGTAAAATGTTGAAAATGGGTGGAATTCCCCTTTAACTCAGCCTACTGTAGGTCGGTTGCCTTGTTCCCATCATGCTCATGTAAATAATGTATAGAAAATCTTCTGTTGTGAATTTGTGCAGTATTAGATGTATACTTGAGTTGATGATAGGTCTGAGTTTGTTTTAATACATTTGACCAAAAAGCCTCCACATTTCACTGCTTCCAGGACTTGTTCAGAGAGAAATGCATTTAACGTTATATTATTTATCAATGTGAAAGTGCACCATGTGTTTGCGGATATTGTAATGCATTGATTTTATGGCTGCTCCAATGCATTTCCATTGGAAGTCACATGTTTAATGTGACTTCCAATGTTCTTTCTGCCCCATATCAAACAAGACTAATGTCTTGTCAAACCATGTGATGTTTTCAATGCAGAAACAACTATTAAAGGTTCCTGTGAATTCAAAATGCTGGACCCTAACGCAAACAAGTGTAATGCTTTGCATTGATTCACATTAGACCAGTGGTTTTCAACCTAATTCATACCAGGGCCCACTATTTATTCAGAATTTGAGCCACAGACCACCATTTTGAGCCCCAGAAACTAAGGATTTCTTTTGCTTTTGTCCACAATTTCAGAAAACTAAACTAAACGGTCAAACATACAGATCAAAATGACCATTAATATTCTACATTCTCTAGTTGTGTAGACTTGGGTTAATTCACATGATGAATATTTTAACTCTTGAGAGTGTAAACATGAAATCAAGGGCCCATTTGGTTTCATTTTTTAGGCTCTCAAAGAGTTATATCTGGCTAACCAATCTTCCATCATTTAGCCTGGGGACCACCTGGAATCCTCTCAGGGACAGGGGTCCCCGGACCACCTGTTGAAATCCCCTGCATTAGACAAAACACTGTTTTGCAACCAAAAGGACTACACAATTTAGGTCTGCATAGCACTTTTTCGTAATATGTGCATTACAAAATATTTGTAATAAGTGTATTACAAAATATAACTGTATGTTCTGTAACAAACAACTAACTGACTATAGTTCTGAGCCTTCAATGTGATGGTAGTCTATGGAGTGTTAAGAGCACAAAAACTATATACATTAAGTAAATTAAATCATGTAGCAATATGTAGAATAAATAAATAAAATGACAAAAAATAAACCAAAGAAAAGTGTGAGAAAAATATATATCACACATTTATGAGTAAAGAAATGGGATATAAGTCATTTTTAGTTACTGTTATATTTAATTACGCTTACATTAATTCCCAAATACATTTATTTCCCCTTTTATTTTTCTATTTATTTACACATATATTTCCTGCAATATTTCCTTGATGCTCTTTTACGTCTCCTGTATTTCTGCCCCACATATTTATTTATGCTTACAAACTTCTCCAACATTTATGTCTGCAATTACCGGCCGTATATATTGTTGCGTCTATATATTCCTGCGTGTATATATTATTGCGTCTATATATTCCTGCGTGTGAGTATGCTAATTTAGTGGGCTGTCCGGGGCGGGCCCAGTCAGTCTTGCTCATTAACATACTGGATATTTGCATTCCGTAGCTAAGCTACTAGGCTAGTCGGCCTCGCTAGTCGCCTAGTCGGCCTCGCAGGCGGCGAGGCAGCGTCCCCCGGAGCACAGAGTGCCGGCGGGGCCCTCGCCAGAGGCGGGCTTCGCGTTCCAATCCATAGCTCCATAGCCAAAACCAAAGCTGTGGGTTGCGACGGTGCTTCGTTATTTAAGCCGTGTTTGCTCTGCTGGGCTGGGGAATCGGGACAGCAGGAGCGGGGCCGGGGTGCTTGTGGAACTAGGTAGCGACCGGTCGTTCGGACTCTCAAACCCCCAGATAGCGTGGCGCGCTCCGGCCACCGAACCGAACAGCTGCGAAACAGAGCCGCAATCATCGGTAACATGCCCTCGACCCGGCTACGAGGCAACGCGGCGAACCCGACTGTCCAGCGCACGCATGCATAGCGGCACCCCTCTGCACCTCTCTCTCTCTCTCTCTCTCTCTCTCTCTCTCTCTCTCTCTCTCTCTCTCTCTCTCTCTCTCTCGTCATCCTTGAAAATTACTATGCTGTTCTATATGCATATGCAATGTTATACAGTTTATAGATCTATACAGTTTATAGATCCACTATAGGCAGTGGGTGCGATTTGGGTGATTGCTTTGCATGGGGTTGTACTGTAATTCATACCGTTGTTGCGTACAGGACAAATGTATAAAAATCCCACCGCGTTTAGGCCAGGCTTGCACAGTTAACTTTGCAGTATCTATTGACATTTAAACAAGATGAAGAAAGACAGACAGACAGAGGTCTCATTTCTATAGCCTAATAACGGACCATCTTACCGCTGCGTAAAATACCCCTTCTCCAACTTCACTCCTCGCCACGGTTCTCCTTTATTTGCTATGTGGAATGCATTTCCACTTGCACCATATCAAAATCAAGAAAAACCGTCTTTTTGTTTTTAGGGGAGCCGCCTAAAATGCGAGTCTTTGTTGCATTTTGGGATTTGAATGAGGCCTGGCTTCACATACCTGACAAAATAAAGCGCACTGTCCGCGTTTTAGGATTATGGCCTCCTGCTGTGTACAGTGATAGCGACATTTTCTTGCATTCTCGATTCAAGCAAAGTAAGCTAATAATGTGGCCGATAATAAGGAAATTGGAAATGGAGAGGCATATTTTACGCAGTGCAAGGATCTCTCTCTGTCTCTCTCTGTCTCTCTCTGTCTCTCTCTGTCTCTCTCTGTCTCTCTCTCTCTCTCTCTCTCTCTCTCTCTCTCTCTCTCTCTCTCTCTCTCTCTCTCTCTCTCTCTCTCTCTCTCTCTCTCTCTCTCTCTCTCTCTCTCTCTCTCTCTCTCTCTCTCTCTCTCTCTCTCTCTCTCTCTCTCTCTCTCTCTCTCTCTCTCTCTCTCTCTCTCTCTCTCTCTCTCTCTCTCTCTCTCTCTCTCTCTCTCTCTCTCTCTCTCTCCATCCATCCATCCATCCATCCATCCATCCATATAACCCTGGTGTGTGTGTGTGTGCGTGCTCACGTGCCATTATATTATTATATAGGCCTATATAATTTTCCGACGTGAATTTAAAACACACACACACACACACACACACACACACACACACACACACACACACACACACACACACACACACACACACACACACACACACACACACACACACACACACACACACACACACACACACACACACACACACACACACACACACACACACACACACACACACACACACACATCTGTGTGCTTGTAGATTGTAGACGAGCGCGCTTTTTTTTGGCAATATATGATTACAGTTTTACATCGATCAGACTCCTGTGCGTAATGCGCGTCTTGCTGCGTCCCTCCTCTCCTCTCCTCGCTCCCTCTCCAGTCCCGATTATTAATTCAAGTTTGAATTGTGCATTAAACATTGTATAGCCTAAAATACATGAACGCCCATCATCATTTCCTCTCTAGTTTTCTGAAGAGAGCTATGGAAGCAAGTGCAGAGAAGCTTTCACCAGCCAGTGTTGAGGGAAATAACCAATCAGTACATAATGTGACATTGTTCATATTACATCTTGTTATTATTTTTGCATGAGATCAGTGTGATTTTTAGTATGTAGGCTATGTATGTGTTGCCTATTTGTATAGAACTGAAGACCTTTGCAATAGCCTAATCTCTCTTAATGACTTGTGGAGTCTTGACGAGTCATTATGGTGTTCACTGTCAGCCCCACTGTTCCATGTTGCGCCAGGGCATATCCAGAGCGCATCACGCATTGGAAGGGAAAGATATCAATGTCACAACCTATAGCTCTGGTTTGGTTTTGGAACTGCCTATGTGAATTTCTCTCAACTAGGCCTACTACAAATTTACAGGAAAATAAAACGTTTAGCGCTGTCCCCTGCAAACACAACGGTAGGCTACAGGTGGAAACAATCTTAGCCTATTATGTGATGCGATTATTGTATTGCGCATCAATCCATGGCCAAACTTAACATAGGCCTACCGCCTCTTGTTGAGGCTGCTGTGAGCTATACGATCTGCAAACAATGAATCTTATGCCTTAATATCTCTTAATAAGGTGGCAGTTTGGTAGACAGTTTGTGTATAATATAGAACTATAGGCGACAGTCTAGGCCTAGGGCAAGGGGTCTGGAGCGACACGCGCTCTCATGCTTTAGCCTATAGGATAACCTCTCGTAACTTCCCGAGACGTTCTCATCTTGCGGGCCGCGGACCCCCAAATGGATATTATGCCCGTCATTGAAATGAAACCACGAGAACTTTACCAAGTGAGTAGTCCTGGCGTTGTGCATTCCCTCGAAATTGAAATCGGCTGTGGTGCGAGCGAGGAAAGCTGCTGCGCATTTCTCACTGATTGATATATCTATTTGATTGATCTACTTCGGGGATTTTCAACAGGTGGTCCGGGGACCACCAGTCGTTCTTGAGAGAGTTCCCGGTGGCCCCCAGGTAAATGATGGAAAGTTGGTTAAACCAGATAAAACTCTTGGAGCTCGTAAAAATGAAACCAAAAGGACCGGGTCCATTTGGTTTCATGTTTACGCTCTCATAATGTGAATTAGCCCAAGTCTACACAACTAGAGAATGTTGAAGAATGGCCTGGTATTGTGGACAAAAGCAAAAGAAATCTTCACTTTTAGGGTCTGTGGAGCAAATGTCCTTGAGTGGTGGTGGTCCGTGGCTCAAATGCTGAATAAATAGTGGGCCCTGGTATGAAAATGGTTGAAAACCACTGATCTACTTTTGACAAAAGAGCACGGCGACTAGATTAGGCTAATTTGTATAGGGATCAGATAGATCAGGGGTTTTCAACAGGTGGTCCGGGGACCACCAGTGGTCCTTGAGAAGGTTCCAGGTGGTCCTCAGGCTAAATTATGGAAAGTTGGTTAACCAGATTGAGAATGTAAAAAATTTTCACACTATTCATCATCTGAATTAGCACCACTTAAGAAGTTTACACTGTTTTGTTGGCAAAATACAGCCTGGAATTGTGGACAAAACCAAAAGAATTCTTTAGTTTCAGGTCTTTGAGGCTAAAATGTCATCAAATGGTGGTCCTTGGCTCAAATGCTGAACAAATGGTGGTCCCTGGAGTCACCCCCGGACCACCTGTTGAAAACCCCTGATCTATCTGACATCTGAGTAGGCCTACAAATACTGCTTGTTCTAGAGACCACCACCACGCGTCTCCCCCCCCCCCCCCCCCCCCCCCCCCCCCCCCCACGCCCCACCATGTGAGTGCACTGTCTGATACCACTATAGGCTATATTGCATATTAAGCATAATAGGGCCGACCTATAATATTTGTCCAGCTGTTTCCCCATCTACATCTGTATCTGTGACTGTGAGCTATTTTGTAGTTTTAGTGGGACTGATCAATAAAAATGCGGGATGGAGCGGCGCACAGCTAATGAATGAATGAAAGAATGAATGAAATTTTTATTAACAGAGATGAGAGTTACAGTACAAGTCAAGTACACACTGCAACGAAACGGATAACGAGTAAGAGCGAGTGCAAAACCCGACGTCGGCGGGCGCCTCGGCTGCGCCGGGACTTGCCTCCTTAGTCGCTTCCTTAATGAGTGGCGGACCGGCAGCGCGGCGTTTTTATGAGCTCTGGCGGCAGTGCTGCCGCTGCCGTTGCATTCTGGATGGTTCTGCCAGTTCGTGCGGCAGTTCTGCCGGTTCGTGCGACAGTGTAGCGGCAGAAAGGCTCCCCATGCCGCCCCAGACCGGCGCTTTTGCCTCTGCTTTTGCACTGCCTGCTGCTGCTGTCAGTCCAATTAATGCATGCTTGCAGAACGATTATGAATGTATGTATGCAAACAAATATGAACTAAATATTTATTGAATTTATTATATTATTAATTGTTTTTTTATCATTACTATAAGCTCTATCATTAATATAAGCTTTTTGGGCGGCTATGCCGGTTCGCCGCCGGGCCCTCCGCCTCGCCGCCGTGCACTCCGCCGGCGCCGCTGCTCATGGACCGGCGGTTCCCCCGCCGCCGGGCGCTCAACCGGCGCCGCCGGCGCCGGTGCTCGTGGACCGGCGGTTCCTCGCCGCCGCCGGCGCCGCTGCTCGTGGACCGGCGGTTCCCCGCCGCCGGTGGCGGCCAACGCCGCTTCTATCGACGCTTCACCGACCCTCGCCTGTTGACTGATTCTCTTCATGCTCTCTCTCTCTCTCTAATAAAGATGTTCGTCTGCCTCCACCCCCCCCCCCAACTGGGGTCTGTCTAGGGCTAATCCATATCATTGAGGTTATAGGCTATTCGCGCGCGTGCGCGCGCGCGCGCGCGTGTGTGTGTGTGTGTGTGCGCGGGACACCTCCGTCCCTCTCGTTCTGCGTGTTGTATATCTGCAGGCCTAGGTTTATTGTAGGCCTACGTGAGCGTAATAGACTATAGGTAATTATCACTTAGGCTATATGCAATATCATATTCAGTCCAGCTTGGGACAGTACATTTCAAATAGAGACACGGTCACACATTGTGACTATCAGGAATCAGTGAGGCTTTCTGTTGTAAAGCTCTATCATTGAATGAATTACTATAGAGCCATAATATAAAATCTTATCGGTCTGGCATATTCCGGGGTCCGTTTCGTGGGCTTATTCGTGTCAATTGAAGTTGAAAATGCATGTAGAGTAGAGCCATCTCTACATACGCGAGACCAGGCGCATGGCCATGGGCAGAGGCACACAGCGCTGCGCTGCGTCTCCCCTGTTTGATTTGTTTCCAATCCAAAAACTAAAGGCAAGTATCGACTACAATTAGGCTACTTTTGTAATTCAGTTCTTGGTCGTCTTCTGCATGCATGCGCGCGAAACAAGGTTAGGTTTCGTTCAATCTACAAGCTCACAACTAGTTGTGCTGCGACAGGCGGTGAGTTTGTATATCGATCACATGTATAATGCAGCACAGCGGTCAATTGAGTATAATCAAGCTTTACTGCATGCGTACGCGGCCTGGATTTAGACTGAGCTGGCATGGAGGCTCTACATAGACTTCTATTGGTAATGGGGACAGCAAATAGGGACAAGGCCTGGACCAGAAGTACACATTCATGCGTTGAATTCAGGCAACAGCCCAGCTTGAATGGATGGATGGATGGATGGATGGATGGATGGATGGATGGATGCGTTAATCCATTCATTCACTGTAAACAAGTTGTTTCAAATCATGTCAGTTTGTTTGTCCCAATGTCCCTCATCAGGCTGTATCGATAGCGCTCGTGGGCTCAGTTTCTGACCCTTCAATATCGCAACTCTTCTAGTAGATGGCAATGGACAATGGGTGGGATTTCCTTATATATACTCAATGATATGGCCTACAAACCCCAGTTTGGAGGGGGGGTAAAACAGTCGAGGCAGACGAACATCTTTATTAGAGAGAGAGAGAGAGAGAGAGAGAGAGAGAGAGAGAGAGAGAGAGAGAGAGAGAGAGAGAGAGAGAGAGAGCATGAAGAGAATCAGTCAACAGGCGAGGGTCGGTGAAGCGTCGATAGAAGCGGCGTTGGCCGCCACCGGCGGCGGGGAACCGCCGGTCCACTAGCAGCGGCGCCGGCGGCGGCGAGGAACCGCCGGTCCACGAGCACCGGCGCCGGCGGCGCCGGTTGAGCGCCCGGCGGCGGGGGAACCGCCGGTCCATGAGCAGCGGCGCCGGCGGAGTGCACGGCGGCGAGGCGGAGGGCCCGGCGGCGAACCGGCATAGCCGCCCAAAAAGCTTATATTAATGATAGAGCTTATAGTAATGATAAAACAATTAATAATATAATGAATTCAATAAATATTTAGTTCATATTTGTTTGCATATATTTATAATCGTTCTGCAAGCATGCATTAATTGGACTGACAGCAGCAGCAGGCAGTGCAAAAGCAGAGGCAGTTGCCAAAATCATCGGCAAAAGCGCCGGTCTGGGGCGGCATGGGGAGCCTTCTGCCGCTACACTGTCGCACGAACCGGCAGAACTGCCGCACGAACTGGCAGAACCATCCAGAATGCAACGGCAGCGGCAGCACTGCCGCCAGAGCTCATAAAAACGCCGCGCTGCCGGTCCGCCACTCATTAAGGAAGCGAGTAAGGAGGCAAGTCCCGGCGCAGCCGAGGCGCCCGCCGACGTCGGGTTTTGCACACGCTGTCTCTCCTGATAACAGCTTGGAGAATTACAGTACAATTCAAGTACAACTGCATCAAATCTGAAAAAGCAGCACTTGTCGGCTCGTCGCACTTGTCGCGGGTGATCAAGAATTAAAATCATTGCAGGAGCGGGAGGGAATGAACAGGTCACGGCTCTGATTTGGGGACCACTACTGTACAACATCCTCATACTGCCGAAAAGGAATATAGATGAGGAAAAGCATTTTTCTATCGTGTCTAACAGCTGTCTGCTAACCTCTTCAAATGGATCAACTGACCCACTCACTACAATGTCCAGTTAATAGGCCTACATGCTGATTGTTGCGCTGTTTCGCGGACCCCATACATACATTAATAGCAGCTGCGTGCGTGCGTGTGTGTCTGTTTGTGGACCCCGTTGGGTTGGTGGGAGATGGACAGACTGTTCTGTGTGTTGGACGAGGCGCGCCACGAATCTCTTAGTTTAGTTTAGTTTAGTTTAGTTTAGTTTAAATTCACGTCGGAAAATTATATAGGCCTATATAATAATATAATGGCACGTGAGCACGCACACACACACCAGGGTTATATGGATTTTTCATTTCAGTTTAGTTTTAGTTAGTTCTTACTCTTTCTTTTTAAATGTAGTTAGGGTCCCCCCCCCCCCCACACACACACACACACACGTGTACCAGGTGCGGGTTACCGTATACAACCCGTAGTAAACACACACACACACACAGAGAGAGAGAGAGAGAGAGAGAGAGAGAGAGAGAGAGAGAGAGAGAGAGAGAGAGAGAGAGAGAGAGAGAGAGAGAGAGAGAGAGAGAGAGAGAGAGAGAGAGAGAGAGAGAGAGAGAGAGAGAGAGAGAGAGAGAGAGAGAGTCTGTCTGTCTTTCTTCATCTTGTTTAAATGTCAATAGATACTGCAAAGTTAACTGTGCAAGCCTGGCCTAAACGCGGTGGGATTTTTATACATTTGTCCTGTACGCAACAACGGTATGAATTACAGTACAACCCCATGCAAAGCAATCACCCAAATCGCACCCACTGCCTATAGTGGATCTATAAACTGTATAGATCTATAAACTGTATAACATTGCATATGCATATAGAACAGCATAGTAATTTTCAAGGATGACGATAGAGAGAGAGAGAGAGAGAGAGAGAGAGAGAGAGAGAGAGAGAGAGAGAGAGAGAGAGAGAGAGAGAGAGAGAGAGAGGTGCATAGCCGGGCCGCTATGCATGCGTGCGCTGGACAGTCGGGTTCGCCGCGTTGCCTCGTAGCCGGGTCGAGGGCATGTTACCGATGATTGCGGCTCTGTTTCGCAGCTGTTCGGTTCGGTGGCCGGAGCGCGCCACGCTATCTGGGGGTTTGAGAGTCCGAACGACCGGTCGCTACCTAGTTCCACAAGCACCCCGGCCCCGCTCCTGATGTCCCGATTCCCCAGCCCAGCAGAGCAAACACGGCTTAAATAACGAAGCACGTCGCAACCCACAGCTTTGGTTTTGGCTATGGAGCTATGGATTGGAACGCGAAGCCCGCCTCTGGCGAGGGCCCCGCCGGCACTCTGTGCTCCGGGGGACGCTGCCTCGCCGCCTGCGAGGCCGACTAGGCGACTAGCGAGGCCGACTAGCCTAGTAGCTTAGCTACGGAATGCAAATATCCAGTATGTTAATGAGCAAGACTGACTGGGCCCGCCCCGGACAGCCCACTAAATTAGCATACTCACACGCAGGAATATATAGACGCAATAATATATACACGCAGGAATATATAGACGCAACAATATATACGGCCGGTAATTGCAGACATAAATGTTGGAGAAGTTTGTAAGCATAAATAAATATGTGGGGCAGAAATACAGGAGACGTAAAAGAGCATCAAGGAAATATTGCAGGAAATATATGTGTAAATAAATAGAAAAATAAAAGGGGAAATAAATGTATTTGGGAATTAATGTAAGCGTAATTAAATATAACAGTAACTAAAAATGACTTATATCCCATTTCTTTACTCATAAATGTGTGATATATATTTTTCTCACACTTTTCTTTGGTTTATTTTTTGTCATTTTATTTATTTATTCTACATATTGCTACATGATTTAATTTACTTAATGTATATAGTTTTTGGGCTCTTAACACTCCATAGTAGTCCCTGAAGTGCCATGCTGGCAGGCATTCCCACAAAAAAAGCCATGTTTGGTTTGAGTCATCGCCATCACAGCACTATGATGATGATGATGATGATGGTGACACAACCAAACACCCTCCATCCCCACCCCTAACCCGGTGTGTGGATCAAACAGCAGCTGCCTCTGAATCCACACAATCAATATTAAACCGTTTTCAAATTAACCCAAATCTATATAATCCATTCATTTCAAAGCACTTATAGTGAGTGGCCTCACCTGAGCTTGGAGATCAGGCTATTTTCGCCAACCATACTAGCAGCAGCCCCAATATTGATCATGACATGAATGAATCAATAGAATAGGATGATGGTTGAAGCGCAATAAAAAAAAATCCAATTTAAAACCACGACAGAACACATTATGAACAGCCGTAGTAACATTATTGGACAACATGTACAGCTTCAGCCCTGTCAGTGTTAGCCTATGATGGCTAAACGACTCCATTTACTCTGAGGAATATAATACGCACGGCGCTACGACAACTCCGTTCACTTTAACGGGTCCGGGCTCTTCAACATAGATTTCTATTGAGAATGGGGACCGCAAATAGGGACAAGTCCTGGCCCTGACAAAAGCAGAAATGCATTGGAATCGACCTTAGTTGAACCAGCCCAGCTTTAGCGACCTTATTTTTAGATCGTTTTGTAGTAATAATAGACAATAGTACAACATACTGACAGGGAGTTCAGTGGTTGTCACTGCATGTACAATACACGTGTATAAAATAGCTGTTATTTGCGGCGCCCCTCGTTGAAAACAATGCATTTCCAAGTCAGGTTCATCCCTATTCGGGCTGTATGAACGCCAACCACCACAGCTCGAGCGCTCGGTTTCTGGCCCCTCAATGTCGCAAGTCTGACACCAGACGGATCTGGATTTACCTGCTGCTGTTCTGCTGGATTGGAGGGATGAAGAGTCTCTCTGTCGCCGCAGAGATGTGGTGTCTTCTCCGTGTTATTGGACAGTACACCTGTTAAGGATGTTACGAATACAACCTCCAGTGAAGCGACAGCCAGATAAATGAAAATGAGTAGTAGTAGTAAACTGGGTTTGCTGATATTAAACACCGGCCGCCATGTTTCTGGTTTGACTACGTTGGCACTGCAATGCATGCCGGGAGTTCTTCCTCCTTCTCTGGGTTCCTCCCCCTTCATTCCTCGATCCTTCATTCCTTTCCTTCCAATCAATCCTAGGCCAGTGTTTTCCAAAGTAGGGTCTGGGGACCGCCAAGGGCCCTTGAGTTAGAATCAAATTCCCTTTTGGGTCTGTAACCACATTGGTCCCAATGTGGTTACAGACTCTCAAAGTTATATTAACTGTTACAAATACCAAGGGCTTGTCAAAGTGTAAAGCAATGAAAATCACTGCTAGAGCTGTGCAGATATTCTCTTATGGGGGTTCATATATAGAATTTGAAATGGGGGTCCACAGGCTAATCATTTTATGGGGCCTGGAAGTGTTGGGCAATAATACTTTACTAATTCCGTATTACCCTATTGGCCTGAATATAAGACAGTGTTTTTCCCCCCCAAATGAAAATTATTTTATATTTGGGACTATATTATTTGACGTTCAATGTTCTTTTACACAAATCAAAGATTAAGTGGTATTAGCTCATCTCCCTCTTCACCAGCATAATACTGTTGAAAGCAGCGGCACAACAAAAGCTATGTAACTATTAGTAGAAGTACTGTAATTGTTAGTTTCGTAGCTCTTAGCATGTTACATTAGGCTACTTGTAGAGCAAAGTAATATCCTCTGCTCCAGGGTCCAATCCTCCTAGACCAGCGGTTTTCAACAGGTGGTCCGGGGACTACCAGTGGTCCTTGAGAGGGTTCCAGGTGGTCCCCAGGCTAAATTATGGACAGTTGGTTGACCAGATGTAACTCTTTGAGAGCGTAAACATGTTGTGTATTTTAGTTGTGTATATTAAATCAATACTTTTTTTTGTTGTTGTTGTTCAAATCCTGCACAGGAAAATGTGGCAGATTTTGGACATAGTTCGAATGGTGATTAGTCATGAATCATGATCAGTGTTGGGCAGTAACTAATTAAATATTACATATTACTGTAATGTTATTACCTTACCGAGCAAAAGTAAAGGTATGTAATATGTTACTCTGCCAAAACGTGCCTCTTTAATTTACTTATTATTACTTTTGAGCCTGTTGTTGCATGTGGAAATAGAACAGATTTACAAGCTATCAACAGATAACAGAGATGAGCTTTAGTTAAATCCACCAACCTAATCCACCACGTAATACAGTACTACAAGTTATCACAGTTGTCGCAACTTTTTTTTTATACATGTTGGCAACTTACAGTATAGAGTGCTTTCTGTCTTGCACAAAATACAAATCTGCATTAGCGTATTAACTAAAAACATGAAAACAAAACAAACAAGTAAGGTCCTCATTCATCATCGTACCATCGTCACAAACCGAAAGAAAAAAGAAAAAGGGGGGGGGGGAAACAAGAGGGGAGGGGGTCTTGGGTTATATAAATTAGTGTAAAATAGTTGCTATTTGACCACAGGCTCAAAATGTTTTATCTATTTATTTTTTTAAATCCATTATGTTTACGTTTATTAACTCTGTTGCACTCCTACAAACTGGTGAACGGTGACTAAAGGATGTATGATCTTGGACGACTGTAATCTTCTAACAGTGGTGGGCAAAAACAAATAGGCCAGCATTAGCTTTGCAAGGATTAATATTGGTATTTGCTTAATAATTCTGTTTACGAACTAAAGCTGCAATATTAAAGACACTTCAAGTACTGTAACAGCATTTCAGGGACAAGCCTGTCAGTTTATGACAGTCGTATTATAGAGCAGTTTGTTTGTTTTTTAAGTTCTTAAGTTAGCCTTATACTTCTATACATCTATAACGTATCTATCTTTTATCTTTTACGTTTTATTTTTATTTTCTTTAAAGATTAACATGTGAAGTACAATGAATTTAAATTGAAAGAAAGAAAGAAAGAAAGAAAGAAAGAAAGAAAGAAAGAAAGAAAGAAAGAAAGAAAGAAAGAAAGAAAGAAAGAAAGAAAGAAAGAAAGAAAGAAAGAAAGAAAGAAAGAAAGAAAGAAAGAAAAGAAAAACTTTTGGCAGCGCTACAGACTTTCATTCAAGAATAGATTATCATTGTATTGATTGCCTGTGTGGAGATTAAAGGTTGCGAAAGCCTTTAGAGCGCAGATATCTTGCCAAAAAGCCAACCGTGTGCGAGTGAATTGAGCGTCCAAAGTACATCACTGTCCTGACACTGTCCTGTCACTCACTAACACTGGACCTGCTGGTAGCTTCTCTTATCTAACGGAGAGGCAGTATAAAAGAGCGCTAGTGCTGCTGGAGTAGCTAATCATTCCGGACAATCGGCGGCCGCCGCAACAACAACAACTTGCTGTCCGCCCGCCTGTCTATCACACGATGAACAAGAACACCAGTCTAAAGGTGCGCCTGCCAGTGCTGGTGCTGGCGTTAGAGGTCATCCTGCTGGGCCTGTACGCCGGCTTCGTCACCTACGACGACAACGCCAACGCCAAGTTCCAGACCAACGAGACCCGGCCCATGGACAACTCCGTGTACCGCGACTACCCCTTCCTCGCCGACGTGCAGGTGATGATCTTCATCGGCTTCGGCTGCCTGCTGGCCTTCCTGCGCATGTACGGCATGAGCGGCATGGTCTTCAACTTCCTCACGGCCACCTTCGCCATCCAGTGGGCCATCGTCGTGCAGGGCTACTTCCAGTTCTACAGCGCCGCCGACGGCAAGATCCACCTCGGCGTGGTCAACCTGATCTACGCCGAGTTCGCCTGCGCCGTGGTGCTCATCTCCTTCGGCGCCGTGCTGGGCAAGACCAGCCCCGTGCAGCTGCTGGTCATGGCCTTCCTGGAGGTGCCCATCTTCTCCGTGACCGAGTGGGCGGTGCTGAAGTACCTCCGCATCAACGACGCAGGTGGGTCCATCCTCATCCACCTGTTCGCCTGCTACTTCGGCCTCGGGGCGACCTTCGTGCTGTACCGGCCGAGCCTGAACCAGGGGCACCCGAAGGAGGTGACGAGCTACAGCTCGGACATCCTCTCGGTCATGGGCACGCTGTTCCTCTGGGTGTTCTGGCCGTCGTTCAACTCGGCGCTGACCATCAAGGGCGACGACCAGCACCGGGCCATCCTGCACACCTTCATCGGCCTCAGCTCGTCCACCATGACCGCCTTCGCGCTCTCGGCCGTGTTCAACAAGCGCGGCAGGCTCACCATGGCCGACATCCAGAACGTGACGCTGGCGGGCGGCGTGACGGTGGGCGCCTCCGTCGACATGATGATCTCGCCGGCCGCCGCCTACGCCCTGGGCGTCATGGGCTGCACCGCCTGCTTCTTCGGCTACCGCTACCTGACGCCGTTCCTGGCGCGCCGCCTGCGCATCCAGGACCAGTGCGGCATCCACAACCTGCACGGCCTCACGGGCCTCATCTCCAGCACGGCGGGCATCTGCGCCATCCTGCTGGCCACCGAGGAGACCTACGGACCCAGCATGTGGGAGATCTTCTCGCACCGGGCGCCGCCCGAGGGCCCCGAGCTGGACGCGCTGCGGGTGAAGGTCCCCGGCCTGAAGCCCGGCCTGGGCCGGTCCGCCCGGGAACAGGCGCTCTACCAGGTGGCCGCCATCTTCTCCACCATCGCCGCGTCGTTCGTCGGCGGGGTCGTGACCGGCATGGTGATGAAGCTGCCCAACCTGGCGTCGCCCTCCGACGAGGATTGCTTCGACGACGAGCTTTTCTTCGACACGCCGTCGGACTTTGATCGCATCGCTCTGCTGGAGCCCGAGGGTAGATCGGGAGAGGAGAAGAACTCCATTAAGGGCCCCGAGGACACTACCAAAGTCTGACACTGGACATTGAGCTCTTAAATTAAGTTATTATATTGGTCAAGAAATGAGTTACACATACGGTATGCTTATTGACATTTGCCGTAATGTTTCATACTCGATTATTTACCTACAGTACGTACTGTACAGTAGGTCCCAGAGAGTTGGGACTACGTTAAAAAAAAAACCTGGTGTCTTAACGTTGGGCCTGTCCTTATAGGAGAGAACAAACATAAAACTTTTATCTAAAAATGTCCGATTTACACGATTGGAACCTACCCATCGTGCTGTCATTATTACCAATCGTTATTGCACTTAAGTGGTTATAAGAATTGTGTTTTGTAAAAATACAAATGTCGTTTTGTGGGGAATATGCACTTATAAATGCAGTGAGGGATGCCGCTGTTCGATTGTAATGTAAAATGATTATATCTGGCAGCAATGTTCGTATGAAAATAATGTCCTAATTAATCGCACTTGTGACTGCAATGTTGTTATGTTTAAAACATGTTTACATGAAATAAAATGCAAATAAAACCAATGAATGCTATTTCATTGACCCAACATTTGAAATAACAAACGTTATTGAAGTATGAAAATCAGACACATACATGATTACATGACCGGTAAAGTTTATGGTTGTCATAAACTTTGGTAGAGACGAATGTCCAGTTAGCTTTTTCTGTCACCATAGCTTATGGCTTGATATTAGAATTACAGAAATGTATTCTGGGTCTAGCTATATGAGAGCAATATGAGACCTCGTATGAGATCAATATAATCGATACAATATAATTGAAATATAATTCAATTGGAAGTAAATCTTCTCACTAGCTAGCAGAAGATTTACTGATTGCCATGTACAGTATGTTGAAAATATAATGTGACCCAGAATTTAGTCCTCATCTATATATGCTTGGTAAAGTTAAACAATACTACAGTAATTATTCCCGTTATAGAAATCGAAATCGATTTAAAGCTTGGCCATTCAAATCTGCACAATCTTTAACATGATGAAGTACAAATATTAGATTCCATAATATGAAATCCAACACTGCTGTCTAGCAGGTTCTATGCCAAACAAGAGACAGTATCAACAACATACAGCAATTTAAACTACAGTATGTTGGGGTAAAACAATAATACAAGTAAATAAACCAGTCTCTCTGTCGCTTCCTGGGAATTGAATGTTCGAGAAGTATCAAAACTATCAATTTGATCAGTATAAAAATCACTTTATCAAGGCCTATCGACAGACAGGGGGGAGTGTTTACAACTGGCCATGATGAAAGGACTGATCAAGGTTTGCTATTTAATTAACTGCTCAAGCCAAAGTCGTTCATATCTAATCAGATAGTATAAGGCTAACTTAATTTAGACTTGTGTATCGTTGTATACTGTAACCCCCGCTACAGTTAATGGCACAATGTTATCTTATAAGCAACCACACACACACACACACACACACACACGCACGCACGCACGCACACACACACACACACACACACACACACACACACACACACACACACACACACACACACACACACACACACACACACACACACACCTCTGTGGCATCATTTGCCTACGTGTCATCTAGCCTAATATGGGTGAAGAGCATGATTTTATGATTAGCACACACAAGACAGTGGAGGTGGTGTGTCTTGGCTTGTCTTAACCCAAGTGTCCTATAGCCTTCGCAGGCTTCTTTATAGATTCTTGCTAGATTCTAGTTCAGCTAGATGTCGGGTCTCTCGGTTGTCTCGGGGTCGCGGGGATTATGTCGCAATTTAGGCGGAAAATTGAAAGAGAAGATGGACGTGACTGATTGTGTGGTCTGTCGTGCACGTGTCTGTCTGCTCATCTGTATCCTATACATGTGAAGACAAGACAGGAGACACATAGTATAGATAATCGTTAAACATTGGCGAAATGCTTCTACAGAGTGGTGTAAAGTACATTTACTCAAGTACTGTACTTTATGTGCGATTTTGATGTTTGATGTTTTACTTTACCGGGAGATTTCCAATTTTCAGTACTTTTACTTCTAATTCACTATATTTCAGACGCGAAGTTGTACTTATAATAATTTGAAAACATTAATCACAATCTCAGTTAAGTTATAGGCTATTTGCAAATAGCTGATGTGATGTGATGCAATTCATTGTGAGCTTATGTAGATCGGCTATTTTCTGCAGAATCACTTTAATTTTGGGTACTTATCAATGCCTTTAGTTAATGCCTTACTATAGGCATTAACTAAATATTCAACTATTTAATTATTCGACTAGGAAAACACTGTTCGATATTATTAATTCATAATTGATTATTCACGAATAATATTTTGTATGTTTTATTTTTCTACAGTGGTTATAATCTTGTGTGCTGCCTGTGGTGTTGGGACTGTCATAAACTGACAAGCTGGCCAATGTATTCGACTCGACTACCAAAAATGAGGTTGATTAATGCCCTAACTCTCACTGTACTAAAATTAGAATTCTGCACTTTTACTTGTTAAAATTTACTTGTAGTTTTCTGTGGTGCATTTCATTATTGAGCTTATGCACTGTAGATCGGCTATTTTATCTTTCTACATGTAAAAGTTTTGTCAGAATCAGTATTTCACTTTTGGTACTTGGAACAAATTTAGAATTCTGGAAATTTACTTGGGAAAGTTTACTTGCATTTTTAATACTAAAAATGTACTGCAAGTAAATAATGTAAGTACTTTTTTTACTACCACTGGTAATTTCTACAATTGTATTATTTTCTTTTACAAATTCATCTAAGTTGGGCTAATTTCTCTGTCTGTGCAGTGTGCATGTGTCTCTGATAGTGTCTCTGATATAGAGTCACTTTGCTTTGCACCCAGCGATTGCCCCGACTTGACGGTTCTTCCTGCTCAGAAATTCATAAATCTAATATCGCATAGGTCTAAATATTGTTGGTCATCTCTGTTTGTTGCTATTGTTGCCCTGTGACTGTATAGCCTCAATACATTTTGTCTACTTTGCACTGCGCAAAAAGTTACTGAGAATGGAAGGTCTTGTATGAACTCTTAGTGTACACACAGAGCACACAAAGCTTTTGTCAACATACATTTTAATAATATTGGATAATCTTGAAGTTCTGAACACAACAAAACTATAACCACCAAACTATACTATATACCATCAGGTTTTATATATATACTGCTGGGAAGAATCTGCTGTGTTTGCGTTCATTTATGTGTGAAAAGTGCTATTTTGAAGAGCTGCCAGTGCTCACCAATTAATTGAGTGATTAGAAAGTGAAAAAAAAAAAAAACACGTTTGAGTCAATAAAGCTATTGCACATTTTCCACAGCTGAACTGTTGTCCCTCCATTCTCTGGCTATTTAATTTACATTGTGTGTGTAATTTAAAAACCTGCCCACCACTGGCGGATCTAGGCATGGGCATGGGGGCCCCACCATTCCCTGACTGCCCCACCAAACATGATGGCATGAAAACAACCCAAATTTCAAATATATTTCAAATTAAAGTGCTTATAATTCAAATTATTTGAAAGTTGAAACACTACTACTGCTACTAACTAACTACAGCTGTGTCGCACCACTAAACCAACAGCATTTCATCATTGAAAACAGAAAACTCTCTGAGTCAGACCTTTAGCTTTATGCATGCTGCGTGTCTGTTGCAACTTCAACAACAACTGATGTTATTATTGATGCTTTACTTGACTAATAAAAGTCCTGTAAACAAAAATGGTATGGGCCCGTGGCGCGAAGCGACATGGGCAATGAAGCCGCCCCCATACCGCTCCAGCTGCCCACATGTATAAACTTAAACTGGGAAAGCATCTGTTGTGTTAGATTTGAGCCTGTATTATTCTATACTTTGACTTTTCAAAATACTTTGGGCAAAAACGTCATTTCGGTGGGTTCTTGACATGAGAATCTTTGGGCAATGATGCACCTCGTGTGTTTATCAGACATCCGTTGGTTTTTAGAAGACTCAGGTCAGCCTCAGAGTCTGTGCACACTGAACTACAGTACAGTACTTCAGTACAGTATCTTTATGACCGCTTATCACTAATATATATCAGTGCCGAGTTTATTGTCCTAACAGCACTTCATAAATTATGTAATATACAGCATCAGTAATGCAAGCAGTGATCGTTTGAAGATCAAAGGGAGTTTTCCACATGTTTATTAAGCATTGTCAATGATTATGATTGAGAGCAGATTTTAGTATACGGAAAAACTACTATATGCTCTACTAGTCTAGGTATTTACTGGCCTGTATTTTCCCAGACCAGTCACATATTATACAAAGACATAATTATGTTGAATGTTTTTGTTTGTCTGTTTTGTTTGATTTGATCCAAAAGCTTTTTCCACCATTGGGAACTGGTTTAGTTGATTTTGCTTTTTTATAACGTTAATTAGTTTGCAAAACCATAACCATACTAAATGGTAACTTATCACCATGACACTTCCCTAGTTGATTACTTACCCAAAGCCAATTATTGCATTACAGATCTTAATGTTTTACATATGCTGCATGGGGAAGGGTTATCATATATTAATTTAGTCGTAATTGAGCCTATAAACAATTTAATAAAGGTATGCATTCATCTTTGACGGAAAAGGGGTCTGTGTAACATGCAAAATATAAGCTAAATTCAATTCGATTCAATTCGATAAAACACAACTCCTCATTGCCAAAGCAAGTGTCACAAATAAAATACAATTAAAATCAGTTGAAAATGGGGAATGTGTATAGTGTATGTGTCACATTGTATTGTTTTAATATGGTGTGGAGCTTTTTCTGTTTTTTAAACAAATAGCAACAATCATTTTCACTCTCTTTGGGACAAATGACAGCATTCTTCCTCAAGACTAAACAGAAACAATCAGATTTAAGGTCTGTTAGTTGTAGCAGCTCTGTTTACATGGGAAAGGTCCATATACTGTAGTACATATAGTAGTCATTAGGGTGCTTGTATTCCATTGGCCAATCTTCTTTTGTCACAACAGTTCACAAGTCTTGCTGTCTTTTGCACATTGTTGTATTTCACCCCATAAGTATGGGAGTTTTTCATCGTCATTGGTCATATTTTCAAACTCACGTTTGTGTGTGTGTGTGTGTGTGTGTGTGTGTGTGTGTGTGTGTGTGTGTGTGTGTGTGTGTGTGTGTGTGTGTGTGTGTGTGTGTGTGTGTGTGTGTGTGTGCGTGTGCGTGTGTGTGGCGTCCCCCCACTTCTCACATCTAGAATATTTTCGGGGCAAAAGTTTTAATAGCGTGTCTGTGAGTGTTGTTGTGCAGGTGCACGCAAATGCGCATGCAAATGCAAGTGTGCATGCACGTGTCTTAAAGGGGAATTCCACTCATTTTCAATATTTTACTATGTCATTAATATACCTTAGAGATGTTGTGTGGACATGATAAAAAGTTCCCCAATTCTGTGTTTCCTAGAAATGGAGGTCTGAAAAAAATCATTAGCATGGTGAAATACATCTTTGATGACATCATCAAGATGTGTTTCACCATGTTAATGAGTTTCCTTTCTTCTGAGAGTGTACAAATGGAACCAAATGGACCCAATAGGGTCCATTTGATTCCATTTGTACACTCTCAGAAAAGAAAATGAAAATGGGTGGAATTGCTCTTTAAGAGGCGTCCCCCCACTTCTAAAAGTCCCACTACAACACTGTATGTAACAGTGTAACTGTATTTAACAAGTAAAACGTAATTTTGTCCAATCTGTATGGTATAGATTTAGTATGTACAATATAACTTATTGTAGAGAAGAGTGTGTAATGTAAATACTAGGTATGCACGATTGATCAGTGGCATAATCACAATATAGGCCATATATCGGCCATAAAAATGCCGGTATCGGTATCAGAATGGCCTCAAAATAATACAGTTTATTTAATCATTTTTCACCAGCAAAAACGAATAAGAAATAAAAACATAAAAAAAAACATTTTGTTTTTAATTTATGCACAAATCTCCTTTCAATTGTCATACAGTTGTGAAAACAGAGTTTATGCTATTGATTGATTGATTGATTGATTGGATATTTTATTAACAGGCTTTAAGCCAAGTCCCTATAGGGCCTAGACGTGTTTCCATTGTGATCATCTGTATAATAACGGAATCAGAATCAGTATCGGCATATGTGACCTGCAGGCTAACAATCAGAGATCGGATATCGGTCATAAATTCATAATTGTGCACACCCCTATTAAATGCAATATAACATCTACAATCGCTATGGTTTAGTATAGTGTTTCCCAAAGTGGGGTAAATCTGGGTTCTGTTGTACACTATCAGACTTACATTAACATTAGTTTTACAATATAAATTGTGAGCCCAGATATAGAAGTACCATCAAATATGGGTCCATATACTGTAGACTAATGCAAGTCAAACGATGTAAAAATATTCCATTTCATGCTTTTTGGTTAAAGGTATAGTTGTAAGTGATTTCACTTCATTCAAATATTGTTTTTTATTTCTTCTTCTTTCTTTCTTTTTTTTAGCTAATCCTCCCTACTATAAAGTGTTCCCCACTCCCCAGTGAACCCCTGGGGTAAAAAAAAAAAAAAAAAAAAAGTTTCCGTTTGTGGCTTTGGGAGAAAAGCCTTTTGTCCAATCAGGATGAGAAGGGCCTTCCTCCAATCAGGATCGAGTGGGAGTGGGAGCCTTGATGTATATGCTGTTGGCCAGTGCTGCACTTCCCCTCACTGTAGAGTGCGTGCATGTGCACATCTTGCTACTAGGGGAACCGGAGGGTTTTCCAAATCACCCAAATCAACAGCAGCTTGTTGTCGAAACCATAATGCCCATCATTGATGTTTGAATCCATAAACTTTCTTTCCACCCCTGTGATTCAGCCACACAATGCCTTCCTTCCACGCGAAGGACAGCCTTCTTATCACGCGTTCAAGGGTAACCCACGATTAACTGAATAATCATCCATTAAAGAATATAAAAGGTTATCTCCTCTCCGAGATAGCAGATAAGATGCCGGACAATACAAAGTACGGTGCAATGTGCAAGACATGAGATGTTCGCTGGAAAGGAATGTTAGTTATGAAAACCTGTTTACTGTATTACTGACCATAGTAGAGCCTTTTTAAATAAGGATGTGCCAGTGAGACATTTTGGCCAATATCCGATATACTGTTATTTGGGCTTGTGTGGACCAGTGTTGTAGTGAGACTTTTAGAAGTGGGGGTACGCCTCTTCAAGATGTCATCAAGATGTATTTCACCATGCTAATGATTTTTTTCCGGATCCTCCATTTCTAGGAAACACAGAATGAGGGAACTTTTTTTTACCACGTCCACTGCACAACATCTCTAAGGTATATTAATGACATAGTAAATTATTGAAAATGAGTGGAATTCCCCTTTAAGACACGTGCATGCACACTTGCATTTGCATGCGCATTTGCGTGCACCTGCGCAACACACACAGACACAGACAGGTATAGCATATTGAGAAAGATTGTTTACAATGCCTAATTGTATCCATAAATGACAAGACAAAAAACATAGGCCTACTTTTGCCCCAAAAATATTTTAGATGTGAGAAGCTTTTCTCCCTCAGGGTGTCTTGCTGATAAGTAGTAGTAGAGGTCATACACGTGACATCACTGAAGGCAGAAGCAGGAACGTCTACTCACTGGCAAAAAAACCAAAAACTTCATGGCATTGAGAGCACATATATCCAAACATAAAACTACTATCAGATTCGTCAGATTGCTAATAATACTCCATGCCAAGGACTCCCAGAATTGTCTGTGTTTGGTTGCGGACCTCCATCCGGAAATATGGAGTCCCACGGACCTCCCAGAAACAAAGATTTGAGTTAATAATGTTCACTCTGACAGTACATTATTCAAACTATATACCATATAGCCCCACACTAGCACAACCACCGATGATAGGTTAGTGTGCCAGGACTAAACCTGGCACACTAAAAAGTGAATATAAAAAGAAAATATGTTGACTGAATACCTCAGCCACAGACAGACCCCGCTCCCAAGGGAAGACAGACTATACACCCACTGTACACAAAATGTGGCAGAAACAGAGCTACACCTTCTAACCACCTGTCCACTATACCAAGACATCAGAGGCACATACTGTACCCCCCCACACTATGACCAATGATGGAAACAGGTTCGGATTGGCCATAGGGAGTACCGGGAGCTCTCCCAGTGAGACGCGACGATAGGGGGCCACTGTAATAATACAGGCCGGCTGTATTGTACCTGTATCAGTGAATAAACCCCGTTTTATCTATCTATCCTTTTGCCAGCATATCATTCTAGTGAAAGCAACGAAGGGTTGTGTAGGTGTCTGCTGGTTTGTATCATTTATTTTGTTGTGTAAAAATGGTGGCATATTATAGCTTGTTTGTTTGTGTGAGTGCCTTTTGGTAGAAATACAACAATGTGCAAAAACAGCAGCAACCTTTGTGAACCATTGTGACAAAAAATGGCTCAAAACATGCTGCTCAATGTTTTGCCACTACATGAGGGGGGCATCTTTTTTTTTCTTTTTTTTTTTTGAGAATCCCACAAAAAAATATATATATATGTATGCCAATATATGCATCATCCTGTATATGTTGCATATTATGCAATAATTAAGGTACATACAGTATATGCGCAGATGTACAGTATGTATATATAGGACATATATATTCTTTTCAATGCGGGATATTTTGATTTAGTGTTAGTTTTAGTCTTTTCAATAACACACACTTAGTCTTTTAGTCCCATGTAATCTTCTGAAATGATTTATTGTCAGTCTAGTCTTAGTCAATAAAATATCAAAAATGATTTAGTCTCAGGGCTTGCCTTTAGTCTTAGTCATGTAATCTAGTCTTTATATGTTTGAATACATTGTAGGTTTATGCATGTACTGTAGTTTTTAATATTAAACATAGCTTGTTTTATTTCTTAGTATCAAATTACTGAAATAAAAAATAAAAACCTTGATTTTATGACCTCTCCTACATTCAATGCAAACATGCAAATATGCCATTCAACACATTGTCTTCTATTCAATCAATCAATCAAATTGCATCAATTGCAAAAACAAAAACAAATCAATTGCAAAAACAAAAACAAAAACATATACTTATATTCAAGTAGTAGTCTTAGGGCTCCATTTTCGTCACCGCTAAACCCCTCATCCCTAAAATTCTTTGCTCTTTTATACTAATAATTTCCAAATAGTTCAACATGTCAATCTTGGAGGTTGCAGACTGGCCATTTTAACTATTGAAAAATGTTTTTTTTTAATAGTTTAAAAAGGCAGTGAAGTTGAAGGATAAGGGGTTTAGCGGTGACGACAATCTAGGCATTAGTCTTTTGAAAACACACATTTATTATTTTACTCCTATTTAGTCTTTTGAAATGATTATTTGTTAGTCTAGTCTTAGTTGACTAAATATCAAACCCTTTTTAGCCGTTTTAGGCCTAGATTTTCGTCACTGCTAAACCCCTTATCCCTTAAATTCACTTTTCAATAGTTATAATGGCCAGTATACACGCTCACAAAGTGTCAATAGATTGGCACGTTGAACTAGTCCTTAGTCTTAGTTGACAAGAACAACACAGGGGGGCGTGTCCCTGTAGAAAAGTGAAGCATGATGAAAGCCTGGGTATCGAGGCTATCATGTGGCTAATGTATTCTGTAACTCAGTCACGACATCTGCATGTGTTTGTGTAAAACAGGTTATGCTCAATAGGTAGCTGCTGCCACCTCACAATCCCAATAGCCATTACAAAATTCATACTTATAGTATATAGCAAACAAAGTAGCAAACAAAGGACTGCAGAAAGAAAGAAAGAAAGAAAGAAAGAAAGAAAGAAAGAAAGAAAGAAAGAAAGAAAGAAAGAAAGAAAGAAAGAAAGAAAGAAAGAAAGAAAGAAAGAAAGAAAGAAAGAAAGGAAAGAATAGTAGAAAGAAATGAAATGGCAAGGCCATTCCAGTTGGTTTACACCCAATTTCATTTAATGAGTTTGACTGAAGAGTGGTACTGTAGTGGTAGCCACTTTCTCCGTGTTGATAAACAGTGCCCCCTTGTGGTGACAAGTCAAGATGCAGAAAGGTAAACCAGCAGATGCATCTCTCAGAGTCAGACAGTGGAGTAAAGTAAAGAAACTAGTACTGTACAACTAGTAATGTACATACACGGCCAGTAAGTAAGTGGTCCCGACCACACTGGGGCCACGTACTTGGTCGCTAGTAGATCTCGCTGTTTCTCGGTTTTACCCTTGTGAGGGGCCATTTGGTTTACTTTCATATTCTCTATAGAGTTAATGATCTATTAAGAGTAATCCGACTAGTTACCAACTCGGGACCAGCTAGAACCCGCTCAAGGACCACTCAGTGCCACTGTTTTAGAAGAATGTTCTAGCCCTTCACTTGTTGTTTAAATGTAAATCTCATTAACACAATCCACAGAGTCACCACCTACCTGTACAGTAGATCCATTGTATTGTGGTTAGTGATTGCTGTTAGTGGCTCTCTTGTGAACCAAAGAGGTTCTGGTACCAGATGTTCAACAACTCCATCTTTACGCAACCCAGCAGAGAAGGCCACCTTCGGTGGGTCTGTCAACACACCAACAATAGCACATTATATTGTCACAATATACTGGCAGTGTGTATGAACTTTGTTTGGTATACCTAGTTATTGTCAATGGCAATTATTGTCATTGTGATCATACGGACATAAATAATCATTTCAACTGTATGTTGTGTCAAGTCAAGCCAATGTTATTAATAAATCTTTAAAAACAGCGAAGATATAAAAACCACCAAGAGTATGGGCAGAAAATACAATTCAATAAATGAAGGCATGAAATCCCCCAAAAAACAAAGGAATCAAGTAAGCCAGTAAAAATTTGGTGTGCCGACCGAAAAGGCTTGGCCACCTTTTGGGTTCTGCTTAGTATATTTAACCCTGTGGAGCCCTGATTGTTACTGCTATTAGAGTCCAGGGAGGCCATAAAATAATCTCAAATACAGTAGGTCCACTTAACTCTTACAACCCACACTGATAAATGCCTATAATTAGACCCTCCAGAAAAACGCAGGGAAATATCCTTGATTATGCGGGCTAAAATCGTGATTGTTGTGGGCAAAAATCCTTGATTATGCGATGGAATATGCAGGGTTTTTAGGTGCAATTATGCGGTGAAAATGCGGGAATTTGCAAAAGTTGCGGAACAAATGTGAAGTATGCGTGAAAATGCAAATTATGCGGGAAAATGCGAAATATGCGGGGGCATTTTCCAAAATGTGTTGTGCTGTCCTTGAGGGGGTTCCATTTATAATGTATAAATATAAAAATATATTTAAACTTAGGGATATTTTCAAATAGGCCTAGGCATTTGCCTAGGCCTATTTTTGTGTGAGCTTGTACAGTAGATGCCATGGGCTATTTTCAAGCCCATCTACAAGCTCACACAAAAATATATTTCAGATGGGCATCCACAATTTTGCCTTTGCCAGGCCACCCTGGCTGGGTGGGGGGGGCAGCTGGTTAACCAGATGTAACTCTTTGAGAGCGTAAAAATTAATTTTTCATTTTTCATTTTTACACCCTCAAGAATTAAAATATTTATCATGTGTATTAGCCCAACTTAGTCCACACAACTAGAGAATGTAGATGCAAATAGATGCCTGTAGTTCCTTTTAAACACCCAGGCTACTATTTTTTAACATTTCAAATTGTACCTTTAATAAACCATTTTTTTCCAGTTGGTTGGCCAATGGCCATACCTTACATCTCTTAAGTTGTGTGATGTTCAGTCCTGATCCCTGGCTCCATGGCTCTGGCCTCCAAGGTCTCCAAGGCTGGTGCATTCTCTCCCTCTATCTGAGCCAGTCTCAGGTCGAAAATGTCTGGGTTTCCGAGGCTAGTCTCACACAAACACACCAGCACCACAAGCAGAGCTCCACACTGCTTCAAATGTAAATACATAGACAGACAGACAAGACAGACAGACAGACAGAGGGAGAATAACAGAGGAGAAACTAAACTCATGGTTTTGTAGCTAGTTTCCCTGGTCTGTTGTCTAATTTTAAGTGGAGGTGTATTTGTGTGTGTGCGTGTGTGCGTGTATGTGTGTGCGTGCGTGTGTGTGTGTGTGTGTGTGTGTGTGTGTGTGTGTGTGTGTGTGTGTGTGTGTGTGTGTGTGTGTGTGTGTGTGTGTGTGTGTGTGTGTGTGTGTGTGCGCGCACATGTGCGTGTGCGTGTGCCGTGTGTGCCCAGGCTTGTAGCATCAAGTCAAATAAGAACGTCAGTCATTGGTCTCAGAGTCTTGTCCAAAGTTTGTATACAAAGCTTTGAGCAAATTAAACACAAACACCAGCAGTGTCAATTTAAATTGTTTTTTCATGTGATTCATAGTGGTGGGATAACTAATTCATATGTCCTCACACCACATCTGTTCCCTGGGGTGAAATACTGTAGTCCTATGTGTAGTTTGTGTTTTATTGTTGACGGCTGAAAATATATTTCAAAACATACGATTGTTAATACTGATAAAATATTTTACCGTAGCCTATATTGTTGTGTTTGTAATGTATGGACCAGGTTTGAATCCTATATCGATCCTATTTGAGTGTGTTGACATGAATTTGATCTTACTAGTGAGTTAGACATGATGTGTTTGTATCATTTGTATCATCCTACTTGTGTTCTACAAGCTTTCTTCCACTATGTCTGCACCTCTTGGTACCACAGCACCTCAACAGGCCCTGAAACCAAGGCTACAGACCTCACAAGACAAACTGGTCAGGCTGTTACTTGGCCTCACTCCCCAAACCCTTGCTCATTTGACAGGCTGGGTTAGCTTAGAGCAGGGGTTTTCAACAGGTGGTCCAGGGACCACCAGTGGTCCTTGAGAAGGTTCCAGGTGGTCCCCAGGCTAAATGATGGAAAGTTGGTTAACTAGATGTAACTCTTGAGAATGTAAAAATCATTTTTATTTTTACACTTTCAAGAGTTAAAATATTCATCATGTGAATTAGCACTATTTCATTAAGATGTTTACACAGTTTGGTTGGCAAAATACAGCCTGGAATTGTGGACAAAATCAAATGAATTATTTAATTTTTGGTCTTTGGTGGGAAAATGTCATCAAATGGTGGTCCATGGCTCAAATTCTGAATAAATGGTGGTCCCTGGAGTAAGGTTGAAAACCACTGGCTTAGAGTACTGAGTTCTGGTCCAATATTTGATACACTAGTGCCAAAAAAAATACCCATGTACCTGTCCAAATACTTCCATAATGTAAACAAAGTTCACTCCTACAATACCAGAGGTGTGCAACAAACCAGGTGCAACAAAGACTCAGCACAAAAAAGGGACTAATTCTTTTCGCTCCTATGCCACCAAAATGAGGAATGCCCTACCAACAGTCATTAAGACATGCAAATCTTTGACTCCTTCAAAACCCACTGTCAAAGGGCACCTACGGACGGCTGCAATTCGAAACTGCCTTAAAAACATATGATTCCCTCCATTTTTTCCTCTCCAAACACAATAGTTTGTTTTACGTCCCTTCTTGGTCTAGACAAGTAACCCAATGGTTTGTTTTACATCATCCTACATCATTGAGGGACCACACTTTGAAATGGCAAATTCAATTGTTTGCATCACTCTAAGTTGTACGATTGTACTATTGTAAACAAGTGAATGCTTTGCTACTGGTCCATTCAGTTATCAGTTTGTATTGACTTGTGCTTGAATTGTACTGTAAATCTCCAAGCTGTTAATGATAAAATCAATCAATCTAATCCACCTCTAGGATTCCATCACTGATTGTTGCTCGCTCTGCTGTCATGCTACAGTGTGTCCACTAGGTGGTACTGCCTCTCTCCCCGGGTGGCTGGTTGCTGATGAATAGGCAGTAAAGTAGTATTTTAAACTACTAAAACTACTATTTTAAACTACTAAAGTAGCCTAGTATTTACAACATCAACAAAAACAAATACAAAGGCCTACTACTACCAGGCGCACTACTACATAATAATAATAACATCATCATGAATACAAAGATATTGTTGACATGTGCAAAATATATACCTCTCCCCTTTCTGAAGAAATTAACTGGTGGGTTCTATTGTAAACAAGTGTGATGCTTTATAATGTCGTCCCACTCACAGGTGTTTGTAGAGTTGTGCTTGAAAATGCTGCAAACTGTTAATAAATACTTCACATCATTAGCTATTTCACATGGGAATGTTCTTACACAGTCCAACAATAATAATAAGTATACCAAAACTGAAGGCTTTCATTTTTAAACGAAACATTTTGGTGACAAGCTCCAAGCAAGGGGCGTGGCTTATTGACGTCAGTAGCACTTCAACCCTACGGTGGCCATGTAGTGACAAACCTCAGGGAGAATTCACACAAAAAGTCACAAAATGTTCAAAGGCTTTGGCATGAAAATGTAAAATATTTACCAAAAGTATTAAAGTATTCATAATAATGCATAATAATGCAGAATGTCACATCCAGAGTGAATATTGTGTTTGGTTTAATATGAAAATGTATTACATAAAAGGAGGCATATTTTGTAATATGCTATTAGTACTACTACTACTACTACTAATAACAACAACAACAACAATAATAATGTAAAAATACTAACAGAGTGCATACGAATGGATCCAAATGGACCCCCATTTGGTTCCATTTGTAGGCTACACTCTCACTGTTACAGAACCATAAGGGACGGGTGCAAACTATCATTTAGCAGCAGGGGACCACCTGGAACTCACTCGAGGACCCCTGGGGCACCCAGGTCTCACAGCCCTGCTGTGTCTACACTACTTGAGTATCTTGAATATCTTCCACCCAGAGCCATGGAGTATAGACGACAACTCCGTCCACTTCATAGGGCCAGTCCAATGGCGGCATTTGAAACTCCAGTCTGTCCCTACTCGGGCTGCATGAACAGTGCTCGAGCGCTCGGTCTCTGCCCCTCAATGTCGCAACTCTCCGCCACAGCCTGTGACGACTAGGCCTACTACAATAGGGGCGTGTCTACATGTTGCAGTCATCCCACCCCTTTCAGCGTAAAACTACCTTTTCTCCTCTGAGTGCTGATGTGTTACTAACCTCAGCCCTGAAGAAGCCTGCAAATATGTTCAATTTTACCTCAAAACTACTCCTGATCTTCCTCCTGGCCTTCCCATGTGGATTAATATCCATCGGTAAGTTATAATTGATGTTTTAACTGCGCAGTTACAACGTACAACAACGTTTTAGTCTTTATATAACTTTCTATAAGATCTTCCTTCAACTTTTTTGTGCCTGGAATATCAGAGCACGCACGCTAACATTGACGTGGCATAACAATAACACGCATGCAGTTAAGTGATTTAACGTGAACGATCGATCGAGGTTAATACTTTTACGCAGAAACGTTTGAAAACGAATCAATCTAACTGCAACGTCTATGAATTGATGCGTAGTCGTGTCGTGCCAAAAAATGCCTCCCCAAAAAGTTGAGCCATGTTCATAATCATGCAGCCTGTTATGACGATTCCACGAATGTACTACAATGTAATAACATAACATTGAAACAGAATAGCAACAGGACTGTAACATAGTAACGAGTTCTTGCCTAAATTGGCAGTAATAGTGTCACAGTGACCAACGTAGGATGCAAGTTGCAACAATGTATACACGCAAGTTAACGGGAGTCCTACCCCGCGGCTGGGACACGTCACCATAGACAGACAGAGAATGAACAGCCCAGCTCTATCTTTGCTTAGCTGAAGATAATATAGGACCTTCACTCGTCTCAACGCATGGAACATTACATAATAATGAATAATGTTATGTTTTTAAAAGTGGATCTAAATGATAATGACAATTATTTCCATGATCGGTTCTTCCTTGACAAAATACTGCTTGTCTATAGTATATTGATGACATAACCGTAGCCATAATATATAACTTCCACGGGAGGGTGTTTACGTGGATTACGTTGTACTCCCGTGGAGTTATAAAGAGAAGCTGCCAATTCGTCTTGGGGGATCGCTCTAATCAAATCAACGCTACATATATGCACGGACACACGAACAAAGCAGCTTACCGGAATGTGCCGACGCTTTTCTTTATATCCGCGGCAGTTTCCAGCCCAGGAGAGCTATGTATGAAAATAAATCAGTGTTTTAATAAATCCATTTCTGTCCGAGCCCCTACCCCTCCCCCTCGTGTTACTCGACTTCTTCTCTGTCCCCAAAATGAGCGCATCATGGGCGCAACTGCGCTACAGCGACCCCCGGCCACCCATTGCGGCCGGGAGGGGAACTGCACCTTGAAAAAATACAGGTTAAATAGCCTACATTAAATCTTTTTTTCCACTTGTTTTCATGCAAATGACTGGGAAATAATCACTCCTTTGTTTGCGCAGTGCATTTTGAGAAGAGAGACGGAGACGGGAGAGGACTCAGAGGATTGAGCAAAAAAAAAAAAAAAAAGAGCCAGACCAAAACCAGATAAAAGGTTTCAGTCAAAGTACTGTATTATTTTTATTTTTGTTATAGACCAGGGTTTTCAACAGGTGGTCCGGGGACCACCAGTGGTCCTTGAGAGGGTTCCGGGTGGTCCCCAGGATAAATGATGGAAAGTTGGTTGACCAGATGTAACTCTTGAGAGTGTAAACATGAAACCAAATGGACCCTTGCGGGTCCATTTGGTTTCATTTTTACACTCCCAAGAGTTAAAATATTCATCATCTGAATTAGCACCACTTAATTGTGGACAAAAAGAATTCTTTAATTTTAGGTCTTTGGTGTGAAAATGTAATCACATGGTGGTCCGTGGCTCAAATGATAAATAAATGGTGGTCCCTGGAGTCAAAAAGGTTGAAAACCCCTGTTATAGACGATTTTAAGGTTTTATACATTTTGGTTAGGTGAAAAGACAAACTCCAGTGTCTACAAGGTAAAACAAACCCACAAGGTTTTCCCAGATAGCAAAATGCATTGATTCAACGTTGAATTTTGGTTAGATAACCAGAATTCAACGTTGAATCAATTAATTTTGCTATCTGGGTTCTGTCCTAGAGTTTGTTTATATTATAATTCTTTATTCTGATTCTTGCACTTTTCTTTAATTCTGTCTAGATTATTAATTGTACATGATTGTCTGTATTATTGAAATTAATCTCAACTTTTACAGTTTTACTACATTTTCTGCTTTGATTCTGTGTTAACTTGAATCATGTCAGTTTGTTTTCAGTTGTTAATTTTTTTATTATTATTTTTTTACAGCACACAGACACAATGTCTCTGTATGGGCTGCGAGATAGGCTTTGTAAAGGGCTCCAAAGGCTACAGCAGAATTAATGTGCTGTAAAAAACAAAGAGGAAAAAATATAAAATTAATAACTGAAAACAAACTGACATGACTCAAGTTAACACAGAATCAAAGCAGAAAATATAGTAAAACTGATTAAAAGGTTGAATTGGGATAAATTTCAATAATACAGACAATCATATACAATTAATAATCTAGACAGAATTAAAGAAAAGTGCAAGAATCAGAATAAAGAATTATAGCAAAATAGCAAAATTAATTGATTCAACGTTGAATTCTGGTTATCTAACCAAAATTCAACGTTGAATCAATGCATTTTGCTATCTGGGAAAACCTTGTGGGTTTGTTTTACCTTGTAGACACTGGAGTTTGTCTTTTCACCTAACCAAAATGTATAAAACCTTAAAATCGTCTATAACAGGGGTTTTCAACCTTTTTGACTCCAGGGACCACCATTTATTTATCATTTGAGCCACGGACCACCATGTGATTACATTTTCACACCAAAGACCTAAAATTAAAGAATTCTTTTTGTCCACCATTTGGTTTCATGTTTACACTCTCAAGAGTTACATCTGGTCAACCAACTTTCCATCATTTATCCTGGGGACCACCCGGAACCCTCTCAAGGACCACTGGTGGTCCCCGGACCACCTGTTGAAAACCCCTGGTCTATAACAAAAATAAAAATAATACAGTACTGTAATAATGTGAACTTGGGAAATTAGCAGTTATTCTGCCCACCCACAGGGGGGCAGTGGTGCTCCTTGCAAGTGGAGCTTTTTGGGGCATGCAGAGAGTGAGAATTAGTCAGTTCACTTCCAGTACAGAGCAAGCTGCCATGCTGATGTATGCTGACTCTGCAATAAATGTTATGCTGTGAAATAACCGAGTAGTCCGTGAAGTTACTACATAAATGGCGACGAGGATGAAGCTGGCAAACTGACAGAGGAATACTACACCATACTAATACTACAAGACATTTTGACTTTGCGGAAGAAGTGACGGTAAAATGGCAGGACTTGTGGGGAGCACCGCTCCGTTCAACAGTCAAACCCAGTCTTGGGAGGAGTACTGCGAGGTGTTGGGTTATTTTTTTGCGGCGAACGACATTGATGATGCGGATAAGAAGAAGGCAATCTTGCTGAGCTCGGTGGGAAGTCAAACATACAGCCTCATGAGAAATCTAGTGAGTCCCGAGAAGCCGGGGGACAAGACGTTTGAGCAACTTGTTACACTCTTGAAAGACCATTATAATCCTAAACCGAGCGAGATTGTGCAGCGATTGATGTTTTATTCCAGGAACAGGAAACCTGAGGAAACTGTATTGGACTTTGTGGCTGGACTGAGAAAGTTGGCGCAAGATTGTAATTTTGGTGACAAACTGAAAGAGCAGTTAAGGGATAGACTTGTCTGTGGGATTGCTGATGATCGCATCCAGCGCAGACTGTTATCGGAGACGGATTTGACCTTCGACAAGGCATTGAAAATTGCACAGGCGATTGAGGCGGCGAATAGGGATGCGAAGGTGTTGCAATCCCAAATTGGAGAGCTTCCCCAGGCAGTGCATAAGATGGCGGTGCAGCAGGGCCAGCACGCAGTGAGTGATCAACGGAGGGCATGCTACAGATGTGGCAGTGAGCAGCATAGGGCAAATGAGTGCCGCTTCATACAGGAGACGTGCCATTGCTGCGGAAAAAGAGGACATATTCAAAAAGTTTGCCGTTCCAAAGGTGCGTCTGCTGGGGCTGAAAAGTTTAAAGGGGGAGGAGTGCGAAAGAATGAGCGACAAGGGAGAACACAAGCGGCGCATCATGTCACTCTAGAAGAGGAAAAAGAAGCGTCAAATGATGAAGAAGTGTTTTTCACAATGTATAACATGGAGGAGACCGAGCTCACCAAGGAAGAGCCTTTTCGTGAAACATTGACTGTGAACGGAGGAGCAAAGACATTTGAACTTGACACAGGCTGTGGAGTGACGGTGATGAACAGTGAGGAGTTTGCAGACCTCTATGAAGAAGGTAAAATCCCCACACTGAAACCATGGCCTTTTAAGCTAAAAACATACACAGGTCAACCAGTAGAGACATTGGGTACAGTAAATGTTACAGCACAATACCGAAATACTGCTAAGACACTACCACTAGTTGTTGTCCCGGGAAATGGACCCAGTCTTCTAGGCAGGCACTGGATTAGGAAACTGGGAATAGACTGGAGGGCAGTAAATCACATGCAGGAGGGGGACCGTTCTTTACAAGGGGTGCTCAGTCAGTACGACAAAGTTTTCAAGGAGGAATTGGGAAGACTTAACGAGGCCCCAGCAAAAATCTATGTGGACAAAGAGGCTGCCCCCAGGTTCTTCAAACCCAGAACGGTTCCTTATGCAATGAGAGCTAAAGTGGAGGCAGAGATTGAGCGCTTGGTGCAACAGAAAATAATGCAACCTGTTAAATATGCAGAGTGGGCCGCGCCGATTGTGCCAGTGTTAAAACCTGACAACAGTGTGAGAATCTGTGGGGATTATAAACTGACAGTAAACAGGGTGTCCAAGTTGGAGCAATATCCTATACCAAAAGTGGAAGATTTGTTCGCTAGTCTATCAGGGGGGCAAAAGTTCACCAAGTTAGACATGAGCCACGCATACCACCAGATCCCCTTGGAGGAGGAGTCAAAAAAATATGTGACTGTAAACACCCACAAGGGTTTGTTCACTTACAATGTGTTGCCGTTCGGGGTCTCATCGAGCCCCGCCATATTCCAGCGCACTATGGAAGGGGTACTGCAAGGCATTCCAAATGTGGCCGTTTTTCTGGATGACATCCTTCTGACGGGGCGAAATGACCAAGAGCACCTTCAGACCCTGGAGGAAGTGCTCAAAAGATTGGAACAGGCTGGATTGCGCTTGAAGAGGAACAAGTGCATGTTCATGAGCAGGGAAGTTATTTTCCTAGGACACAAGGTGGACTCCACGGGGTTGCACCCGGTACATGATAAGGTGGCAGCAATCCAAGACGCTCCTGCACCTACTTCAGTGACAGAATTAAAAGCCTATTTAGGTTTGTTAAACTACTACAACAAGTTTCTGCCAAACCTATCTACAGTTCTGGCCCCAGTCCACAAGCTACTCAGAAAGGACACCAAGTGGCACTGGGGAAAAGAACAGGAAGACTCTTTCCGGCGTTCAAAGCAGTTAATGCAGTCAGCAGAGGTGTTGGTTCACTATGACCCAGAGAAAGACATTGTCCTATCTTGTGATGCTTCTCCACACGGGGTGGGTGCCGTACTTTCTCACCGCATGCCAAACGGAACTGAGAGACCCATAGGGTTTGTGTCTCGCACGCTAAACGCAGCTGAGAGGAACTACTCTCAACTCGACAAAGAAGGCTTGGCTGTCATTTTCGGCGTAAACAGGTTCCACAAGTACATTTTTGGCCGGCCATTTACTATTGTGACAGACCACAAACCCCTGTTGTCACTTTTTGACGAGTTAAAGGCTGTCCCACAGATCGTGTCCCCCCGCATTCAACGTTGGGCTGTAACACTGATGGCCTATGAGTATCACATCATTTACAAGGCTGGGAAATATCATGGAAATGCGGATGCGTTGAGCCGTCTGCCTCTGCCAGGGAACCCGGGTCCCGGTACACCAAAGGAGAGGGTGCTGATGTTGGAGACGTCAGACATCACACTTGTGACAGCAGAGCAAGTGCGTACATGGACAACAAAGGACCCTGTGCTCTCCAGAGTGCGGGAGATGGTGCAGAGAGGTTGGCTGCCGGAACAAGAGGGGGCTGATTTTGCACCTTTCACTGCTCGAAAAAATGAACTGAGTGTGGAAAATGGTTGTGTAATGTGGGGGGCCAGAGTAGTTGTCCCAAAGAAGGGACAGGCAGATGTACTGAGACAGCTGCATCAAAGTCATCCAGGTATTTCCAGAATGAAGTCATTAGCACGGAGCTACGTGTGGTGGCCTAAGATGGATCAAGATGTGGAGAACACTGTGAAAGCCTGCAGTGTTTGTCAGGAATACAGAAATGTTCCAGCGGTGGCCCCACTGCACCCCTGGGAATGGCCAGACAGGCCCTGGCAGAGAGTACATGTGGATTACGCAGGGCCGTTTATGGGTAGGATGTTTTTCATTCTGATCGATGCCCATTCAAAGTGGATGGAGGTTTTTCCAGTGAGTTCTTCTACATCCACTGTAACGATTGAGTGCCTTCGAAAATGTTTCTGTACTCATGGTTTGCCACAGACTTTGGTTTCGGACAATGCGACCTGCTTTGTTAGCACAGAGTTTAAAGAGTTCATGCTGAAAAATGGCATTTCACATGTGACTTCAGCCCCCTATCATGCTTCCACGAATGGTCTGGCAGAGCGCGCGGTACAGATCTTTAAACGGCTGATGAACATGAGTGCAGAGGGAAGCCTCGAGACGAGAGTGTCTAGAGCTTTATTCAGTTACAGAGTGACACCGCAGACCACAACGGGCCTGTCGCCTGCTGAGATGTTGTTGGGAAGGAAGCTGCGATGCACTCTCGATTTGATTTATCCAGATGTGGCACGCAAGGTGATTGCTAAACAAGAGAAGCAGAAAAGCGGCCATGACAAAAGAGCTAAAGAAAGAGGGTTCAAAGTGGGGGATTCGGTGCTGATCAGAAATTACAGTCATGGACCAAAATGGGTCCCCGGATTCATAGAGACAGTGACTGGACCAGTGTCATATACAGTGATGCTGGGGGATGGAAGAGTGGTCCGGAGACATGTGGACCAGATCTGTTCCCGACAGGAGGCGCCTGCGAAGAGCACGGGAGACATGTCACCTGCGCCACTCTGTGCAGGGGGGCCGGCTTTGCAGGGAAACAGGGCTCCGGACGACTTGGTCATGGAGAGTATCGGGCCCAGTGAGGTGGAGGAAGGGCCTACTGCTACTGCTGGGCCGGCAGGGACTGCCACTGAACCGTCAGAGACTGAGGCACTTGGGGCCTCACAATCTGGCCAGGAAAGCACAGGGGCAGGCCTGAGAAGGTCACAGAGACAAATTAACTTGCCGAGTCGGCTGAAGGATTTTGTGGTTTCCTAGAGGACTTTGGGTTTGGGGGTAAAAAAAGAAAAGAAAAGAAAAATGTTTCTTGATTTCACTGTGCACTGTTGTTGTTTTGTTGTTGGCTGTTGCCACTTTGTTGTTTTTTTCTCCTGTGTTTATTTTTTTGGGGGGGATGTTTCACTCTTAAGGGGGAAAGGGTGTAATAATGTGAACTTGGGAAATTAGCAGTTATTCTGCCCACCCACAGGGGGGCAGTGGTGCTCCTTGCAAGTGGAGCTTTTTGGGGCATGCAGAGAGTGAGAATTAGTCAGTTCACTTCCAGTACAGAGCAAGCTGCCATGCTGATGTATGCTGACTCTGCAATAAATGTTATGCTGTGAAATAACCGAGTAGTCCGTGAAGTTACTACAGAAGACATACAATTTGACTGAAACCTTTTATCTGGTTTTGGTCTGGCTCTTTTTTTTTTTTTTTTTTGCTCAATCCTCTGAGTCCTCTCCCGTCTCCGTCTCTCTTCTCAAAATGCACTGCGCAAACAAAGGAGTGATTATTTCCCAGTCATTTGCATGAAAACAAGTGGAAAAAAAGATTTAATGTAGGCTATTTAACCTGTATTTTTTCAAGGTGCAGTTCCCCTCCCGGCCGCAATGGGTGGCCGGGGTCGCTGTAGCGCAGTTGCGCCCATGATGCGCTCATTTTGGGGACAGAGAAGAAGTCGAGTAACACGAGGGGGAGGGGTAGGGGCTCGGACAGAAATGGATTTATTAAAACACTGATTTATTTTCATACATAGCTCTCCGGGGCTGGAAACTGCCGCGGATATAAAGAAAAGCGTCGGCACATTCCGGTAAGCTGCTTTGTTCGTGTGTCCGTGCATATATGTAGCGTTGATTTGATTAGAGCGATCCCCCCAAGACGAATTGGCAGCTTCTCTTTATAACTCCACGGGAGTACAACGTAATCCACGTAAACACCCTCCCGTGGAAGTTATATATTATGGATGGCATAACCGGTGTAAGCACATTCTATTCATTCATCCCTTATGCTACTTTATCCGTGGCTTTAAGATGGATCAATGAAGTAAAGGCATTCTTTTCCAAACAAAAAGGCACACTATTCTTCAGTCAGTGTAACATCTCACTGGAGTCAATTTAGGCACCCAAACATCTGGCCAAGCACTGAGACCAGGCAGCTTGTAACACAAATGAATGAAACACACATTTTATCATTATGATGCCTTGATGGGGCTATTATCAACCATCGATAAACCAGCTTACTGTTAGCTGGTACTACTGTAAACAAGGCAGAAAAAAGTTGCAGATCTTGGTTGTATAAAGTTAGTTCTACATTTGTTTTAGACTGCAAGTCAGGACAAGTGGAGGCTGCTGTCTCAACAGCGGTTAGAATAATCAATAATGCAATGTGTCTTTCTAATGAGATCATTCTATCGTCTTCCAGTTGTAGTAGGCTACTTCACATGGATTACTATATCATTCGTTTCTAGCACCCCCGAAATGGCACTAATTATCCTGCGGATGATGAGCCCCACTTGAAATGAAACGACTTCCATAAGGGAGATTTACAACTCTAGCAGTGATTCTCTACCAGTTTGACATCCACTAGTCTATAAACCCCCGTTTAATGGCATTTTTATCTCCCCAATCCACAATTTAATATTGTAAAATCAATGTTAATTTATAGCTCAGTCACAAGGGTCCATTTGGTTCCAAACTATCATTTAGCTCAGTGATTTTCAAGAGTTACAGATCTATAAGGGTCCATTCAGTTACCAACTATCCATCCTTTAGCTGGGGACCACCTGGAATCCTCTCAGGGACCACTGGTGGTCCCCTGATTTAGCTATAGCTATCTACGGCATCTCAAGGACCCATGGGGGTCCCCGAACCCCACTTTGGAGCTTTTATTCTCTCTCTCTCCATATCCTTCATTAAAACATTTTGAGAAAAGTTTTTCTCTGTTCTCATTGCTCCTGCAGGCCAGGTGTCTGCAGACTCAGAGTCTGCAGAGGAGGACATGGCTGCAGACGCTGCCGTCGATGAGGAGGTCGAGGAGGACGATGATGACGAGGAGGAGGTTCTGGTCGAGGAAGATCAGGGACCGCTGGGCTCGGTGAGCAGAACAAACATCACACGATGACCGCAATTGACCTGCACAGTGACGTCACCGCCCCTGTTCCAGAAGTCTTTTCCCCATTCATTTTTCTCATAGACTTTTAGGAAATTTATATAAAGACTATTACAACGCGGACAAAGCCAACTCGGGTCGTGACGAATCATGATGACACACACAAACTTTTGGGACAATAAAATAATTTCCAAGATGAAAAACGAAACAAAAAGTCTTGTATCATGCCGTTTTCCACTTCTTGCTAATGATATATTATATGATGATTTTGTGTTTGTTGTCATGATTTGTCACAACCCGAGCTGGCTTTGGTCGCGGCGCAATCGTGTTTTTATTAACCATTTTTGAAAAGTCTATGAGGAAAATGAATAAGAAATCCACTAGAGGAACAGGGCTGGTGACGGCACTGCGCAGGTCTATTATTTAGCATAATCGCAATTAGCTCTTCACTAAGCCCCTCCCCAATCCAGTCTTGTCCAATAGGCATGTTGAAAGAGGAAAGCTTGACCAGGAAAGCTTGACCTGGATAGCAACGGATTGCAAGTATTTGGATTGCCATTGGACAGTGAGCAAACTCCACCCTAAGGGTGGGGCTTAGAGAAGAGCTCATTAGCCCTTCTTAAAACCGCACCCTGTTGCTATGCAGGTCCGGTCAAGCTTTCCTCAGCTAGCATGCCTATTGGACAAGGCCGGATTGGGGAGGGACTTAGTGAAGGGCTCATTATCATTGCTTGTAAAAGTACCAAAATAAATGGTTAATTCATTCATTCATTCATTCATTCATTCATTCATTCATTCATTCATTCAAACTTTCCACTTAAAAAGATGTTTTCAAACTTTTCTTTCCTGGAAATAACCAGGACCACAAGTTCACAACCTTGTAGTTTGGCCATGATTTCCATTTTCCACTATTAACACGTTATTAAAAGTCGGATTATTAAATGTCATTTTGTTGTGTATTTAGGTGAATTCGAACTCATAATGTTCTGGTGTTCAATGACAACAAAATTGATTGACAGGCGCCAGAGATAAAACCCCCTCATTTTTCACCATTTTTCTCCTATGACACTTTTCAACCAGTGGTCCCCAGGCTAAATGATAGACAGTTGTTTAACCGAATGTAACTCTTTGAGAGCGTAAAAAATGAAACCATTTGGTTTCATTTTAACGCTCTCAAAGAGTTAAAATATTCATCTGAATTAGCCCAAGTCTACACAGTCTAGCGCACTTTCCAGTGCATTTTGGATTTTAGCAGGTGGCAACACTGGTTGTTTCCATGCATAATTGCTGTTGTTATAATTCCCTAATGTTTTCTCAGGACACGGACGGCGATGCGGACGAAGACGCCCTGGCTGCGGATGTGACCTCTCACCCTGAAGCTGACACCACCATCCTCTTTGTGACTGGCGAAGGTTGGTCCTCACATCCTCCTTTAGAATCACTCGCTTACCTACCCGCCGCAAAGCAACGGAAAGCCTATTAATCGGCCACTATCGCAGGATAATGTCGCCCAAAAGATTATTTATTTTCATCTATTGGAGCGGCGTGTCTCCACTTTCTGACTATTGACATATCTGCCGGTAGTTGAAGGGGCCCCAGGGGTGCCCAAAAGGTAGATTGTGATCTACCAGTAGATCACACAGGCTGTACAGGTAGATCACATTGCAGTCCTCTAAAATCTGTCAACTAGATGCTCAAATACATTGTATTCAACCTTAAGTAGTAACATGTACAGTACAAGCAAACCATTCCAATTCTCCCCTCTATTTTTCATTTTTAAGTGTTTTTTTTTTTTCTTAAAGGTAGGGGAAGTGATTTGAAATTCATGGTGTAGTACCAGCCTGGTGCACTAGGGGCCCCCAACAGTAGCTACACTATGTGAACCTGCTGCTCGCTCCTGATTGGAGGAGAATTGTGGTGACCTGGGGAACTTTTATTAGCTCCTCTGCTAACGTGGGGGAGGGGGAAACTCCATATGTGGTTTCCACACCTTATAATAGAGCATTTTAACAGAAAAAAAATATTTTTTTGGGTGATATCTGACAAAAGTGAAATCACTTCCCCTACCTTTAAAAACTGTACAACAGTAAGTAACACCATCGCCGCTATTTCAAAGCTTCACTTTCTAGGGGGCCTTGGTATGGACCATGGATGTGTTGATCTTGTTGAGCTAGTCATTTTGAAATTAGCCCTCCGTTTAGCCCTCCGTTCAAAAAAGTGTGGCCATAGACACCCCTCTCTAGTAGGAAGACATCTAACAGTGGGACATCTAACGGTGTGAATAACAGTAAAAAACAGTGTTTGTTTTTTCGCCATCTAAAATAGATAACTTCTAGTCTAGTTGCCAAGACCGCCGGCCCACACCAAATATGCTGGCATGCAAAACAACCCAAGATATTTCAAATTAAAGTGCTTATATTTAAAATGATTAGAAACACTACTACTGCTACTAACTAACTACAGCTGTGGCACCACTAAACCAACAGCATTTCATCATTGAAAACAGAAAACTCTCTGAGTCAGACCTTTAGCTTTATGCATGCTGCGTGTCTGTTGCAACTTCAACAACAACTGATGCTATTGTTGATGCTTACTTGCCTAATAAAAGCCCTGTAATCAAAAATGGTATCGGTGTGGCTTCATCGCCGGGCGATGAAGCCGCACCCATACCATTTTCTCCTGCCCCCCCAATCGGGAAATGTTACATCCGCCCCTGGGCTGATACGAGTCACGGCTCCCAGAAACATGAGTTATATGTCTGCGTCTTTCATTTCAGAGTTTCCTGCCAATGAAATCGTGAAGTTCCTGGTGGGTTTCACCAACAAGGGGAGCCAGGACTTCGCTGTGCAGTCCCTGGAGGCCTCGTTCCGCTACCCGCAAGACTTCCAGTTCTACATCCAGAATGTAAGTGGGGCTCCGAGGATCGCTCCTGCCAAGCCGTTTACGCGCCCCGCAGAGATTGATGCCACATTGTTTTTGTTGTTGTGTAACAAACAGTGTAATGGATCATGCTGTTCAGCATGAACAAAAAAATAAATATAGATTCCCTATTCGAAGGGGTGAATTAGATTAAATGACAGACCTTACAAGCTCAAAGCAGCACCCATAGCATGCTATTTTAAATTTTGGGCAAATAGTATTGAAGGTTTCAGTGGTTAACATTTAACAGTCTGAAATAAGCAAAAGACATTCAGTCACTCAACACCGACAGTCTATAGTCTATGAGATCTATTACCCAAGGTTTAAATGGATAGTTCACTTTTTTCTTTTTTCTTTTTTACTTAAATTAACATATAAAACATTTGCCATATATAGTGGTATAGTGCCATATAAAGTAATTTGTATTGTTGACCTATTTATAAAATATTATTGCCACATGTTCATTTGTGAGCCCTCTATCACATGGAACTATGTTTTTGTGTCCATATCACTGATTCACTACGCTCCATGTGCAAGAGGGGTCAACGAATGTAAAATAATAGAGCAGCAAATATTGCTCTAATATCTTGACTTTAGCTCTGTGGATTAATTTACCCCCCACAAAATGACCGGAACTGCTTCATGTTTCACCAAAACTAGAGCAGAACTCCCACCACGGAACACTGTCAATCAATGAATACAGATGCTGCCACTATAAAAAGTGAAATATCACTTTAATGTACGGCACAATGTATAATGGGACTCCCTGCTTCACACCGCTCTCTTTTAGACCAAGGGGTCCTTGGCCAGGAAAAAAAACGTTCCTGACTTATTGTGTGTGTTGTGTGTGTGCAGTTCACAGCGTTGCCTCTCAACACCCTGGTGCAGCCTCAGAAACAGGCGTCCTTCGAGTACTCCTTCATCCCAGCTCTGCAAATGGCCGGCCGCCCCTTTGGCCTCGTGATCCTTCTCAACTACATCGACGGCGAGGTATAAATGGCTCGACTGAAGACTACAATTCCAAATGATCGTCAGGGTGGGGGTTCAGTTATGATTATGAGACGTCAGGGGCGGATCTAGGCATGGGCATTGGGCATGGAGGGTGGCAATGCCCGCCTAAATGCCCAGACAGCCCCACCAAACAAGCATGCAAAACAACCCAAGATATTTCAAATTAAAGTGCTTATATTTAAAATGATTTGAAACACTACTACTGCTACTAACTAACTACAGCTGTGGCACCACTAAACCAACAGCATTTCATCATTGAAAACAGAAAACTCTCTGAGTCAGACCTTTAGCTTTATGCATGCTGTGTGTCTGTTGCAACTTCAACAACAACTGATGTTATTATTGATGCTCTACTTGCCTAATAGAAGTCCTGTAACAGAAAATGGTATGGGTGCGGCTTCATCGCCCGTGGCGCGAAGCGACACGGGCGATGAAGCCGCACCCATACCATTTTCTCTTGCCGCCCCGATTGGGAAATGTTACATCCGCCCCTGTGGGGCGTTGGGCCTGAAAGTGGTTGAGAACCATCGATTAAAATAACTATGTGGGAACACACACTGGACAGAGTGGTCTATAATATTTGACCACAGAACGAACAGTGATTACTTTGTGTTTCAAAGGACAGTATGTACCCACTCATGGAGCAATGTGTGATTTTTCTCAAGGCATTTTCTAACCCAGTGATTTTTTTTCCCCCTGCAGGGCAACTCGTATCAGACGGCCATTTACAACCAGACTGTCACCATCACTGAACTGGAAGAGGGACTGGACGGAGAAACGTAAGACTTAATTCTGCATTATAATGCACGTTGTAGGCTATCATCACACATGATACATCATGTGTGGTAGCCTTATTTACATTAACAAGCAGCTAAAACAACATTAGCTTACTTGCCGTTGTTCTCCACATGTTGATGAGTGTGTAATAATTAAGCCGTATTACACCAGGGTAGTACTTTAATGCAGGGGTTTTCAACAGGTGGTCCCTGAGAGGATTGCAGGTGGCCCCCAGCTAAATGGAAAGTTGGTTAACCAGATGTAACTCTTTGAAAGCATAAACATGAAACCATGTTCATGTTTACACTCTCAAGAGCTAAACTATTCATCATGTGAATTAGCCCCAAGTCTACACTAGAGTACAAGATTAATGGTTACAAGATGGTTACAATGGTTACAATTAATGTACAACGGTGTCCCCCCACTCCTCTCTAAAATATTTCTGGGTTACAATTAATGTACAATGGTTATAATTAATGTACAAGATTAATGGTTCATTTTGATCTATTGTTTGACTGTTTCGTTTCTGAAATCCAGCCTGGAATTGTGGACAAAAGCAAAAGAAATCTTTAGTTTTGGGGTCTGTGGGGCTAAAATGTCATCAAATGGTGGTCTATGGCTCAAATGCCGAATAAATTTTGGGCCCTGTTATGAAAAAGGTTGAAAACAAATGCTATAATAGAAAGAGAATCGCTGAAAACTAATATTTGGTCAATGACAGGTGTAGCTACTACGACCACGAATTAGAAAACTATGTAAACTAGCCACCGAGTCAGCTGCGCTCTGACAGAAAAACACCAGCTGAAATCTGTCTATTGATTAGCCGTGACTGTGTGGTGGTTAAAGTAAGCGCATGTGACCTGTTTCAACCAATCAGGTTAGTTCCTCAAAACGACCTGTGGTAGAATTAAGCAATATTACACAAGAGGGTGTGCTTTGAGTTGATTTCGTCCAAGCCTGCGGTCGCGGTGCTACAGGAACTAATATTGCAATTCTGCAACAGCTGAAATCTTTGTACTGATAAGATGTTACTGTGTGGTGGTTTAAGGCAGGGGTTTTGAACGTTTTGGATACCAGGGCCCACTATTTATTCAGAATCTGAGCCACGGACCACCATTTGAGGACATGTTAGCCCCACAGACCCTAAAACTAAAGATTTATTTTGCTTTTGTCCACAATATGGATCTGGGAAACAAAACAGTCAAAGATACAGATCAAAATGACCATTAATCTTCTACATTCTCTAGTTGTGTAGACTTGGGCTAATTCACATGATGGATCATATTTTAACTCTTGAGAGCGCAAACATGAAACCAAAACGAGTTACTCAAAGAGTTACTTCTGGTTAACCAACTTATCTGGGAACCACCTGTAACCATCTCAAGGACCACTGGTGGTCCCCGGATCACTGGTTTAAGTTACTGCATGCGACTTGTTTCACCCAATCAGATTAGCCAGGGATAGCTTGAGACACTACAACTCAACCCCAGCTTTTGAGTGGCGTTGGGCGGTATGGGAACTCAGCACGCCCGGGGGGCACAAGCGCACCAAGAAGTGGCATTGAATAAACAGCTATTGAGCTGAAACTGGTTAATCAAGTCATGTTCTGGAATTTCATCCCAACTATTTAGAGCATCAAAAGAAGCATCACACATTAGGGAGCTAACAACATGTACAGTAATATAGGGATAGGCGTACAATTTATAGAAGACAGCTTGCCACTGCCCTCCATAGTCAAAATGACCTCACGTTGTTGTGTTGCCTGCAGGATGTTCATGTACATCTTCCTGGCTGGATTAGTGGTCCTGCTGGTCTTTGGTGTGTACCAGGTTCTGGAAACCAGGACGGTATGTATAGTCTTTGACTCATCTTCTCATGTGTGATGTTGGCCCATTTCTGCAGAGTTATTATTGCTGACTTTTACATTTGTTGTACCGTTTTCAGAGGAAGAGAGTGGTGGTGCCGGTTGAGAAGGGCACCGGCGGCGGGATGAGTGACGTGGATATCAGCTGGATCCCCCAGGAGACCCTCAACGTCATGAGTCAGAGTATGTTACCTTCATCATCTCCACTACGGTCTGGAGACGTTCTCCTATACACTGCGGGTGCAGATTAAAGATAGTATGACACGTAGAGAGCAGTGCTTTCCGACGCTTTTGATACAAATGTGACATGGTCTATTATTCGTTTGTGATCCACAGATTACAAGTTATTTCATGAGGTTTAGCCTCTCAGACCCATGATCTACTCAAGTCTTGGGTCTGATGGGGGTCCTTGGCATGAAATAGGTTGAACGGAACATAGATTTTTCAGAAAAACAAGAATATAGTACCACAAACTAGAATATAGTGTCAGAAACTACAATGTAGTGTCAGAAACTGTAATGTAGCATCAGAAACCAGAATGTAGTGTCAGAAACTAGGATGTAGGGTCAGAAAATAGGATGTACCATCAGAAACTAAAATCTAGTTTCAAAACTAGAATGTAGCGATAGAAACTAGAATGCAGTGTAGGAAACTAGAACCTAGCGAAAGAAATTAGAATCTAGTGTCAAACTAGAATCTAGCAGCAAAAACTAGAATAGTGTCAAAAACTAGAACCTAGCGAAATAAACTAGAATCTAGTGTCAAACTAGAATCATGTGTCAAAAACTAGAATCTTGCGCCAAAAACTGGAATCTAGTGTCAGAAATTCCGTTGTAGAATCTCATGCTAGCAACTAGAATCTAGTGTCAGGGCAAAATGGGTTGAAAAGTTTCCTAATACTAATACTAATACTTCTACCAGGCGAATAGTTTCTTCTCTATATTTGTTTGTCTTTTCCTATTTGCAGTAGAATGCATTAGAGTGAACCTTCCTCCCTCACAGCTATTTATTGCTGCATAAAGTTTTCTCTAGAGTCCTTTTTGTCTGCTAAGTTGTTGCTTTTGTGAAATGTGACTTTCATTTTCCTCTCAGAGACACACACATAAGTATCGCAATGAAAATTTGTCTTTCTTTCTGTCTTTTTTTTTTTTTACAGGCAAGGCATCCCCTAAAACATCCCCGCGGAAAAGAGCCAACAGGGCTGCCGGAACAACAGATCAATAGATTCTGTACGAAGAATCATCATCATCATCCTACTGTCTGTCAAGACTTGTAAAGTCTTACTTCTCCTTCATCCACTACAAGCAATTGGGACTCTCATTTCCACCCGCCACTACAGAAAGCAAGGCCTGGAATCTTCCGCGGCTCCGGGCCTTAATGTCCAGTATTCATTTCGAGGCGATGTACTCTGTGCGCCTCTCTCTCATCGCTCTGCAGTTTGTTGGTCTGTAAAACCATTGAGTCTCAGGACACTGATGTTATTATTAGGGTCAGAAAACGTGGCCACGTTTGGACACTATTCTAGCTGGACACTCACTGATTCACAGGATTCTTGCATTTGTGTTTAATTGTGCCAAGTGCGAAGCATTACCAAAAAAAAAGACTTGTGTATTTAGTTTATTTGCGGAAAAAAGAAAACACGTGAAACATTAGACCTTCCAAAGAACGCTGGATACTGGAACTGTTGTTCAGCCATGCGACGTATTTTCGCCCATAGGAGTGCTGTGAACGCAATAATGTTGAATCATAGCTTTTCTTTGTTTTGTTTTGTTTTTTCTTTTGTTTTTACTTTATTGTATTACTTGGTTCTGTACTATGTGCCTTACCTGTACTCTGCGACAGCAAAATGGACCTGAAAGGAATTCTGACTTAAAAACCATGTCAAACGACTCTGCTCGTCTCCGTGGATTGCATTTATTTTGCCTTTGGTGTACAGACACTGTGCCTCATCATCAGTAAAGTGCCTGACCTAAAATTGCCATGTTTGCCAGGTATCTTACACCCAAAACAGCCTGCTCAACGATGTCGGGTTACAGTACGTCGTAAAGTAGTCCTGTGAAGAAGGGTATAGGAGATGTAGCGGTTACAATATTTTTTTCCATTCTGAATGGAATTTCTTCACACTAAGTATTATGGAAGGACTTGGAATTAAAAGGCTTGAGAACCACAGATTGAGGAATGAATAATAAATACTTTGATCACATTAATTCCACTGACAGTTGTTAATGTGCAGCTACAAGTTACTAAATGATATAATGTGCCTGAAGAGTGCAGTCTGAGCATAAAACATAACTAAAACATAATGACTAAATATCAAGTGATAAATGGCACTGTATCGCAATGACATAGACTTGCATACTCGCTGCTATCAGCATTTTAAACAGTATATTGGTAGACTGTTTTACTGTTATTGGTATAAGGGAATAAGTTACAACTCTTCATTTTCTTTGCACTGATGCTTACCTGTGTAAGTATTTTCCAGCTTCACCTATAGTTCCAAGGTTTCAGCAGGATGCTTAATGTTGACCCGACTATATGTTTGTTCCCCTGTCCACGGTGGTGCCTTTCTTTAAAACCCATTAAAACCGGGAAAGCAGTATTTTAGAATGATTTTTTAAAAGGGAGAAAAAAACACATGCGCTCCTGTGTTAAAGGGATACTTAACTTAAAAAAACAAAACAAAAAAAAAACATTTTTAGTCATTATGTCATCTACTTGGGCTCATGTGAACAGAATTAATTAAGAAAGTTAGGCAGCAGGGGCGAAATCCAAAAGCGCCCTCGCCCGCGGGCGCCCGGTTTCAAAAGCGGGCGCCCGGTTTCACAAAAACGGGCGCCGTTTTCAAAAGGTTATGGTTAGGGTTAGGTTAGGTTTAGGCATAGGTTTACTGAGGTTAAGTTTAGGGTTAGAGTTAGGTTTAGGCATAGCCTAGTTTTACTGGGGTTATGTTTAGGGTTAGGGTTAGTTTAGGTGAAAACGGGCGCCCGCTTTTGAAAACGGGCGCCCGTTTTTGTGAAACCGGGCGCCCGCTTTTGAAACCGGGCGCGACCGCGGGCGAGGGCGCTTTTGGATTTCGCTGGCTCTCAAGTCAGGCCTACTATGTTTAGTATTTAGACATTACACACACACACGTATGGATAAAAGGTCGAACAAAGGACAGACATGTCCAATTAGTAGCGTCTTCCATGTACAGCCGTGTGTTGTATGTGTACCATCCTGACAGCTGTCTGGTCATTAGGAGATACAGTATGTTAGTTGTGCTGCACATTTTGACTTTGCTTTAGAAGCATTGCATATCCTGGCTTGGAAAAAAATGTTACTAATGACAGTTACATGTGGCTGAACAAGAATAAGGTCTCAGATTAATAGTCTAAACCATTACAAGATTTCTTAATTAGAAGGAACTCATTTTTCCCCACAGTTCATTATGATGAAAGAGGCTGATTATTATTATTACTTTGTCATCCTCCATTGAGCATGGATGGATAGCAGGAGAATTCAGTGGAACAAAGGTAATACATTCCAGAAGAAAAAATGCTTATGAAGATGAGAAAATCTACAAGCTCACACCATGTGAATTATACTGTAGATCTGCTACTACTGAAACCCCTGCATGCATTTGTGGGAACCATGCAGTAATGAATGAATCTATACAGCAGTTCATTTTCAAAAAAGTGGTTCTTGTGGGGATGGTCCCCAACTAAATGATGGGAGAGTTGTGTTGGTAACCAAAATGGACCCTTTATAAGTAGAACTTGAACTCTTAAGAGTATAATGAATGTGTTTTCATTTTGATCAATGTTTAATTTGAACCTTCCAGTGGGGTTTTTCTTTTTTTTTATGAAAATTGAAAACCACTCATCTATGCATCAATAAATATGGGATGCCAGCATTCTCCTCCTGCAGCAGCAGGGGAGGTGGAACCGGGGTGGTGCTGAGACCACTAGAGCCATCTAGTGCAGAGTGGCGACATTGAGCGGTCGGAAACTGAATAGGGAGTTGGAAACGCATTGTTTTCAGCTATTTCAGGCATGTGTGCAGCATGGCAATTGTTCTCCGAGATGTTTCATGTTGTAGGCCTACTTAAACGACCTATCAAATTAAGGGATTTCTGCCTACTTCAGGCCCAGGACTTTGTTGTCCCCATTCATTTTCAGAATGTATAGGGTAGAAGAGCCTCCACTGGACCCTACGAAGTGAACGGAGTTGTCGTAACTCAGCTGTCTGTACTCCATGGCTCTGGCTGAGACAATAACCGTCCGGTTGGAAGAGAGAGGGAGGGACTGCATGGGGGGGCAGGACCGGGAACCGACGGGAAAACGTTATACTGCCACGATAGGCGCTGCACTGATAAAGTGCTCATCGTTTCTTCTTCTTCTTTACCATGACGTTGCGCTCTAGATTTTACCGTTACTGACCTGCTTTTAGCAGTACTACTCGGATCTTATCATTAGGCTACTATTGAGCGCTGATCATTTCAATCCATCCATGATGGGGCACTTTGTTATATCCCAGCATCATCATCATCATCATCCGTAGATGCATGGCTCACCGTGCTACTACTGCTGCTGCTGCCCCGCCGCGCTTTACATTGGATCATTGAAATGTGGACAATATGGGATTTATGTCGACGAAAATACAAAGAGTTTTTGCGTTTTCCGTAGGTAAGGTTAATTAAGACATCTTCTTCACATCGTAATTGTTAGTTTATTTGTTATACTTGGCGGATCTATAATTAGTCTAGCCTATAGATGACCGCGCGCGCGTGTGCGTGTGCGCGTGCGTGTGTGTGTGTCGCGCGCGTGTGCAGGCTGTAGGCTATTTCTTTCTGTAGGAGATAATATATAGACAAATTACACACAAGTCCCTATAGATTATGCATTTTTATCTCGCTTAAAAATACAATCTACTACAATCAATGTTCATGCATATCCCAGAAACAGTGTGGTTTTAGTGCATGTGCATTTTGTATGTTATGCTTATGTTATCTTATGTACAGGCATCGGCATGGCCAGCAGCAGCAAACACACCCCTGCTGTTAGATGGGTCTATAAATAGCAGCTACATACTACTTGCAGGATGGTGTGCATCTTTAGGCTATAGCAGTGGGTTTTCAACCTTTTTTGATACCAGGGCCCACCATTTATTCAGCATTTGAGCCACGGAGGATCACCATTTGAGGACATTTCTTTTGCTTTTGTCCACAATAGCCTGCATGCAGGCTGGATTTTGGAAACAAAACAGGCAAAACATGCAGACCAAAAATTGCCATTAATCTTCTAGTTGTGTAGACTTGGGCTAATTCAAGATGATGAATATTTTATAACACTTGAGAGTGTAAAAATGAAACCAAATGGACCCGCCAGGGTCCATTTGGTTTCATTTTTACGTTCTCAAAGAGTTACATTTGGTTTACCAACTTAGCTGAGGACCACCTGGGACCCTCTCCTCAAGGACCACTGGTGGTCCCCGGACCACCTGTTGAAAAACCCTGCTTTATAGGAACAAAACACAATATTCAAATGAAATGACTATAATATGGATTGCTGGAATGTAGGTGAGCTTTAATTAGCTCTGGTCCATAGCTCTACTGCTCCTATGATTCCGCCTTAGGCAGAATCATATAACAGTGAGGTGAGCATTAGTGAATCATACTACAAAAGAAACTATACATTGTGGGCTATACTTTGTTCGAAACAAACACTATTTTCACTATAAGGAGGACATCCCTTTTCAGATCCACATAAAAGCTATAAACCGGAAGTAATTGTAATGAATAAAACATTGTTTTGGCTATTCTACACCCCAGCTGCAGACAGAGCTCTTGGTTGTGTGTTGGTTTCACTATATAGTGTATATTGAGAAAAGAGCTTGCATGGGCTCTGGTACAGTACATCTAGTGGTATAGGAGTTTGTAGAATGAATGTAGATGAAGCCGCACCCATACCATTTTCTGTTACAGGACTTTTATTCTTTGTTGAAGTTGCAACAGACACGCAGCATGCATAAAGCTAAAGGTCTGACTCAGAGAGTTTTCTGTTTTCAATGATGAAATGCTGCTGGTTTAGTGGTGACACAGCTGTAGTTAGTTAGTAGCAGTATTAGGGTTTCAAATCATTTTAAATAAAAGCACTTTAATTTGAAATATCTTGGGTTGTTTTGCATGCCATCATGTTTGGTGGGGCAGACTGGGCATTTAGGGGGGCATTGCACCCCTATGCCGAATGTTGAGATCCACCCCTGACTAGATTTACAGTACAATTCAAGTACGACTCAACACAAGACTGATAACTGGGCATAGATAAACCAGTTAAAAATACACACTATTGGCAGCCATGCACCTTGTTCATTTCAGCAGATCACATAGGGGATGAAAAAGGGAAAAGTGATATATACAAGAAGGGGAAAGGGGTGGGGCGGTATCACAGAGGCCAGTTATCACAGAGGCCAGTTTCCAATTGCAGCCGTCCATACGTGCCCTTGGTGAGTGGTTTTGAAGGAGTCAAGAGATATGCATTTGTCTTAAAGGGGAATTCCACCCATTTTCCAAATGTTCCTGAGAGGGTACAAATGGAACCAAATGGACCCGCAAGGGTCCATTTGGTTCACATTTGTATCTTAGGAAAAAAAAACTTTTTCCTAAGATACATTTGTATCTTAGGAAAAAGGGGTCTGAAAGAAAAATGGTGAAATACATCTTGATGATGTCATCAGATGTATTTCACCATGTTATTTTATTTTTATTTTTTTTCAGATCTCCACTTTTAGGAAATACAGAATTGGGGGAACTTTTTTATCATGTCCACACAACTTATAGTATATTAATGACATATTAAAATGTTGAAAATGGGTGGACTTCCCCTTTAAGAATACACACTATTGGCAGCCATGCACCCTGTTCATTTCAGCAGATCACATAGGGGAGGTGAAAAGGGAAAAGAGAAATATACAAGAAGGGGAAAGGGGTGGGGTGGGCGGTCATGTCTTTCACGGAGACCAGGTTCCAGTTGCAGCCGTCCATAGGTGCCCTTGGAGAGTGGTTTTGAAGGAGTCAAGGGATATGCATTTGTCTTATTGACAATCGATAGGATGTCCAACATTTTTTGGTGGCATAGGCTATACCAAACCACACAGAGAACACCTCCCTTCCCCCTCCCTCTCTTCGAAGAGAGCAGTAGGTACAGTAGCTTTGGAAGTTTAAGTTTATAGTAATAGGCCTAAGTTTTAAAATAATTAATAATTACTGGGATTTTTTTTACTGAATCTCTTGCCAAATGTGCCCAAATGCGATGACCTCATCCAATTGGTTTAATTTCACGCTCTAATAATCTAGCTTTCCACCTCAGCAGGTGGAAAGTATTAGCTACTGATTACCTACACCTGGCCTGGAGTCAAGTCAAGGTCAAGAGCAGGGGCGGATCTAGGCATGGACATGGGGGGTGGGAGGGCAATGCCCCCCTAAATGGCCACTCTATCCCACCAAACACGATGGCATGCAAAAAAAAACCAAGATATTCCAATTAAAGTGCTTTCATTTAAAATGCTTTGAAACACTACTACTGCTACTAAGTACAATTTTGGCACCAGCAATTCATCATTGAAAACAGAAAACTCTCTGAGTCAGACCTTTAGCTTTATCAACAACTGATGTTATTATTGATGCTTTACTGGACTAATAAAAGTCCTGTAACTGAAAATGGTATGGGTGCAGCTTCATCGCCCGCGCCACGGGTGATAGCATCCCATACCCCCCCCCCCCCCCCCCCCATTGGGAAATGTTACATCCGCGCCTGAGGTGAACCTCACCATATAACAAGATGTACCACTATGCCCTGTAGTAAGAATGAGATGGCAGGCCATTGGAAGGGCATATAGAACTGAGCAGTCCCATCCCTTTCATGATGTTGCCCTCGACCCAGAAGTAATTTTCAATTCTAGTTATATAGGATGAGTATAATCTATTTATCCATATGAGGCTTATTACCTGGGGATCCGTTTCAAGCATGTCTGGTGGTCACCCCGGTGACCTGTGGTTCAGGAGCCGCATGCGGCTCCTGAACCACAGGTTGCCCTAGTGCCACTGAGCCCTAGTGGCTCAGTGGCTGTAGCAGCATTACATACACACGCTGGGGTGATCCGCACCAACATGATATAAACATTTCAGACAGTCACCCAAAACGCGTTGCGCTGTCTGACAGTTGCCAGTTAAAGTAGCACTTGGCCATGTCAAAAAAGCCCAGCAGTTATCAGAGGTGGAGCTTTCAATCTGAACCACCCATTTTCAAAGGTTTACTCAGTTTACCATCATTAATATACCCTAGAGATGTTGTGTGGACTAGAAATGGAGTTCTGTAAAACTCCTTTATTTTTTTTAGAAACTCCATTTCTGAAGAAAGGTTGTGTTTCACCATGTTAATGATTTTTCTTTGTGGACCTTTTTTCTGAGAGTGTGCACTCTCAGGAAAAAAAATAATAAAATGCGGCTCCAGACAGGTTTTGAATTTAATTTTGGGTCGAAAATGGCTCTTTCAACATCTTGGGTTGCCGACCCCTGGCCCAGGCCCAGACAACTGCCTAGTCTGCCTAATGGCAAAAACGACCCCCGATCTCCAGGCTATGTCAAAATGTGTCTGGAAAATCTAAGCTCCAGCCACAGACATGCACTCCACGGCTTTTGGATCATAACAGAGGCGATGAAGAGAGCAGCTCCGTATTCCTTTGGTATGAATATCTGAAAGAATCACACCAGGCATCCTGAAAAACGTCTGACAGACACATGAAGAGTGGGAAGTCGGATCCCCCGCTGTCACACTTTTATCCCCAGGAACAAACAACAGAGTGCCATGGCCTCATTTTTTTGGCTTGTTCTTCCTGAGACATGCTGGGTCTTATTAAGTCTCTCAACTCTTCTGGCAGCAGGTACACTGTGCCTCTGTTTTCAGTATAGGCCTATATGCAGTCTATATGAAATTCAAGACATTGCAGCATTTTTCAAAGATAGAGGAAAAATATCCGATCTGCACGCTCACTCACAACAGTCACACAGGCAAATACATAGGTCTGAGTGATTCTTGACATTAAAACACGGAGTAATATTATTACTCTGCCAAAATGGGTCATTTAATATGCTACTCGGCCAAAACACGCCTCATTACTTATAGGCCAGTAATTTTAGCTCATGTTTTACCTAAAATTGGAATAAATTGTAACATGGGATTTTTCTTCACAGATCATTTCTTTGAGGTCTCCAGAACAACATATTAAAAGTCCCGAAAAATCCCAGTTGCGCAAATATGTTTAATTTCATAAAGTAATAGAATACATAGGCTCCAATGGAGTGATAGCCCCGCCCCCTCCTATACAAACCCATTATAACTTAAAACTCCATTTTAACCATGATGGATTATTCAAAAACAACCCATCTTTTTTCTGGTGACTGATATTGTCCTCCTAATACGTGAGAGGACCGTGGAATTTCATTCACAGGTTTCAGTTATTTTTAAAATATTGTTTTGGAAAATGTAGCTGCCTCCATATCTGGCTATGCCCATCCAAATGAATATTAAAAAAATAAATAAATGAAACCTGTAAATGAAATTCCACTGCCCTCACCTTTTTCTGGTGACTGATATAGTCCTCCTAATATGTGAGAGGGCAGTGGAATTTCATTTACAGGTTTCATTTATTTATTTTTTTAATATTCATTTGGGTGGGCATAGCCAGATATGGAGGCGGCTACATTTTCCAAAACAATATTTTAAAAATAACTGAAACCTGTGAATGAAATTCCACGGTCCTCTCACGTATTAGGAGGACAATATCAGTCACCAGAAAAAAGATGGGTTGTTTTTGAATAATCCATCATGGTTAAAATGGAGTTTTAAGTTATAATGGGTTTGTATAGGAGGGGGCGGGGCTATCACTCCATTGGAGCCTATGTATTCTATTACTTTATGAAATTAAACATATTTGCGCAACTGGGATTTTTCGGGACTTTTAATATGTTGTTCTGGAGACCTCAAAGAAATGATCTGTGAAGAAAAATCCCATGTTACAATTTATTCCACTTGAAAATCTATTTTGCCTGGACTATTATTACAAATGAGCTTGTTTCAGCAATAGAGCAATAGTGCAGTAGTTTGTACAATCACCGCAGCAGGCTGCAGCCATGACCTAAAGTTGTCACTAAACAGATTGTGTTGTATGTACATCTCTATCCCTTTGCAGGTGGGAGGAGGGAACTTGGGGAAGTAATGAAGTTCTATGTAACATATTATACTTTGATTGAAGTAATAAGTAGTATTACTTTTTCTAAGTTGTCATACGTAAAGATATTACTCCCCTAAAGTATTAAGTAATATTAATATTAAGTAATATTAACCAACACAGACAGCAACACACATTTCTTTCTTGGCCTCATGTAGGTTATGTCACATACATATACTATATATAGCAGGCACATAGGTGAGATCGGTCTTCTGCATTTACCCGTCCGATAACAACTAGGAGCAGTGAGCATGCAGCCTTGCATTCATTCTAGGACGTCCGCTCAGCCGCTGTGGGAGCAATTTGGGGATACACATGGACACATGGTTGACCTGGCCTGGTATCTTTGGCTCTATAGCTCTCCAGGCAGGCTCACTAACACCACACAGCTATGGATAGCCTACTAGGGTTGGGCAAAAAAAAAATCGATATGCCAATACATCGCAATTCTTAATTCCACGATATCAATATCGAATCACCAGGTTCAAAATCGTTTTTTTTTTTTATATTCAGTTGTTCATGTCAAAAAGACTGACCTCATCAGGCTGCATTGAATCGTGTGAATCGTCCCACCCTGTGTGAATACAGTGAATCGTCCCACCCCCAATGGATACTCAAGTCTTAACACTTTTGAAGCCATCTCCTTATTTGGGGTGTGACACCGAGGGACAAAAGCTTATTGATAACAGGTCTCGACAATTTTGTTACCAGTTTTTTTCGGGTATCGCTTATGGATCTCCGTTCCTAGGAGGCGCTCTTCTTTTTTCTTTTTCTTTGTTTACCAGACAGGCAGTTGAGTTCTCTAGCAATTTGGAGCCCCAGGAAAAAAATTTCCCTCCAGGAAAAATCTCCAATGATGTCATACCTATGACAAGCACAGTAAAATGGCGCCCCCCCAAGGGATGAAATTAAAACTGAAGAACATATTATGCTTTCAAATGTTCAATTTTCTAGACTTTAAAGCATGTCTGGTGGTCGCCCCGGTGCCCCCTCCCCCTCCCCTCATGGCGCCCCAGGCAACTAGTCTGCCTAGTCTGCATAATGGTAAAAACGCCCCTGTAGACAGGCCTGTATCAGTGAGCGACAAATAAAGTGTTCTTGGATCTTTTTGCCAGCAGCATGCTTCTTGTGAGACAACAAAGGGTCTGTTGGTTTGTATGTTGTATAAACTGGTGGTATCAGAGCTTGTTTGTTTGTATGTGCACGCTGAGAGAGCAGGGGGGGGGGGGGGGGGGGGGGTAGAGTTTCTGCTATCTTAGTGGTTTTCAACCACTTTCATACCAGGGCCCACTATTTATTCAGAATTCGAGCCACGGATCACCATTCTTAGCCCCACAGACCCCAACCTAAAGATTTCTTTTGCTTTTGTTCACAATTCCAGGCTGGATTTCAGAAACAAAACAGTCAAAACTGATCAGTAATGACCAGTAATCGTCTACATTCTCTAGTTGTGTAGACTTGGACTAATTCACATGATGAATATTTTAACTCTTGAGAGTGTAAAGATGAAACCAAATGGACCCGCAAGGGTCCAATTGGTTTCATCTTTACGCTCTCAAAGAGTTACATCTGGTTAGCCAACTTTCCATCATTTAGCCTGCAGGGGACCACCTGGAACCTTCTCAGGGACCACTGGTGGTCCCCAGACTACCTATTGAAAACCATCTGCAACGGTGGTTGTGGTGGGCCCAATCTGGGACCAAATTTGCATGAAAATGACAGGAACACATTTTTTTGTCCCACTCCAGCCCATGCTATTAACAAAAAGTGGTGGAACGTTCCATGTTGATGTCACCTGTGAGTGTGTGTGTGTGTGTGTGTGTGTGTGTGTGTGTGTGTGTGTGTGTGTGTGTGTGTGTGTGTGTGTGTGTGTGTGTGTGTGTGTGTGTGTGTGTGTGTGTGTGTGTGTGTGTGTAATGCTTGTCAACAAAACATTTTGAGTTTAAAAGCTTAATAAAAACTAAAACTAAGGGTATTTTGGGTATAATTTCAGTTAATTTTAGTTAGTTTTCTGAACCCACATTACAGTTTTAGTTTAGTTATTGTTTTTTGCATTCATTTTTAGTTTTACTAGTTTCAGTTAACTCAAATGTTTTTTGAATTTTAGTTTTCGTTTTTAGTTAGTTTTTAGTTAACTATTATAACCCTGGTGTGTGTGTCTTCAGTGTTCCTGGCCATCCCTGTGGCAACAGCAGGAGACTCGCCCAATGCCAAGTGTGAGGGCATCTACAAGGACTTCTCGGACTGCGTCCTGGAGCTGGGAGACAGCATGGACAACTACCAGGAGAACGTCACCAGCCAGAAGGGAGTGGCGGCCGTGTGCAGGTACAACTAAGCGCACAAATAGGCCATGGTCTACTCGTGTGTGAGCGGAGCAGGCCGATACTATTGACATTAGCTATAGGTCTTTTACTTGTGTCATGTCACCTAAGCCGGGCAATTGGAGTACACCGAGGGAGAGCAGAACATCGTACGCAAGTAAAAAACACCAACAGTGACTGACAGGCACACTGTCTTGCAGGGATGTATACAGAGTGTCAGACTCAGAGAGGACAAAAATAGTGACAATAGCAGATCTACAATCTCCCAGCGGAGATCTGCGGTGTCACAATGTCACTCTTTATTGCGAACACAGTGAGTGAAGCATTAGTATGTAGGCCAGGCAGAAATGTCTGCGCACATGGCGCACACATGCGTCTATATATTTGGGCACAGGAACAAATATGGAGTGTATATGGGGAAACGAACAGCGCTCTTACTGCGTCCTACCGGTCTACTGGAGATGTGGAATTCAAAACAAATGGGTTCAATGCAAAATAGACCTTTCCGTAAGCCACGCCCTCTGCACAATGAATGAGGGCCCATGATTCATTCCAATGTACAACTGTATGCTGCTGTATGCTGCTGCATTTTTCCCCTGCTCTATGCAGAGGAAAAATGTGTGTGTGACATTCATGTTTTATCATCAGAATATGTTCAAAACAAACAAAGTTAGACTTCACATGATACATGAAGCATGACGACAATTGTTGTGACATTTGACATCGGTTGTGACTACAGTAGTAGCCTAGTAGCCTGACTTTGGCCTGTTTTTATGAGGTTTCCCACAGGAGTTAAATTCAATGTTTCAGTATGTGTTATTAGACACCATTAGAAATAAATTGGCAAAGACATTTTGGGTACAATTTAGTCCCCAGATATTTTTAACTTGCCCTAACTAGAGAGACACAGACAGACATCTGTGTATTCAGTGGATGGACACCAAGTCACTGTCTCGGCCGTATAGCTTTGTGATACGTTGTACGCTGTGGTGCATGCATATAAAACGCATATACGGTAGTTTAATGCGTGCCTGCCTGAAATGGCAGGTTGACATGAAGGTATTCATCACGTGAGAACAGAGAACAGATGTACTATCATCTCCGAGGGGGAGAAAAACACCAAGCGATCGGGGCTGAAACACCGACTGGAGCCGTACTCTTCTAAATAATTTATGACCTCCTTGCTGCAGCGGTAATGAAATTCAGGAGAGAGAGATTTTTTTTTCGTGTGTCATTGTTAGTGCGAGTATCTGCGGATGTAACATTTTCTAGTTGGGGGGGGCAAGAGAAAATGGTATGGGGGCGCAGTGGTTAGTGCTGTCGCCTCACAGCTAGAAGGTCCTGGGTTCGATTCCCGCTAGGGGCGCTGCTGTGGGTGCTGGCGGTGTGTCTGCTCCTCCGCGTCATCAGTGCCCATACCCGAGGCGGGGTTGGTGAAAGGGCCTTTCTGTGTGGAGTTTGCATGTTCTCCCCGTGTCCCCTAGGGTAGATACCCTCACAAAAACATGCTGTAATCCTGGACTCTAAACTGCCTCCCCCTGGCCAGCCGGGGCGCCTGATGGAGGGGACAGGAACTGGTTGGAATAACGTGTTCCTTCCACGCGCTACGTCCAACCAGGGAAACTCCCACCTGTCAGGTGAAAAGAAGGCGGCGCGACTCCTCATGCCTTGAAGGAAGCATGAGCCCAGTCTGCTGCCTCCCCAGGTTGGCGGAGGGTGTGTAGAGCCCAGGATCACATTAGGAATTGGCACTGGGTGAAAAAATGGGTTGCAAAATCGTGGGATAAAAATTATAATAAATAAATAAATAAATAACATCAGTTGTTGTTGAAGTTACAACAGACACGCAGCATTAGGGCAGGGATATTGGTACCTCACGATACGATATAGGTGGCTATTTGCGCTATATCAATATATTGCATGAAATTCATCAACAATATATCATGATACTGTAACTGCAGATGGAAAACAAAAACAAAAAAACAATAAATGAATGAATAAAAAACTACAAGGAAAAAATCTCAACTTATGCACTGTATATCCTCAGGTATTAATCTTAGCTTTTATTTGTCTCAAATGATTCTCATACTGGGCTTTTTTTTTTTTTTTTTTTTTTTTATCTTGTGTTTGTTGTTTGGGAATGAAGCAGCTATAGAAGTCAGTTAACATTTTAGTTCTGCAACCCGTTTTTCCTCCCAGAATTATCCCTCAGCAAATTGAGGAATATACGATATATATTGCGGGAGGAAGTATACGATATTATCACGATAACGATATTTCAGCACACCCCTACGCAGCATGCGTAAAGCTAAAGGTCTGACTCAGAGAGTTTTCTGTTTTCAATGATGAAATGCTGTTGGTTTAGTGGCGACACAGCTGTAGTTAGTTAGTAGCAGTAGTAGTGTTTCAAACCATTTTGAATATAAGCACTTTGATTGGGTTGTTTTGCATGCCATCATGTTTGGTGGGGCAGTCAGGGCATTTAGGGGGGCATTAGCCCCCTTATGCACATGCCTAGATCCGCCCCTGCAATCCACCGCAGTAGTACGAAACATCCAAGTTGAAATACATCTATATATTATCCCCGTACAGTCGCTGTAGACAGTGCTGCAGTGTTTTTTAGCACCCAACCACAATCACGTTGCGGTGGCGATAAAACATTCATGCTCTGTCTGCTGTGTCGGAAATTCAACTGCACACAGTGTTGTTTTCTTATTTTTTTTTTCCTATCCCTCATGATTTTGTAACCCATTTTTATCACCCAGTGCCAATTAGGGGTGGGCAAAAAAATCGATATGCTAATATATTGCAATTCTTGATGCCATGATATCAATATCGAATCGCCAGGTTCAAAATCGATTTTTTTACATTTATGTAGGCCCTATTCATTAATGTGTTCATGTCAGAAAGACTGACATTATCAGGCTGCACTGATGTGTAGGATTGAACTTTTTGTTATTTACTGTATATTGTTCTAGTTGATTGAACTTGTCATGGTCCATACTGTTCAGAATTCCGCCCATTTTCAACATTTTACTGTACTGTATTTTACTTGATGATGAACATCATCAAGAAATCCATTAACATGATGAAGTCATCAAGATGTTTTCAAGTGGTTTTCTTCAGACCTCCATTTCTTGAGAACACAGAATGGGGTGGGATCTTTTTTATCATGTTTACCCGCAGGGGCGGATGTAACATGTCCCATTTGGGGGGGGGGGGGGGCAAGAGAAAATGTTGGAGGGCAAAGGAAAATGGTATGGGGGAAGCCGCCCCCATACCATTTTCAGTTACAGGACACGCAGCATGCATAAAGCTAAAGGTCTGACTCAGAGAGTTTTCTGTTTTCAATGATGAAATGCTGTTGGTTTAGTGGTGACACAGCTGTAGTTAGCAGCAGTAGTAGTGTTTCACATCATTTTAAATATAAGCACTTTCATTTGAAATATATTTGAAATTTGGGTCGTTTGCATGCCATGATGTTTGGTGGGGCAATCAGGTCATTTAGGGGGGCATTGCCCCCCCATGTCCATGCCTAGATCCGCCCCTGTTTACCCAACACCTCGAAGTTACATCAATCAATGACATAGTAAAATGTTGAAAATGGAACATAATATTCTTTGGGGGGGCAAAAACGGTGAAACGTCCCTCTAAATCTGCCTTGTCCCCTTTTTTTTGTGTCATTGTCTATATCCATCCAGCCACTGGGAGGCGTTCCACACGTGCGCCCTGACGGCGCTGTCCGACTGCCAGGAGGAGGTGGGTCCCATCTGGGAGACTCTGAGGGAAGACTCCAGGAAGATCCGCTTCCAGGGCAGCCTGTTCGACCTGTGCAGCCCCAGCTCTGCCCCGCCGCCCCCCACGGGCCTGCTGCTGCTGCTGCCCCTTCCCCGGGCTGCCGGCATCCTCCTCCCGCTGCCCTTCCTCCTCCTGCTCGTAATAACTGCCTCCATCTGGGCGTCCACATAGACCTATACCTACCTACCTACCTGCCCCCCTCCATCTAACGCCCCCAGACAGTGTTGCCAACTGCCCAAAAAATCCAAAATGCACTAGTGACACTTCCAAAATGCACTAGAACATAGAGATCAAAATGATCATTAATCTTCTACATTCTCTAGTTGTGTAGACTTGGGGCTAATTCACATGATGGATATTTTAACTCTTGAGAGCGTAAAAATGAAACCAAATGGACCCTTGCGGGTCCATTTGATTTCATTTTTACACCCTCAAAGAGTTACGTCTGGTTAACCAACTGTCCATCATTTATCCTGGAGACCACTGGTTGAAAACTAATAGGAGGAAAAATGATGAAAAAAACAAGGGTTTTATCTCTGGCGCCTGTCAACCAATTTCGCCCCAACTCTCCAGCCAAGACATTTTCTGCCACTCATTTTGGCACTAGGGTGGGTCTGGAAAAAAAACTAAATATAGCGACAAATGCGCCAAGTTGGCAACACTGCACCCAGAGCACTTGCACATTCCTTAGGGTGATGGTGACTTGTGGTGACGTAACGTCCCTCTATATAAGCCAAGGATTTCAGTAGGCAGAGTAATATATATACAGTATATATAAAGGCCTAAATGTTACATTACGTTGACCACTTTAAACTCTGGCCGGTCCCCTATTCTGGTGCATTTATTTTCCTTTTTAAATATAGGGCTTATGAGGTTATAGCACAGAGGTATTCGATTTTAGACTTTGGCAACCTCTGATTCGTTTTCACTTTTTTCACGGGGGGCTGTATGTTGCTTGAGATCCGAGAGAGTGAGAGAGAGAGAGCACTTTCCGGCATTGTCAGCTGCCGCACAACAGCCAGGGGGGGCTATAGTCGGTGGTAGCCATTTATACAGCAACCCAAACCTTTACGTTAAACACTAACCTAACCAAACAAACCCTCACCATAACCATTTAACACTTTCGCTACTTTCATAGCGCTTAGGGGTGTAGTGGATGGGGGACGAAAATATTTTTGGGGCCAAAGTAGGCCTATGTCTTTTCTCTTGTCATTTATGGATACAATTAGGCATTGTAAACAATCTTTCTCAATATGCTATACTTGTTTCAATATGTGTGTTGCACAGGTGCACGCAAACGTGCATGCAAGTGTGCAGGCACATGTCTTAAAGAGGAATTCCATTCATTTTTAATAATTTAGTCATTAATATACCTTAGAGGTGTTGTGTGGACATGGTAAAAAAAGTTCCCCCATTCTGTGTTCCCAAGAAATGGAGGTCTGAAGAAAACCACTAACATGGTGAAACATCTTGATGACATCATCAAAATGTATTTTCACCATGTGGATTTCTTTAGACGCTTCTTTTTTCTGAGAGAATACCAATGGAACCAAATGAACGCGTTAGGGTTCATTTGGTTCACATTTGTACGCTTTCAGAAAAATATTGAAAATGGGTGGAATTCCCCTTTAATGGCTTTCACTCACGGAAATTTCGTTGCTTTGTTGGGGCACCGGCAAAACTATTTTGTTGATGCTGTTGATCCATGAACCCACCCCCACCCCCAAATTAATCCAAATTAAGCCTCTTCAAAACAACGTCCAAACAAGTGTCATGGCTGCCAGTAATGCTGTGTAGACGCTCTAAATTGTGGACTCATGGGACTCATTTTCCCAGAAGCCTCTGCGCTCTAGGAGTCGTCCTGGGGAGTAAAACTGTTTATCAAACCTTTATCCTAGCATTTACCAAATGTGATGTCTGGAAGTGCACTCACTCCTTCGGTGAAATCCTTTGTAATGCATCAGCGAGCTTTAGAGAGGAACTCCACCCATTTTCAACATTTTGATATGTCATTAATATACCTTAGAGATGTTGTTTATGTGGACATGATAAAAAAGCTCCCCCAATTCTGTATTTCCTAAAAATGGAGGTCTGAAAAAAATCATTAACATGTTGAAATACATCTGATGACATCATCAAGATGTATTTCACCATGTTAACGATTTTTCTTTCAGACCCCTTTTTCCTGAGAGGGTACAAATGGAACCAAATGGACCCGCTAGGGTCCATTTGGTTCACATTTGTACCCTCTCAGGAAAATTTTGAAAATGGGTGGAATTCGCCCCGTTCATTTTTTTTTTTTTTTTTTTGCGACATCCCCATGCAATGTGACGCAATGCACTCAGTGGAGCCCGAGCCTATATGCAGTATATACAGTATAAGGCTTCAGCCTACATGCTTTGGTGCATGTATTCACTGATATCAGCCTCAAACGTTTGTGAAGCACTGCTCTACAACAGGTCATTTCGAGGAATTATTAATCTGATTGGTCAAAACAGGTCACATGCAGTCGCTAAAAGTGCCACATGGTCTAATCAATAATATTGATTACCGGTAGATTGATATGATATAAAAACAAGTCAAGTATATTATACTTGACTTGTTTTTATACTCATACTATATGAGCCAGCTAAACTTAAGTATACTAGTCTTAATGTATCTGTTGAGTATTTTCCGCACTATAAGGCGCACTGGATTATAAGGCGCACCGGATTATAAGGCGCACCTTTTAAAACGGTTTTCATATATAAGGCGCACTGGATTATAAGGCGCAGAGAATAGAAGCTACTACAGTTAACACAGAATAGAAGCACCTGCAGTCAAACAATCCATATATAAGGCGCACTGGATTATAAAACGCACTGTGGATTTTTGAGAAAATTAAAGGCTTTTAAGTGCGCCTTATAGTCCGGAAAATACGGTATATAAAAAGTGAACTTAAAAGTATACTAGTCTTTAAGTATATATCTTAAGTATAGAAATGAGTACACTTGTAAGTAAACTGGTCCAAAGTATATACCTGTTGAGTACATAGAAGTAAACTTGAAGTGTACTTTTGTATTTTAAGTATAAAACAAGTGTACTTTTATATACAGCTTTTTGCTAATGGAAGACCTAACCAATACAAAGATTTCAGCTGGTGTTCTTCTCTCAGAGCAAATTTGTGGTCTTAGTGACTACATAAAAAAATCTCCTTTAAGGCCAACTGTTGTAGAATTGCAATATTACACTGGAGATCAGTGCTTTGACGTCATTTCATCCATGAAATTGCATTAAAGCACTCCCTCTTGTGTAATATTGCTTAATTCTAGGTGTCGTCTGGCTACGCATGACCAAAGCAACCCATGTACCCTGTGGATTTCACATACAATCTTAATCTAATCAGTGCAAAGTCTATAGTCAGATAGTCTGTCTCAGAGTCAGCAACATACAGTAACAGTACCATGTGTGAACTCTAAACCAGCGGTTTTCAACCTTTTTTATCCCAGGGCCCACCATTTAATCAGCATTTGAGCCACAGACCACCATTTGAGGACATTTTAGCCCCACAGACCCCAAAAACTAAAGATTTACTTTGCTTCTGTCCATGACCATTAATCTTGTAGTTGTGTAGATTAGGACTGATTCACATGATGAATATTTAAACTCTTGAGAGCGTAAAAATGAAACCAAACGGACCCGCCAGGGTCCATTTGGTTTCATTTTTACGTTCTCAAGAGTTACAGCTGGTTAAACAACTTAGCCTGGGGACCACCTGGAACCCTCTCAAGGACCACTGGTGGTCCCTGGACCACCTGTTGAAAACCCCTGATCAATAATATACAGTATATAAAGAAACTCCAAGCCATTTATCCGAGAAATTATATTATTTACAAGTGATAAGAGAACCAATGGGTATTATGTAATTCATATACAAGTTTTATTTATAGGTGAATAAGACAATATATTTATTAGGCTATATATGATATGAAAAACATGACCCGTAGGCGTGGTGTGAGTGAGGGATTTGGCAAGCATAGTTTTCAATTGTTCTTTAGGGAGTAATGCAAAAGCTAAGCAAAACGCCTAGTCTCTTATTTCTGGCTATTTATAATCCATAGCAATATTGGTTTGGGCTTATACTTTTTAAGTTCTGGGATTGTTTTTGTTTTTTTTAAAGGGGAATTCCACCCATTTTCAACATTTTTTCTGAGAGGTTCGTTTGGTTCCATTTGTACACTCTCAGAAAAAAAGAAGCGTCTAAAGAAATCCATTAACATGGTGAAAATACATCTTGATGATGTCATCAAGATGTTTCACCATGTTAGTGATTTTCTTCAGACCTCCATTTCTTGGGAACACAGAATGGGGGGAACTTTTTTTTTATCATGTCCACCCAGCACCTCTATAGGGTATACTAATACCCTATAGAGACATATTAGAAAATGGGTGGACTTCCCCTTTAAGCGACAATCAAGACAGTGAAATCCCCCTATTATGTCAATGCCATGAAAACACCAAAAAGAAAAAAAAAATACATGTTCGCAAGCACACACACACACACACACACACACACACACACACACACACACACACACACACACACACACACACACACACACACACACACACACACACACACACACACACACACACACACACACACAGTCCCAAGCACATTGCATGGAGTGAGGGAGTTCATGTTGTATGGAAGTGGTTTGCCTGCTATCTTTAGCATCTTCATTGACGTATCTATAGGCTACTGTAACTCCAGATAAGCACATTATAGGTGTCTCTGCAGCACAACAATGTACTCTTTATGTGTGATATAGATTACACTACGTAGGGGTTCACCAGTGGTTCTCGGCCTGCATGGGTCAGCTATAGGGACCCCCAGGGGGTCCCCCACATGTCGTTGGAGGGGTTCACCTCTGTATGACATTAAAGTGACAATTTAAGGACTTTTTAAATACTTTAACAAAGAAAGAAGTGTTACTGCATAAGAAATAATCAACAAACGATACTATGCAAACAGTCACATTCAAAGTGCATGAATATTCAAGATTATTTTGATCATGCTGGAGGGCCCCCAGTTCAAGTACTATGTTGGGGGTTGTCGTGGACCATATTCACACCGTACGGCGGCCATCTTGCCAGCAAGGTGCAGCTTCCCATAGACACACCGCCCCTTCATTCAAACAGAAAAGTCCTGTCTAATTGTACTAACAATGGCAAACTCACTCAACATTGGAGCTGTACGGAAAGCTGCGATTATGCTCTTTCTATCTGGAAGGTTTTCGTTACATAAAAATCAACTGTGTATGAGATACTTCCTGTCAAGAAAATTTGCACACAATGCAGGAGACAGCAGGAGCTTGACTTTACTGATAACGAGTGCTTGCTAACTCTGACGCTGGCATTTCTTGGCATTAAGTCGCTCATAACATAACATGTCTACGGCGGATTTTTACGAAGCAAACACTTTGCGGATAGCAAGTGCACAATTCAAGCTTTCGGCAGAGCTGCAATGTCTGTGAGTTTGATTATTTAAAAGGTGTACTGGCCTGGGTAACTTTTTCATTAAATGTTCAATTTCATATCCATTATGACTGGCATATTTGTCACAAAAGCTACTCCCTGAATTCGCAGGTAGAATTCACAGCCTGTTCGAAATATGTTTTCTATTGAAAAGTGATGGGGAAAATGACGCCATCTGATTGGTCCTTGATTACAAGGATCAATCAGAATGCGACTTAAACGTGCAAGGGATGCTGGGAACTGTAGGACTGAAATCTAAAAACTGCAATGACCACCAGTCAAGTTATGTAGTACACCTTTAATACACTTAGATAGGGTTAGGGAATGGGCTAGCCTGGTCTAGCCCTCAATGATTTTGGCCTTGGGGGGCGGGGGTGTCGTGGGATCCACACGGCGGAAGTGCTGCGCTCTGATTTGATCTCACTAACGTGTCGTCATCTCCGGCCCCTCCCCCTCCCGTCCACTGCTGTTCTACGTCACATCATTTAGAGCGACGCCCACCCCGGAAGGTTCACTCCCCCCTCAAGGCCACTTTCCAACGTGCGTTAGTCCAGGCTTTCCGTTTTCGCGCAACGCGAATGAAAATGAAAGCCTGGGTGTCGAGGCTAGGAATGGGCTGTCTGTGGGAAGTTGCACCTTGTTGGCAAGATGGCTGCGGTCTGAATATCATCAATAGCCTGAATAGGTAGAGATCCACTGGGGTAAGCGACACTGCTTCACTGACACATCCAGTATGCAACACAAGTATTACAAAGCAATTACTACATAAGACATACACCACTACACCATAGTTAATTCTACTCTGAAAAGGGTCCATTTGGTTACATTTCTACACTCTCAAGAGATGATTTTACCTGTACATACTCATACACACCCATACATCCCATACACAATATAGTTAATTTGTACCAATGTAATAGCTGTTACATGTTTAGTAAACATATTAAGTTAACTAATAATTTGGTAAAAAATGAAACCTTCCATTCCAAAGTGTTGCCCAAGTTGAAAATAATGATTATTTTTTGTATTATTATTATTTTTAATAGGATAGTCTCTAACCAGGCACAGTTCATTCAGCAGAAAAGCATGCATCGTTTTCTTCCACCAAAACAATTCTTTCGTACTTCGGCCACAAATATTGTTGTCTGCATGCGAGGTTAGACTTTTGACATACAGTCGGCCGTATATAGTTTCCTATCCACAGTCATTCTACACTCCTTCCTATCAGCATGAATTCTATTGGTCGTTAATATTCTTTTTTTTTTGTGAGAATCGTGTCGCCCAGTCAGTGTGTGCGTCTGGTGGCACGTACGTACTGTAACGGAATAAAAAACGATCTTGTACTGTCCACAAAGCATGAGCAATATGTATGGTTAAATTCTAACAGAGGAACCTTTTCCCCTTTCCTCATATGCAACTAATAAACTACTAACTGGGGAGCAACCAATGCATGAACACCTCGACCACATGAACAATAATAGTCCGTTCAAAGGACATTGTTATGATTTGTTTTTTTAAGGAACTATACTGCAGTATCAGAAAACTACTGAATGTACAAAATAGACGATATATTATACCCACCGTTGTCTGCAGTGTACTGTACAACCAAGACAATGTGCACTATTTATTTACAGTACATAGGTCTGTATTGCATTGTAAAGTTATGTTTGTAATAATAAAGCAATAAAAATGATGAATACCCTTTGCTTTATTTAAACCTACACGAAGCCTACACCAAGACAAATATCTTTGTAATGTGCACAGCACTGTAATTGAGACATCCCTGCCTGAGTTGAGATTCATTCGTTGCCACAGCCCTTAGTGCTTCCTAAAGTGAGGTCTGGGGACCCCCAGTAGTCCGTGCAGGGGGTTCCAGGGGGGTCCTCAAGCTAAATAACGTTTGGCTCCATCTGTATTTATTTTATTTTTATTTGACTTTATTTTGCAAAATGTATTGGGGTCCCAGACATAGAAATGCAGTTAAATAGTACATCTACTTCAGGTAAAAACTGGCTATAGCCCAGCCAGCCATAAAAATCTTCTCTTATGGGGGTCTTTGGCATGTATTTTTAACTGTGGGGCCACGCAGGATAATGAGTATCAATTTGGGGGGGTCCAAATTGAAACGACTGCTCTATTGGGCCTATTCGGGGTGCAATTCAAAATATCTCTCTCCATAGAGAGTAGTTTATTTATTGCTGTGTGCAGCACGTTGTGTAGTGCATGGGGTGACTCATGCGTAGCAGGGGCGGATGTAACATTTCCTAATTGGGGGGGCAGGAGAAAATGGTATGGGGGCGGATTCATCGCCCGTGTCGCTTCGCGCCACGGGCGATGAAGCCACACCCATACCATTTTTGGTTACAGGACTTTTATTAGGCAAGTATAAGCATCGATAACATAAGTTGTTAAAGGTGCCACAGACACGCAGCATGCATAAAGCTAAAGGTCTGACTCAGAGAGTTTTCTGTTTTCAATGATGAAATGCTGTTGGTTTAGTGGTGACACAGCTGTAGTTAGTTAGTAGCAGTAGTAGTGTTTCAGATCATTTTAAATATAAGCACTTTAATTTGAAATATCTTGGGTTGTTTTGCATGCCATCGTGTTTGGTGGGGCAGTCTGGGCATTTAGGGGGGCAGTTTGCCTCCCCCATGCCCATGCCTAGATCCGCCCCTGATGCATAGGTCAGTACAGTAGGTGTTTCACATAATAATGTCAGTAATAATCCTTGACACGCGGCTTCACAACATGGTTCCTTGTTTACTTTCCCCCTGTAGGGGATGCCTGGTGGGTGGCTCAGCCACTTAGCGCACACACACCATCTGCTGCTCCGTGCCAGCGAGAGGAGGACGACGCCGGTTCAAATCCGACCCCCTCCCTCCACTACCCCCCACACCCTCCCATCCCTCCGCCTTGTTGTCTCACGGTTATCACATGCCTGTCCTGTCGTGTTGCCAAACTGTGTGAGAAATAAGCTACGAGGTCTATGAAAACAAGATAAAAGAAGAAAACAAAGAAGTGACTACAGGGTTGAACCCGTTCCTATTTTCCAAACAAACTAAACTTGGGGAAAAAAGTGATACATGTGGAATAGTTTTGAAAATTCTCAACATAAAATTAGAGTTGTTTTTGTCGACTAGACTATAGACTAATTTGGCTATGATTAAGACAAAATGGGACTAAAAGACTAAGGGAAAACAAGATTAAAAACAAGAAACCAAATAAGTGACTACAGGGTTATTTGAACATGTTGCTGTTTTCCAAACAAATTAAACTGGGGGAGGAAAGTGATATATGTGCAATAGTTTTGAAAATTCTCAACAACATAAAATTAGAGTTGTTTTTGTCGACTAAGACTATAGACTAATTCGGCTACGACTAAGACCAGATGGGACTGAAAGACTAAGGGCTCCATTTTCGTTACATGCTAAATCCCTTATCCAAAACCCTTCATCCCTTTTTTACTATTTTTAAAAACTTGGGAATAGTTCAATGTGCCAATCTAATGACACACTGAGCATCTGGCCATTTGAACTATTGAACTATTAAAAATTTGAACTTTTCAATAGTTCATTTGACCTATTGAAAAATGTTTTTCGAAAAGTTTAAAAAGGCAAAGAAGTTAAGGGATAAGGGGTTTACCGGTGGTATGGCATCTCTCTCTCTCTGTGTCCTTGGTTTCCTGTCTCTCACACCGGCCTATATATCTGAAATACATCACACCACCACCACCACCACCACCACAACTTAAATAATGAGCACTACATTTAGCATTTATCGTCAACATGAGCTGCATATCAGCAGCTCGTTAGTGCAGAGCCCATCTGTTCCGTTCCACCTGGGCTACTTCCACCAACAGGAAGTGAGGATGATGGGAGAATGTGATGGATCATCAGCACCCCAGGGGGAGGTAGCAGTACTATACTACTCAGTTTTTATTTCTTTTTTTTTCTCCACCCAGTGCCAATACACAGGGGCGGATGTAGGCATCGGTATGGGGGGCAATGCCCCCCTAAATGCCCTGACTGCCCCACCAAACATGATGGCATTCAAGTTGCTTGTATTTAAATTGATTTGAAGCACTACCACTGCTACTAACTAACTACAGTTGTGACACCACTAAACCAACAGCGTTTCATCATTGAAAACAGAAAACTCTCTGAGTCAGACCTTTAGTAGCCTCGACACCCAGGCTTTCATTTTCGTCCGCCTTGCGCGAAAACGGAAAGCCTGGACTAACGCGCGTTGGAAAGTGGCCTTGCGGGGGGTGTCAACCTTCCGGGGTGGGCGTCGCTCTAAATAATGTGACGTAGAACAGCAGTGGACGGGCGGGGGAGGGGCCGGAGATGACGACACGTTAGTGAGATCAAATCAGAGCGCAGCACTTCCGCCGTGTGGATCCCACGACACCCCCGCCCCCCAAGGCCAAAATCATTGAGGGCTAGACCAGGCTAGACCTTTAGCTTTATGCATGCTGCGTGTCTGTTGCAACTTCAACAACAACTGATGTTATTATTGATGCTTTACTTGACTAATAAAAGTCCTGTAACTGAAAATGGTATGGGTGCGACTTCATCGCCCGTGGCGCGAAGCGACACGGGCGATGAAGCCGCACCCATACCATTTTCTTTTACCCCCCCAATTGGGAAACGTTACATACACCCCTGCCAATACCTAATGTCATCCGGGGCTCTACACACCCTCCGCCAACCTGGGGAGGAGAGCAGCGGACTGGCCTCATGTTTCCTTCAATGCATGAGGAGTCCACACTGCCTTCTTTTCACCTGACAGGGGGGGGAGTTTCCCCCGGTTGGACGTAGCGCGTGGAAGGAACACGTTATTCCAAAGCAGTTCCTGTCCCCTCCGCCAGCCGCCCCGGCTGGCCAGAAAACAGATCAATGCAAACATGCCATTAGAGTTCACAGTATTTATTAAATATATCATAAAAAAGATGACAAATATAGGTATTGTCTACAATGGAAGTTGGTTTTAACTGTTTGTTTTGCATTAAGCAAACTGGAGACACACTGGCTAAAAAAATGAAATAATCCATAATCCATGAATAATATCAACCACTGTGGTAGAATAGGCTTCAAATGTTGGTACACACACACTGCAAGCACGCCCAGATCTCACACAGATCACCATGAAAGAAATGTGGAATGAGAATAGAACACAAAAATGGGAGTTCTTTATCCCATAAATAAAATGTGTCGAATCATTCCAAAGTCATTACTGCCCAACATGATTCTCAAAGCTTTTATAGCTTCATGCATGGCTAGCGGCATTGTCACGAATATTACGTACATAATTGCCAAGTATGAAACATTGATTTTTATGTAAAAAAAAATCCAGTAATTTCTTGGTACAGTATATTCTATATATTTCTCATATCTGCTCTGCCTGTACATATCTTGTTCAAAGGGTGCTAGTCCCTCCTTAAAGGGGAATTCCACCATTTTCAAAATTTTCCCGAGAGGATACAAATGTGAACCAAATGGACCCTAAAGGGGTCTGAAAGAAAAATCATTAACATGGTGAAATACATCTTGATGATGTCATCAGATTTTTTCAGACCTCCATTTTTGGGAAATACAGAATTGGGGGAACTTTTTTATCATCACCACACAACATCTCTAAAGGTATATTAATGACATGTTAAAAACTTGAACATGGGTGGAGTTCCCATTTAAGCATGGAAAAAACAATCTAAAACAAAATCCATAGGGGAGAGTCACAGGCGCGTACGCAAAACAACCGCTTGCGTGAATACACTTGCGTTGTCGTCCTCGTCGTCGCACTGCAACTCCTACCCACCGCACGAAAAGCGCAGGAGCTCTCATCGAAAATGGAACTATAAGGAACGTTATATAATCTCGCACTTCATGTCCCAGGGAACAGCTGCACGCAGACAGACAAGACAGACAGCAGCTCTCGGAAGGAACCGAAGCACACAGACAGTTTCACGTCAGGACAGCAAGCTGGTGGCTGACAACCACACACCCCCACACCCCCATCCCCACCATCACCATCACAGTATCCAGCTGGACTCTGTGTGATGCACTGAGACATAACAAGGACACCACCAGACAGTAAGTAGCACCAGTGTTGCCAACTGCCAAAATCCAAAATGCACTAGTGGCACTTCAAAATTGCACTAGAATGCGCTAGATCAGGGGTTTTCAACCTTTTTTGACTCCAGGGACAATCATCTATTCAGCATTTGAGCCACTGACCAAATTTGATTACATTTTCACCCCATAGAACTAAAACTAAAGAATTATTTTGGTTTTGTCCACAATTCCAGGTTGGATTTTGCAAACCAAACAGTGTAGACTTCTTAATTAAGCGGTGCTAATTCAGATGATGAATATTTTAACTCTTGAGAGTGTGGAAATGAAACCAAATGGACCTGCAAGGGTCCATTTGGTTTCATTTTTACGCTCTCAAGTGTTACATCAGGTTAACCAACTTTCCATTATTTAGCCTGGGGACCACCTGGAACCCTCTCAAGGACCACTGGTGGTCCCCGGACCACGTGTTGAAAACCCCTGCGTTAGATACTCGCCTGGAACATAAGATCAAAACGACCATTAATCTTCTACATTCTCTAGTTGTGTAGACTAAGTTGGGCTAATTCACATGATGAATATTTTAACTCTTGAGGGTGTAAAAATGAAACCAAACGGACCCTTGCGGGTCCGTTTGGTTTCATTTTTACACTCTCAAAGAGTTACATCTGGTTAACCAGCTGTCCACCATTTAGCCTGGGGACCACTGGTTGAAAACCACTGTCATAGGAAAAAAGAATGGTGAAAATGAGGGTTTTATCTCTGGCGCCTGTCAATCAATTTCACCCCAACTGACCACTTAAAAAGCACTAGATTTTCCGCTTTATATAGTGACAAATGTGCCAAGTTGGCAACACTGAGTAGCGAGCACATACACACACACACTGCAGCAGCATGAAACGAAACAAAAGAAAAAAGGCTACCAGATTAAGGGCTGGCCTGTCACAATGCATGATGCCACGGTTGCCAAGTTAGTAAGCTCCGAATTCTATCCACAAAAGTTAGAGGGTTGTTATTAAGCAGAGGAGGCAAAAACCTTGTTTTCCTCACCAAAATGCATCATCATCATCATGATGTTCGACAGTAAGTGATTCAGAATCTTTTTTTTTTATCATTTTATTTTTAGACAACTTGTAAAAATCGCGTAACTCCAGAGAGCACAAAAAAATGGATCTACGGGTTCCTATTTCTACACACTCTTGAGTTACATACAGACCAGTTTGGGGGTCAATTTAGTTCCCAAATGACTCCTGGGGGGTCACTCTCCTGGACACCATGAATAGAACCATTTTCCTATAAGCAATGAAGTTACTAGTTGGAATATTTTTTCCCCCCACTGTCGGAGGTGTCGTTTCTTAATTAAATTACCGTTATTCATTAAATTGACTCAAGAGAGCTCATAAAAATAAAAAAATCACACAGTCATATACACATCCACAGATAGCGCCTCCAGGCTTGAAGCAACGGTGGTCCTGGTGGTCAAGTTTGGTACTGCAGGCGGGTGGAATTCATGCACTAGCGCCCCGAGAGCACGCACGCTGGTTTGCTTTGTGCACGCGGACAGGGCAGTTTGTGTTTAAGTTGTTTTCTGGATGAACCAGCGGTCCTCACGTCATATACTACCTCTCAAAACATAACGGATGTATTATATGACAGATAATAAGATCACCACAAACCCACAAGCTTTTTTTAAGCCGTTTAGTTTTTTTCCCTTTGCTCGTTCTCGACGGCGCTCGTTCATGAATCCCTTCCCTTCTCATGATCCCTTGCTTCAGGCACGTTCATGGGCGAGATACTTCCCCATTTGGACACCAAATTTTGGTGTCCAAATGCGGAAATTTGCGGCGCACTTCCGGCGGTCTTCCGGGTGCTTCAAAACGCCACTGAGCGACTGGGGCTATCGCTTCAGTCCGCTCTCTATTTTTATAATTCTATGGTCGTATATTCCATGACGCAGGCGTTTAAACGTTTATAGTTCTGTCTCTGCCGTCCGTCGCTCCAGCCTTGCACTTGACATTCCATTTCAGCAGTTTTTTTAACTCCTCGACGCGGTCCATACACCATATTCATTTGTCCACGTGAGCATATTATATAGTCTGAAGAATGAGAACAACAACAACAACAACAACAGTCAGTCAGTCGGTCAGGTAACGACGAGAGCAACAGGGTCAAAGGTTAGACTTGGGCCCCGTCCCGACCGGGATGGCCCTGAGTTCCGAGCGCATGCACAGGTACTCTCCGGTGACGGCCATCAGGGCCATGCAGGCCACGTTGACCAGCCACCAGGACAGCGCCGGCAGGTGGGAGTTGTACATCCAGCAGCCGATCATGTGGAAGAAATGCACGGTGACGGTGAAGTCCAGGCACTGCTTCCCTCGGCGGATGAACAGCCACAGGCCGATGGCACTGACATGGGGGGGAGGAGGAGACAAGCACACAGTGTTGCCAAAATCCAAAATACACTAGTGGCACACTTCCAAAAAATGCCACTAGAATGCGCTAGAGCAGTAGGTTTTCATAGGCAACCTTAGACACGGGTGCCACTATTGGCACTTCAGAGGGTGATCACTGGCACAAGTGTGAGAGATGTTTTTTTTAATATGTATAAAAATGTGCAGGTCATTGAAGTCCACTCACATCTGTATGCACATTATATATTGCACATAATTCTACAATCATTTAAACTCACATTCATTCAACTCGGACTGGGGAACCAGTGGTAATAATAATAATTGAGTCTAATAATGCTACATCCTGAAAGAACGTATTTCTAAAGAAGAGGACACATAAAGGTTGTCGTGTGTATGGATAATCAAAATCGGAAGGAAATATGTCATTTTGATGCGTCATAATTGAACATAATGTCAATATGGCACGCTGATTTTCATGAAAATAAAGACACAGCACTTCATCCCGAAAAGGTTGCATACCCCTGCACTATACATTATGCTTTTTAGCCACAGACCATCATTTGATTTTTAGTCTCTTGGACTAATTTAGGAGAGATAACTGTTGGCAAAATGTTGGTCAAAATTAACCATTCTTCTACATTTTCTAAATGTGTAGATTCTTGAAAATTAGGTAGCTCAGATGTTTAAAATATAATTTAACTCTTGAGAGCTTAACCTTTTTTTTTCTAAAAAAAAAAAAAAAAAAAATCATTTTACTCTCTCAAGAGTTACAGATCTATAAAGGGTCCATTTGGTTACCAATGGTCCTTTCTAGGAAGGATCTATGGCATGGATCTACCATAGGAGAAAAATGGTGAAAAACAGGGGTTTTATCTCTGGCGCCTGTCAACCAATTTTGCTCACCAGCAAAAAAAAGTACTAGATTAGGGGTCGCTAGGGGTCTGTAAAAAAAAAAAGCAATATATAGCGAAAAACGCGCCAAGTTGGCAACACTGCAAAAAGAGCTAAAGTGTTTGAGTTTTGAGCAAAGATTTGATTTTTGTTTTTTTAGGTCAGTCTCCTGAGTAGCTAGTTTTTAGTCACATTTTAGCCACCTGGAATGTTTTAGTCTTACCGCTAAAGTCTACTTTTACTCAATTGATGATCACAAGATTTTTTTAAAAATCAACTACACAGTTGATTTAGTCGAACAAAAAGCATTTTGATGTCCGTTGTTCCATAATAACGGCTGATTTTACACATTGTGAAATGGTTGTCTATTTTCAGCATGCAACCAAGAGTAAAATGACTAGTGTCTTTTACTTATACTGGATCGCTTGTCCACTAGTCCCTTCCTAACATTTTAGCCTACTTTTTATTTTTGTATTCGGGCGAAATTCTCAATATATTTAGTCTTTATCAGTGAAAAAGGTAGTTGACGACTGTTCTTACTTTCAATGAGAAAGAGGACACAACACTCATTATAAAGATAATGGCCCTCGCTTCAACGGAGTGCACAAACCACCGGTATTTGTGCTGTCCAAATTGGGCACAGACATTTATTTTTTTGTGACATAGCCCTAAGCACGGCGCAATGAAATGACGAACCAATGCATTGCCGCGAGTACATTTTGGAAGTCGTATATTTGGTGTATGGAATCCTCCTAGTATCCCACTGCGTTTTGAAGGATTCCATAGATGCTCTATACTCAACACTCCCCTCTGACGCATTGAAAACAATAATACATTGTCTTGTGCCTCCTGCAAGACTGAAAATAATTATTTCACTCATTTAAACTAATGTCATTAAATGACCCCTAAGAAATCCTCAGGACTGAAATCCATCCCCAGGACTGAGAACTTTAAGCACTGTGTAGTGTGTGTGTGTGTGTAACTTGGGGATATAATTCTTAGAACGAAAAAACAAAACAAAACAAACAAACACACAACTTACCAGGTAAGTGAGTTGAGGATGAATGCCATCATTGAGAGTCTGCCCTGCATTGTAGCGACTCCAAGGACCTGCAAGAAAATAGACAGTGCTTAGATATACAAGTTTAAAAGCATGAAAAAAAAGTTGTGAATCCCCCATTTCAAAAAAGATATGCCAGGCAGGGACCAAATATATTTAGGTGGGGACCGCCCAGGAACTCTCTCAAGGTCAAAGACCCCTGGGAGCTTTGGGAGCAACGCCGTCTTCCTGTCAGGGGCGGATCTAGGCATGGGGGGGCAATGCCCCCCTAAATGCCCAGTCCAAACACGATGGCATGCAAAACAACCCAAGATATTTCAAATTAAAAGTGCTTATATTAAAAGTGATTTGAAACACTACTACTGCTACTAACTGACTACAGCTGTGTCACCACTAAACCAACAGCATTTCATCATTGAAAACAGAAAACTCTCTGAGTCAGACCTTTAGCTTTATGCATGCTGCGTGTCTGTTGCAACTTCAACAACAACTGATGTTATTATAGCCCCATTACGTTCCCTCAATACTCTCCGCTCACTCTGTAGCTCCGAGATGAGGTCACAAGTCAGGCTTCGAAATCGCCGTTCAGACACGGCGCATGTTTTCCACAATACACGATTCTTACCTGTTTATGCACATGTAATGCAAACAGTGAAGGACCCTACGCACGTATAACTAGGTTAACATTATGTACGGCCGAGAAAATCCAACTCGCAACTTGCTTTACTTGACTAAAAGTCCTGTAACCAAAAAATGGTATGGGTGCGATGAAGTCGCCCCCATACCATTTTCGACTGCCCCCCCCCCTGCCCCAATTGGGAGATGTTACATCCGATCCTGCTTCCCCGTTATATACAGTACCTCGTAGCTGAAGATCTGGTCCAGGGAGCGGTGCGTCTGCACCAGGCTGTCCACGCCGGCCATCCACAGGCCCAGGAAGCTGTAGTAGATGCACTGCATGAGAACGATCTGAGACACGATGAGCACCGGGTCCCAGATGTAGCTGCGGAAGTGACTGGCCATCATGGCTGGACGGCGGGGTCAGCTCACACACACACCGACCCGGAAGGTCCAGAGAGATGTTTAACAGCTCGCGGCCCTGCGGTCTTCAGAGCCTGAGACACAAAAAACGGAAGTTATTACATTAACGCAGTGGTTTTCAACCTTTTGGATCCCAGGGACCACTTATTTATTCAGCATTTGAGCCACGGATCACCACCATTTGATGACATTTTAGCCCCACGGACCACAAAACTAAACATTTCTTTTGGTTTTGTCCACAATACCAGGCTGGATTTCAACAGTGCAAAAAACAGTGCAGGCTTCATAATTAAGTGCTGCTTATTCAGATGATGAATAATAATAAAAGAGTTACATCTGGTTAGCCAACTTTCCATCATTTAGCCTGGGGGAATACTAAAAGTGGAATACCCACATTTCTGTGTTTTGTGTATGTCTTTGGCTCTAAAGGCACTGGTTTCCAAACACAAATGGGTGCTGTTGTGAGCTTGTAGATCAGCTATTTTCGCGAGCTCGGGTGATTCGTTTTGTCTTGAGTCCTGTGTCTTGTGCCACGAGGCCAATAACTAACTACGGTATTCTGGCAAATAAGCATCCAATGCGAAAACTGCGAGGAAACGAGGAAGAAACCGTAAAAACTAAGGCACCAGCTCCACCAGCTTGCCCCACAACAGGGTCGAAAGGGCAGAGATCAGAGATAGGGCGCCTTCTAGATAAAGACTGATTGATTGAAACGTATTTATCAACAGCTTGGAGAGTACAATTCAAGCGCAAAATTCAATACAAGACTGATTTAGTAGCTTGGAGATTTACAGTACAATTCAAAGTACCGTAATTTCCGGACTATAAGCCGCACCTGAATATAAGCCGCACCAGCTAAATTTGGGGCAAAATACTGATTTTTTCCATGTAGAAGCCGCACCTGACTATAAGCCGCACCAGACAATAAGCTTCATGTTAGTGCAGTGGTTTTCAACCTTTTTGATCCCAGGGCCCACTATTTATTCAGCATTTGAGCTACAGACCACCATTTGACAACATTTTCACCCCACAGACCCCAAAACTAAAGATTTATTTTGGTTTTGTTCACAATTCCAGGATGGAATTTTCACAAACGAAAGAGGCAAAACATCAAAATGAGATCAAAATGAACATGACTTATGACTTATTAATTAAGTGGAGCTAATTTAGATGGTGAATATCATAACTCTTGAGGGTGTAAACATGAAACCAAATGGACCCGCAAGGGTCCATTTGGTTTCATTTTTACGCTCTCTAAGAGTTACATAAACTTTCCATCATTTAGTCAACTTTCCATCATTTAGTCTGGGGACCACCTGGAACCCTATGGGACCACCTGTTGAAAACCCCTGTTGCCTGTAAAAATCCATAGATTGGCTGCACCGTTGTATAAGCCAAAGGGTCAAAAGCATGTGAAAAAAGTAGCGGCTTATAGTCCGGAAATTACGGTAAACACATCTCAAAACAGTGGACAAACCAGTAAAGCTTTCACAGGGCTTGACACTTAACACTTGCCCGCTTGCCCGGGGCAAGTAAAAAAAAATGGTCGGGCAAGTGAAGACTGCTACCTGGTTGCCCGATCGGGCAAGTGTGTGACTTAGTGCGCTATAACACAACACAAGATATATTTGTCTTGAAGATGGTCATTGCGCTCTGCCTCTGCATCTTTCCCTGCTTTCAAGCTATCTCTCCCATCTCTCTCCCAGGTCCATTTGGTTGCAAACTATCATTTTGGTGGGTTCCAGGACAGTGAACCCACCAAAATGGACCGTATAGCGCCTAAGTACAACTTAAATGCAAAATGTATGATATAATTTGGGGGGCAAGTGACCATGACTTGAGGGCAAGTAGAACCTGACTTCCACTTGCCCGATGGGCAAGTGCCTCGGAGACGTTAGTGTCAACCCGTTTCACTTGTTTACAATGGCAGCCACCCTGTTATCAAACAAAAAAAAGACATGCAAATTAATCATGGCCTTGTGTACAGTACAAGGCGAGGAAAAAAAGGGTTGGGTGTGGTCATGTCTTCATGACCATTGGCAGGGCATTCCACATTTTGGTGGCATAGGAGCAAAATGGAATTAGTCAGTTGTTTGTGCCGAATCTGGGTTGCACATGGGTTCTTGGACTTGGTTGAAAATAAGGAAGCATTTGGACAGGTATGTTGTTAGTGTATCAAATCATTTTGTGTATCAGACCCTGCAGGCCAGTCTGCCAAAGTGGGCAGGGGTGAGGTGGGTTCGGGCTTTCGGACAAGTAACAGCCTGACCAGTTAGTTTTTGGAGATCTGTAGGCTATAGCCTTGTTTTCAGGGCCTTTGAGGTGCTGTAATCCTATAGAGTATCAAATGCATATTCTTGATTGGGTTTATAGTCCATATGATTGAAAAGCGTGGATGGAATTTAAAGGGGAATTCCACCCATTTTCAAAATTTTCCTGAGAGGATACAAATGTGAACCAAATGGACCCTAGCGGGTCCATTTGGTTCCATTTGTACCCTCTCAGGAAAAAGGGGTCTGAAAGAAAAATCATTAACATGGTGATCTTGATGATGTCATTTTGATGATGTCATCACATGTGTTTCACCATGTTAATGATTTTTTTTTTCAGACCTCCATTTTTAGGAAATACAGAATTGGAGGAACTTTTTTTTTTTTATCATGTCCACATACACAACATCTCTAAGTCATAATAATGACATGACATGTTGAAAATGGGTGGAGTCCCCCTTTAACTGGCTTTATTCATGGACGCAATAATAAGAAAACAGTCACTGAAATAAATCAACCACACAGAGGCCGACAACAAACGTTAGCGAGCTAACAGCTAAGCTATAATCCTATGATCATGTCAGATCTTTCTACACTTCACTGAGTGCAGCTGATCTGAGCCAAAACAGTGTAAATGCCATTAGAATCAGACCCTCACAGTAACAGTCCACACATTATTGACATGGTAAACATTTCACCAAGACGTTTATATTTACATTGAGAGCAGCAGCAGTGTGATGATGCTTCCATATGGTTGATGATGATGATGCTTCCTCTGTCTGACTCTGGACAACACTGAAGGAATGAAAGTTCAGTTCTACCTTCTCTGTCAAACTACAAACTTTTAAAAACGATCAAATGAAGAGAAAGCAGAAAGATTATCAACGAAACTGTCTCTGTCTGGTAGCTCACGACGCCACCCTCCCTCTCTCTCTCTCTTCGGCGTTTTCTGTTTTTTATTTTTCTGAACGTCATTGTTTGACCCGGATGTGATCACCCACTGTTCTCTGCTTTCAAAATAAAATAAAAAGCTATTAACATAACATGTAAAGGACTGTTTTATATCTTTATTTTTGATATATAGAGTTATTATTCAAGAATAATGTATTGTGGTACTATGATAATATATATCATAAGCAAACAGTAAAGCTGTATCAAGCTTGTAAAATTGTAAAAATCTAAAATATACAAAGCTGTAGTTTTGTCCCATGTTCTATCTGCGTGGTTTCCTTTCAGACAATTACATGTGTGAATGTAACAATAACCATATAAAGTAAAAAAAAAAAAAAGGGTAAACATAAACAATATTTTTTTTTATTTAAACAAAAATACAAAAAAGTAATGTTTACGGTAAGTGTTATCTTATTCTGAAGGTATTTCTGTTGAGCTTCCTTGTTTAGTGTTTTACTATGTTTCTATGAGTATAAATGCTAAAAACTAAAATAAATATGATGTTTTATGGACATAGTGACGGGTTGTGCGTCCATATAGCAGATGACTTTAAGGTAGTGTGTGGACCACAGTTCAGAGCAGTGTAAATAAAACTACTGCATGCTGTAGTGTAAGGCAGCTGCTGAAGTGTCACGATCAAGTAATACCAGGTAATTACACTTTTTTTTAGGTACTTTTACTTGACTTTTCTTGAGTATTTCTAATTTTCAGTAGGTTTACTTGATCCACTATTATCCTCAAATATGCTACTACGGTATTCTAGATGTTTACTCATAGTTGCATTGAAATGCTAATTATTATGGTTGGTTATTACTATTATAACATAATGATAAAGAAATACACAAAGTAACTACATTCAAATTTCTTAATGGCTGTTGGTAGCGTTTTTGATGTTTCACATGTTAGTGGGAGCAAAGAGCTTTTTGATACCAATATGTTTGTACTTTTATTCAAGTAAATTTGGAATTCTGGGCTTTTACTTCTTGTAACATAAGTATTTGCACTTTGCAGTATCCCTATAGGAATGATGGAAAGTTGGTTAACCAGATGCAACTCTTTGAGACACTCTCAAGAGTTAAAATATTCATCATCCGAATTAGCCCAAGTCTACACAACTAGAGAATGTAGAAGATTTTGTTTTGTTTTCCCTGAAATCCAGCCTGCAATTGTGGCCAAAAGCAAAAGAAATCCTTAGTTTGGGGGGTTATTTGGGGCTAAAATGTCATCAAATGGTGGTCCGTGGCTCAAATTCTGAATAAATAATGGGCCCTGGTATCAAAAAGGTTGAAAACCACTGCTATAGGCTGATTGGTTGATACTTTTTCTTTAGTGTTTTTCTGCACCACTGAGGTGGAAAAAGTAGGCTACTCAAAGAAACTACTGATAACAGTACACTACTACCACCAAATGGTGGTAGTAGTGCACTGTACCAGTAGTGTCTGCTTGTGACTTGTCATACAGTAAATGTGACCAAAGGTTAATCTTCAAGCAGGCCACAGCCGCCTCACACTAGTGTTGTACATTTCACCCTTGATCAGTACTAGTAGCTGGGTATGAAAGCATAATTCATACTTTTCAATACAGAGCTGAAAACATTTGCCTTTTGATTTGAGACCTGCATGAGGCGGATCCTACAAATGCCTTCTAAGCAAGTACTGTCTGTACTAGTTCTTTCACATTTTTAATTTCCAGCTCCATTCCTTGACCAGACCATGATGCTTAAAGGGCGTGCGTCTGTGACCGCGCTGGGCAGGCAGCTCGTGGAACTGAGCGCGCTACGGAGAAGGATGTGGAAGTTGACGTGTTGGCATCGTAAATTGGGTAAGTACCATGTGCTAAATGGACTTAAACGGCGCCATTCTCTAAAGCAGGGCTGCCCAAAAGGTAGGTAGGTAGTCCACACAATTAGAAAATGGAGAATAACTGTTATTTTGACCAACATTTTGCCAGTTCTCTTTCGCAATTGTGGACAAAAACATGAAAGTTCTTAGTTTTGGGTGCAAGACACTAAACTCAACATCACAAACTGTCAACTCAAACCTCAAATACTGTTTTCAAACGTCAGTAGTAGCATATACAGCAAAACCTTCCATTTCTCCCCCTCTATTTTTCATTATAAGTGCATTATTCTTAAACACTATAACAGCAAGTAACACCATCACCACTATTTCAAAGCTCAAACTTTCTAGGGGGCCTTGAAATGGATTTTCAGTAATGGAACAATCACATTTTTGATGTGTAGATCTTGGTGAGCTGCTCATTTTGAAAGTAGCTCTCAAGTCAAAAAAGTGTGGACACCCCTAAAGCACTTTTCAATGCATCTCAAATCTCCCCTTCGTCCACACATTGAGGGCAGAGACAAAGCACCCACACCGTCACCAACCATATGGGTTAACTGCCTTGCTCAGAGATACTTTTATGACCAGCGGCCGAGAGTAGCCATTAGTTCAGGGGTTTTCAAACTTTTTCATACCAGGGCCCACTATTTATTCTGCATTTTAGCCACGGACCACCATTTGATGTTTTGGGTCCCCTCGGACCCAAAACTAAGAGTTTTCAACTGGCAAAATGTTGGTCAAAATAACACCGTTATTCATCATTTTCTAGATGTATAGATTCTTGGCAATTAAGCAATTCAGATGTTTAAATATAATTTAATTCTTGAGAGCGTAAAATGATACCAAATAGACCCGTAAGGGTCCATTGGTGGTATGGTGGTAGTGGGTGGTGGTAGAGTGTTCTGGGTACAGCGTTCCTGTAGAATGGCTGCTGTGGCTATGGTACAAAACCCACAACATTCATTTATTCTGCCAATATCAGGGCTTGACACTCACTAACACTTGCCCGCTTGCCCGGGGCAAGTAAACAAAATGGTGGGGCAAGTGAAGACTGCTACCTGGTTGCCCGATCGGGCAAGTGTGCAACTTAGTGCACTATAACACAACACAAGATAAATTTGTCTTGAAGGCAGTCATTGCACTCTGCCTCTGTGTCTTTCCCTGCTTTAGCTGTCCACAATTCCAGGCTGGATTTGGGAAACAAAACAGGCAAATTAACATACACATCAAAATGACCATTTATCTTCTACATTCTCTAGTTGTGTAGACCTGGGCTAATTAAGATGATGAATTTTAACTCTTGAGAGTGTAAAAATGAAACCAAATGGACCCGCAAGGGTCCATTTGGTTTCATTTTTACGTTCTCAAGAGTTACATCTGGTTAACCAACTTAGCTGGGGACCACCTGGAACCCTCTCAGGGACCACTGGTGGTCCCCGGACTGCCTGTTGAAAACCCCTGGTTTAAAGCACCCAAGTAGGAAGTAAACTTAAATGCAAAATTTACAATATATTTTTGGAGGGCAAGTGACCATGACCTGAGGGCAAGTAGAACCTGACTTGCACTTGCCCGATGGGCAAGTGCCTCGGAGACCTTAGTGTCAACCCCTGCAATATGAACTCTGATTGAACGTGTCTCTGTGTGTGTAACCTCAGGGACGGTACCATGGAGGAACATCAGCAGCATGTCTCCAGCTCCTCTCCTGAAAGCCAGTCCTTCTCGTGCTCTCATAGATGAACAGATCCTGGTAGAAGGGTCTTTCCTGCCTCCCCACCGGCCGGTCACGCTGCGCGCCCAAATGTACAGCGAGGACGGAGACCTGTGGGAAGCTCTGTCACACTACTGCACCGACGGGACAGGCACCGTTAACTGTGAGCAGGACAAAAACAAGGTTTTGCTTGTACATATGAATCAATTGTCTGTGGATGTTTTCTAATGGTTCTGGAAAGTGGTTGCTGTATTGTTATCGTGTTTTGGGGTTCTAAGCATTAAGTTATACTTTAGCTATTGAAAAATACCAGATCTACAAGCTTGTAGGTCTGCTATTTTTTTTTTTTTTAAATGTGAAAATGTGGCGCAAATGTTTGAATATATATTAATTCAGAAGCAAACGTTTTTAACTCTTTTTTTTTTTTTTGCTTCTGAGGGATCCCTGGAACATGTTTTCAGGTGGGGGTCCACAGCCAAATACTGATAATTCTGGTGGTCCTTGGCATGAAATATGTTAAGCATCGCTGACACAGGAACTTATTTTTTATTTTATTTTTATTTTTTTTGGAAAACATCTAGTGTCACAAACTAGAATCTAGTGTCAAAAAACTAGAATGTAGTGTCGGAAACTAGAATCTAGTGACAGAAAGTAGAATCTACCGCCAAAAACTAAAAATCTAGCTTTGGAAACTAGAATCTAGTGCCAGGAACTACTGTAGAATCAAGCATCAGAAACTAGAATCTAGCATCTGCAATTACAATTTAACATCAGAAATGTAATGTAAAACTAGAATGTAGTGTCAGAAACTAGAATCTAAGGACAAAATGGGTTAAATCATATCTGATTAGTCTGGTAATTTGTGTAGTTGGTTAATCCACTGATATTCTCCTTGTCTCCTCAAACCAGTATCCAGAGATGCTTCAGTCGGAGGCTCATATCTAGGCTGTGAACCGATGGGTCTGTTCTGGGGATTGCAGCCTGCGCCTGGGGGAAGACAGCATGTGCGGTAGGAAATACTGTTTTTTACAGAATAATACATAATCATGGGGGTGGGGTGGCTGTAATAGACAACTAATAGCTATGCACATTCGCTTTCCAGATCCACTGAGCCATGTTACTAATTGGATCCAACAACTCACTAGGGAGGTTGATAGAGGGTAGTGTCAAATTCCAATGTCAAATTCCAATGTTGTTTAATGCAATCACGTACTGTAGTGCTTTTCTGTTTGGATGTATGCAGTGTTGTTTTTGTCGACTAAGACTAAGACTAAAGACTAAGTCGACTAAGGTTTTTGATATTTAGTCGACTAAGACTAGATTAACAAAAAGTGAATTTCAAAAAACTAAATGGGACTAAACGGCTAAATGTGTGCTTTCAAAAAGACTAAGACCAAGACTAAATCATAAACTAAGGCTAACGGAAATAGGTATTTTTATGTTCTTTTTTCTATCTATTTAAGTATGTGAACATATTTGCAGTATACATTGCATAGCTTTTCAGGAGAGGAACCTATTACTTTTTCAGGAATTTGATAAATTCCTGGAAAAGGAATTTAAAACGAGACATGTTTCATACAAAAGCAATACATCTGTATTAGCCTACATATATAAACCTACAATGCATTCATCTAAGACTAAAAGAGGTAAAGACCGAGACTAAAAGTGTAAACTGCTAAGACTAAAAGATAAGGCTAGACTAAGACTAAATAATTCCTGACATTTGTAAGACTAGAATAAAAAAATGAATTTCAGAAGACTAAATGGGACTAAAAGACGAAATATTATTGAAGTTATTGAAAAGACTAAGACTAAATCAAAACATGCTAAAAAAAAAACAACAACACTGGATGTATGGGCTGTCGATGCGCTAGCGATCACTCAGTAGCTGTTCCCTCAACATCGGTGGACTGATGATGATTTCATATGCGTACCGTCTATGAACACTAATAATGTACATGATGCAGTTATGATGACGATCGATATAACCGGATTCCTGCGATCCAGATGTTTTTTTATGCATACTTCTGCTGTGTGCTCTGTCCGCAGGCTGAGGAAGATCAACGTAGAGACTCCATACTGGGTGCAGCTGTCCTTATTCGAGGGCCACGTGTCGCCTGGTGAGGGTCTGGGTGAAGCAGAGAGCCAGAGTTCAGAGCAGCAGCTCTTAGCCTCTGTCACAGTGGAACGATGGTACATGGCGCCTGGAGTGAGGAGAATAGAGATCCGCCAGGATGGAGTTGTGGGGACGTTGTTCTTACCACCCGGTGAGTCGTTTCATCATGAAGAGTGAAAATGTGTCTCTAGTCCAGGGGTGCCCAAAAGGTAGATTGTGATCTACCAGTAGATCACACAAGCCGTGCAGGTAGATCACATGACAGTCGCGCCTAAAAAAATAGAACATAGGACATAGGCGATTTTAAGCTCTCCCAGCAGGGGAAGGGGGCACTTGGACCCTTATAGATCTGTAACTCTTGAGAGCATTAAAATGAATCCATTTGGTTTCATATTAACGCTCTCAAGAGTTAAATTATATTCAAACGTCTGAATGACGTAATTAATTGTTATTTTGACCAACGTTTTGCCAGTTCTCTTTCCCAATTGTGGAAAAAAAACGTGAAAGTTCTTAGTTTGGGCTGCAAGAGACTAAACTCAACATCACAAACTGTCAACTCAAACCCCCAAAATACTGTTTTCAAACGTCAGTAGTAGCATATACAAGAAAACCTTCCAATTCTCCCCCTCTTTTTTACGTTATAAGTGCATTGTTCTTGTTCAGTAAGTAACACCATCGCCACTATTTCAAAGCTCAAACTTTCTAGAGGGCCTTGAAATGGAATAATCATAAGGATTTTTGATGTGTAGATCTTGTTCAGCCGGTCATTTTGAAAGGAGCTCTCCAGTCAAAAAAAGTGTGGGCACCCCTGGTCTAGTCAGTGACTGAGTGGCATTTTGTGTGACGTCTATCTAATCCAGTGATTCCCTCTATATAGGCCCAGGGCCGTTCCCAGCCATGTTAGACATGTGGGGTATGGGTGGAGGGCTGAATGAGTACCGCTCTGCCCTGTTTGCGTCCAGAGGCTTCGCCAGTCTCGCCCTGGTCTATTTCAAGCACAAAGAAATGCCCGGTCCTCCCAACTGTGTTGTCGTGGGCGACAGCTACTTCAGGGTAATACTGTCTAGTTGACAATCTTTGCAGTTTTCTTTCTCTAAAGGCCCTGATACACTAGCAATATTTTGATCAATATCAACTAACAATGTCAACATCAACGAGGCAACATGATGAGACACATGGCAACAGGCAACACCTCCCGTTAAAAGGGGAATTCCACCCATTTTCATTTTTTCCTGAGAGTGTACAAATGTGAACCAAATGGACCCTAGCGGGTCCATTTGGTTCCATTTGTACACTCTCAGAAAAAAAGAAGCCAAGAACCCAACTCAAAATGTTCATTTAGCAAAATAAAAGTTACAAAATCCTTGTTTTTTGCCCACCGCAGTGAAGCAGCAGCCATGGTTTCAGAAAAGTTTAGAAAAGATCAAGTGACGCCAAGAAGGGCTGTGATTGGAGGATTCTTAAGTGTTGACCAGTAGAGGGCGCTACAGATCTGACTTTTCTGATCAACCAGGAGTTGATCATTTTTCTATAGAAAAGTGAAAAGTCAACATTGATGTTGCTTGTTAATATTGATCAAAACATTGCTAGGTGTATCAGGGTGACATTACGTGTCGCGTCACACAGTAATATTTTTAGCGAATCGTGTTTTCACGTCCTCTAAAGCTTCATTTTGTTCTCTCATCGACAGTCTGCGTTCCAGCTACTCCAAGACCACCCTCAGGTCTGTGGGGACAGGATTGGAGTCATGGGTTTCTCTTTCGGGGTATACCTGGCTCTGCGAATAGCCACACAGATGGGCTGCAGTGTAAGCCATTGTTTTTTTTTTTTTTAAATTTCGCACACATCCATCCACGCAACAGCCTTTAAAGGCAGGCACTGAAGTCAAAGGAGATATAGATCAATAGAGTCAGTGTACACATTGTAGCTCCCTTCAATTCAATTTGGGAAACAAAACAGTCAAACATACAGATCAAAATTACCATTAATCTTCTACATGTAGACTAGGGCTAATTCACATGATGATATTTTAACTCTTGAGAGTGTAAAAATGAAACCACATGGACCCGCAAGGGTCCATTTGGTTTCATTTTTACGTTCTCAAGAGTTACATCTGGTCAACCAACTTAGCTGGGGACCATCTGGAACCCTCTCAAGGACCACTGGTGGTCCCCGGACCACCTGTTGAAAACCCCTGTACTAGATCCATTGGATCCACTTTTATTATACATTCATGCATTGATTGATTTTATGTTGAATCTTTCCTGTCTTTTCTTTTCAGCCAAAGTGTCTGATTGGCGTAAATGGTCCGACGGGAAACGTCAACAACTTTTACATTAACGACCGCAGCACTGAGAGCTATGAAAAGTAAGGCCATCACTATGCCATTCTGTGTAGGTAAATAACACTTCTAATGAATTACTGTAAATCGCCTCGATGCTAGCTAGCCTGGCTTGGTCTAAACAAGAAATTCAATTCAAAATACGATGCTTGATAACAAATTGAAACAAATCAATAGATTATTTGGGGCACAAAACAAGTTAAGTCATGTTTTACCGTTTGAACTGTTTTGTTATATTGCAGTCCAGAGACATACTGGCAAGAGGATGGACAGGATTATGTCAGTTACAGAAAAGCCTCGTCACCGAGCACAGTCTTCCCTGAGAAAAAAATAAAGGTAATGTGATTAGAGTCTCAGCAACAGCAGTAGCACTATATACTGTATATACTAATAACTAGGGATCTGTATCGGGAAAACTATCGGATCGGCCCTTTTTTGTGATATAGGTTCATATTGGTATCAGCAAATATTTTATCGGTACCAGAAAAGTATCAGCATTGGCCCTAATTTGTCATCATCAGACCATTCCGTATATATACCAGTATAACCAGAGATCCGCCAGGGGTAATGGCAGGTAAATTGTGGAATTTGCTTTGGAGTTGCCCAAGTGCACATTTGAGTGAGGAGTGCTATTCTAGTCTGCTATATCATTCTGCTATTTGGTGGACTTCATATATATATATATATATATGGACTTCATATATATATATATATGGACTTCAACATCTTTTTCTTGGGACAGTTTAATTGAGTTTTAGTCCTTTTTTTTCTTACTGCATTTGCAGAATGTATCTCATCGGGGGAAAATGATCAGGATTGATTGGGATTGTATCGGGAGCAAATAAAAGTGATCGGATCGGGAAATATCGGGATCGAGTGATCGGGACAACCCTACTAATACACATTTATATGAGTATGATTATATCTAATATTAATGTTACTTCACTCAAACAATCTTAAACAATGACCTCGGAAAATGTATGTATGTCTTTGCAGTTAGAAAACTTGGCATGCCCGTTACTGTCCATCGTGGGTGAAGATGACCAGAACACTGCAAGCAGAGAGAATGCAACAGAGGTACGGTATGTTTACACGTAACCGCGGTGATTGACAGATACTGTAGGCCAGAGGTGCCCACACTTTTTTGACTTAAGAGCTACTTTCAAAATGACCGGCTCAACAAAATCTACACATCAACAATGTGATTGTTCCATTACTGAAAATCCATTTCAAGGCCCCCTAGAAAGTTTGAGCTTTGAAATAGTTGGTGATGGTGTTACTTACTGCTATAGTGTTTAAGAATAATGCACTTATAATGAAAAATAGAGGGGGAGAATTGGAAGGTTTTCCGGGATATGCTACTACTGACGTTTGAAAACAGTATTTGAGGGTTGAGTTGACAGTTCGTGAACTAAGAACTTTCATGTTTTTGTCCACAATTGGGAAAGTGAACTGGCGAAACGTTGGTCAAAATAACAGTTATTCTCCATTTTCTAATTGTGTGGACTCTTGAAATTACGTAATTCAGATGTTTAACCCGTGAGGGTCCATTTGGTTTCATTTTGACGCTCTCAAGAGTTACAGATCCATACATTTTTGGGGACTGTCATGTGATCTATCTATCTACCTGCATGATCTGTGTGATCTGCTGGTAGATCACCATCTACCTTTTGGCCACCCCTGGTTTACACGTTACCGTGGTGATTGTCAGATACTGTAGTGTAGGCCTATATGCAAAGTGCAACAACCAACCTAAAAAAACAAATGAGGATGCACATCAGTGTGGCTTCATTTGGATCTGACACATGGGGAGAAGTCGTATAGGATATTGATGATGTATCACACAAAGGCAGGTTTCAGCCAGATGAGAGGCCCTTTGACTTGCATTAAAGGGGAATTCCACCCATTTTAAACATTCTAACATGTCATTAGTATACCCTAGAGGTGCTGGGTGGACATGATAAAAAAAAGTTCCCCCATTCTGTGTTTTCAAGAAATGGAGGTCTGAAGAAAACCACTAACATGGTGAAACATCTTGATGACATCATCAAGATGTATTTTCACCATGTTAATGGATTTCTTTAGACGCTTCTTTTTTTCTGAGAGCGTACAAATGGAACCAAATAAACCCGTTAGGGTTCATTTGGTTTGCATCAGAAAAAAATGTTGAAAATGGGTGGAATTCCCCTTTAAAGTGCAAATGACTATACATTCCTAAAATAGTTTTTTAATACTATATCATATTGTACAGTATATGTCCCTCAAGCTTATTTCTAATGGTTTGAGCCTCAATCACCACTGATATAACTGATATATACCGTAGTCCTTGTCATTTCTTTATGGACAGTTTAGCTGCAGTATCACAATGTCCTGAGGTGGTGGGGGCACTGATATGCATATGATATTTTATATTTTATATTTCATTAGAATACTGATGCTAGATACCGTAAAACCAGGCTTTCATTCCATGCCAACTTGGAAAGCCAACAATTGTGGACATTGTACATTGTAAACAAAGTGGAAATGCAAATTTGGAACTGAAGAAGAAGAATAAATTATACAAAGAAGGGTGCATTGATGACATCATTATGAATATGGGGCCAAAATCAGGCAAGCTGTTCCTGAGAGCAATTTGCATTAAAGCTCCTATACTAGCATATGAAAGACTGATTGTCCAAACTTGGTCATTTGTGGGGATAGAAAATACACAAAAAACACAAAATATATATGTGAATTTCATGTTATTCCACCTTTAGACAAATATTTCCAAAGACATAAAACATGTTTTTCTTGGGTTCTGACAGGGTCTAAAGCTCATCGAAAGGTGCTAAATATGCTGTGTAACCAATGGACATACTGCATAGAATAGATGTAGAAAGGGGTTGAAAACCAAACCACTGCAAAAACAGCCTGTTTTCGCCTGTCTCCACAGATGGAAGAGAAACTGAGGGCTGCTGGCAAAGCCCACCTGTTCACCTGCCTGTCCTACCCTGGTGCTGGACACCTCATAGAACCTCCTTATACCCCAAACAGCAGGATATCTACCTGGGCCAACAAACCCAAAAAGAGTACGTATTCTTGTGGGTTTTCTCCTCTCACACACCAACCTTTGTTAGGGTGACCAAATGTCCGTTGCGTGGGACAGTCTCGACAGTGACCGACAGAGTTCAGTGTTCAAATGCCCTAAGAGTTGGTTAGTTCTGTTGTCTGTTTTTCTGCTATAGATGTGCTTTTAAGTCTGTTAAAATGACCCGAGTATTCCCCTGTTGCCTACTATATTTACACACTCACACATTGCATGTACTGTCGTATCATTGCACATATGTCGTATTTTGCAAGATTTGATTTGAAATCTTGAAATATTTTGCGAATATGACATCAACACAGGGGCGGATGTAACATAGCCTTCATCGCCCGTGTCGCTTCGTGCCACAGGCGATGAAGTCGCACCCATACCATTTTCTCCTGACTTTTATTAGTCAAGTAAAGCACAGGGATTAAAGTTCTCAGTACTGGGTACTGATTTCAGTCCTGAGGATTTCACAGGGTCATTTAATTAGCTCAGTGCTTATTTGCAAAAGATCATTTTCAGTCTCAAGACTTTTTTTTACTTTAATCCCTGAAAGCATCAATAATAACATCAGTTGTTGTTGAAGTTGCAACAGACACGCAGCATGCATAAAGCTAAAGGTCTGACTCAGAGAGTTTTCTGTTTTCAATGATGAAATGCTGTTGGTTTAGTGGTGACACAGCTGTAGTTAGTCAGTAGCAGTAGTAGTGTTTCACATCATTTTAAATATAAGCACTTGAAATATCTTGGGTTGTTTTGCATGCCATTGTGTTTGGTGGGGCAGTCATAAACATAAAGAGTGTTGAATTTCTATTGAATACTATTTAATGCCATATTCCTTTTCATTGCAGTTCTGACAGTGTGGGGAGGACATCCTGCGTCCCATGCTGCGGCACAGGAGGATTCATGGAAGAACATCCTGAAATTTATGGAATGCAATTTACGAGGGTGATGCGGTGGTGCGGTGATGTGTAAGGAAGCCCATATACCCTCCCAACAAATACAATTAAAACAAAAACCCTGAGTGGCAGCCACGGAAATGTTGCTGGTTTTCTTTAAAAAAAAATGGCTTAAAATAAGCTTATAGTGTTTCTATTTCATCATGGTGTGTTATTTTGTATGCTATTGTTGAGGAATTGAACGCTTTAGCATCACAATGGAAACAAGTTGTGTTGCACTTTTAGCCTTAATGACCTTTTCTCACTAATAAATGATTCAATCAATCAAAACAATGAATATTTCCCCTCAGAGACATCAGATAGGCAAGATGAACACTTGGGGGCGTCCTCACAAACCCAAATTGAGGCCATTCTGGCATGCTGACAACTCCACTGTTTAAGTAAGTAGCCTGGTTAGGTCATGTGCAGTCTGGCTACCCCATTCTCTAAGTAAGTAAGTAGCCTTGCCAGGCCATGATGTTAAGAGGCCTGGCTGAACCATTGAGGCCCATATAGGTCAGGAGCCTATCTCCTGTTTCTGTAGCGTGAGGCAGCTTGATGTACAAGTACACCCCCTGGACATGACGCTAGTATGTCGCAGGGACTTACCCCCAATCCATCCCTTGATGCTGAGTGCCAGGCAGGGAGGCATTGGATCCCATTTTTAGAGTCTTTGGTATGACACGGCCAGGAATCGAACCCCGACCTCCCAGTCTCAGGGCGGACACTCTAACCACAAGGCCACCATTCTCTAAGGCCGGCTACAATCCGGCCAGAGGGCTCCAAGACAACGAAAGTGCTACGAAAACGCAAGTGCCACTTGAAGGTGCTGCTCAACGACTGCAACATGATTCCACCCTCCGACCTGGAAAGGACAGTAGCTCTTCCTGCATCTCAGGAGGAGTCACCACCAGAAATGTGAAGTCCTCATCGACATAGATGGTCTGCCATAAGCATGCGTGTGTGTGTGTGTGTGTGTGTGTGTGTGTGTGTGTGTGTGTGTGTGTGTGTGTGTGTGTGTGTGTGTGTGTGTGTGTGTGACTGTGACTATGACTCATTTAAACAAATCATATTCCAGAGTGACTCAATGTGTCTTAAATCCGATTCAGGCTGGATTTGGCTGCCAGCGTAAATCATTCAGTTGGCCTGGCCAACTAGCATAGTCGGGTTGGGCCTGGTCGGGTTCGGGCAGAGGTTGATATCTCTAATTTCACACTTCATAGCAGAAGGTGGCACTACTGCACTCACATGGGGTGGATGACACGTTTACAACCACCTAAAACAACAAAAAGGAAAAGTTTGTAGCACTTCTTGAGTGAATGAACCATAACTTGCTCTCTGAAGCAACTGATAAGTGGTGTGTGAAGTGAAGTCTTATCTGGTTAGTGATGCATGACGTCACAGGTTAATGTCTAACAGCAACGACTGCATGTGGTTGGAAAACCAGGGTGACCAGATGTCGCCCTTTGCATGGGGGCAGCAAATTGAGACCCTGTCCTGTCCCACACTGTGACTGACAGGCGTCAGTGTTCAAATTGAGACCGTGTCCCACATAGTGACTGAGAGGCATCAATGTTAAAATTGAGACCCTGTCCAGTGTCTCAAAGGCATCAGTGCTCACATACCATAGTAGGTAGAACCCTATATGTGTGTTTCTGCCAGTGATGGGCAAGTTACTGGGAAAATGTAGTAAGCTACACTACAAGCTATCCCCAGAAAATTGTAGCAAGCTACACTACAAGCTACACGACAAAAGTAGCTTGCTACATCAACACTAAATGTATATAAATATACATCTCAACTTAATGTACAAGTTTCTAAATAATAACAATAAAATAATAGAAATAAAAATCATAATAATAATAATCTAGGGGTGGGTTTGAACATAGGATGGTGGCATGTCTAAGTTTTGGGATGTATATTAGAGGTTTTCTACCCATTAAAAATGGGTGGAATTCAAAAATGTGTGTGGGAAAATGTAGTAAGTTACTTTCCTTGTTACTCGAAACAAGTAGTGTAGCTTCACTGCAAGCTATTTGAAACAAGTAGTGTAGCTTCACTTCAAGCTATTCCCAGAACAAATGTAGTAGCCTAAGCTACACTACAAGCTACGGGGAAATGTAGTTAAGCTAGGTAGCTTAGCTACTTGTAACAAGTAACTGCCAATCACTGATTTCTGTTGTAAAGCTCTCTCATTGTTGCTTTTCCTGCTAGATGTGTTTTTGAGCCTGTTAAAGTAGGCTACCATCGGAAAATATCCCTTAGGCTACAGTTCAGGCCTATAAGTTGTTAAACCCCATCCTGTCTGACATTCTGTCCCTCGAATAAACCGTTTGGATGTGGTCACCCTAATTGCCACACATGAAAGGAAGAGGTTAATCTGTAGCAGAGCAGATAGCTCTGTCCAGTGACCATATCACTAGTAACAACAGAGTGTGTTCATTTCACTTTCTACCGATCAGCGTTGCAGTGAGTAATTCCAGATGGTAAAAAAAAAAAAAAATCAGCATTTTGCATATGAATAGAGTTGACAACTGTTTTTTTTTTATTACGATAAATGCAAACTCCACAAAAGCATTCTTATTGAACTTCTTCATTCTCCCTTTAGGGTTGACCATACAGTACATGCTTAGCGGACACATTATGACAGGACTGTTGTGGCAGCTCTGTGCGATACAGAGAGGCTGGCGGCTACTGACATGCTCACATCGTACACTGGGTAAGGATGGATGGATTTGTGTCTTGTTTTTCAGGTAGACCTGCATTCTGAAGGTAGAGCTCTGGAATTTGGGCTCACGCATGCATCCCTGACCCAGGGCCGGATCTAGAGGGGGGGGCAGGGGTGTATGCCCACCCAATGAAAGGTAATATCAGTGGTTTTCAACCAGTGGTCCAGGGACTACCAGTGGTCCTTGAGAGGGTTCCAGGTCATCCACAGCTAAATGGTGGAAAGTTGGTTAACCAGATGTAACTCTTTGAGAGCGTAAACATGAAACCAAATGGACCCTTGCGGGTCCATTTGGTTTCATGTTTACACTCTCAAGAGTTAAAATATTCATCATCTGCCCAAGTCGGCCCAAGTCTACACAACTAGAGAATGTAAAAGATAAATGGTTATGATAAATGGTTTGTATGTTTGACTGTTTTGTGGACAAAAACAAATTAAGAAATCTTGGTTTTGGGATCTGTGGAGATAAAAATGCCCTCAGATGGTGGTGTGTGGCTCAAATGCAGAATAAATAGTGGGCCCTGCAGTTGTCAAAAATGTTGAAAACCCCGGCTTCATATGAAAAACTTTGGAGTTGTCCTGCCACCCTGCCAATCTTCCAGCCCACCCTAGTAAGGCTGGCTAGATCCGGCCCTGCCCTGACCTAGAACAGGAAATAAACTGTCATCTTGATGTGCCCATCGGCAATGTGCTCTAGGGTTGGCATACCATGCATGCAGCCAATCCAGTCCAGTCACAAGTGCATGGCTGCACCTCTACGTACTTTGTAGGGGAATTTATATTTGAACCAAAGGTGCACCAGTAGGCCTATAGGCCCCACAGAGTTGAGAATGCCGGATTGTTCATTTTAGTTTAGTTTGAGTTAGTTTTGACATTTTATTTCCTAATTCAGTTAGTTTTTAGAGCAGGTTTGCTAGTTTTTTATTTTGGTGAAGATAGTAACTATATTTAATTAGTTTTAATTGAGTTTTAGGTTTAGTTATTTTATTTTTTTGTTGTGTGTTGTGTGTGTGTTGGTTGTCACATAATAGGATAAAAGCAATAATAATTCAGAAAACTAACTTTGGTCGATTATTTCTCAACTTTTTATAATACCAATTGGCACAGTATTGTGCTGTATATCATTTCAATCGTTGATCCTTGTCACCCGTACAGCAAGAGTGTAAGGATCAGAGATTTGTGGAATGAGTAATATTCTACTGCTAAGCGTGTGTGTAGTGCCTCCAAGATTGTGCCAAACTGGAAAATGGTTGGGATTCAACCCTTGATTTGCGTTGCTTAGTAGATTGGGTGAATGCACTCTCCCACGACAACACATGTTTCACGCTCAGTGTTATGGAACTCAGTAGTGGACAGAAGATTCTAGAAGCATCTCCTCCTCATGGTGGTCAGCAACACATTTTGAATTTAAAAGATTTATAAAAACTAAAACTAAGGGTATTTTGTGTGTCAGTTAGTTTTAGTTAGTTTTCTGAACCCATTCATTTTTAGTTTTTATTAGTTTCAGTTAACTCAAGTGTTTTTTTTTTTAAATTCTATTTTGTGTGTTTTAGTTTACTACAATCTAGTACCACTATAGGCCCTAAGGTCTCCATTTTCGTCACCGCTAAACCCCTTATCCGCTAACTTCTTTGCCTTTTTAAACTATTAAAAAAAGAACATTTTTCAATAGTTTAAATGGTCAGTCTACAAGCTCACAATGTGTCAATAGATTGGCACGTTGAACTATTCCAAAAAGTTTTTCAAAATAGTAAAAAAAAAAAAAAGTGATAAGGGGTTTAGCATAAGGGGTTTAGATGGTAACGAAAATGGAGCCCTAATACTGATCTAAAGGCATGAAAGATTCACTGTCTTGAAAAAGCCTGCTGAGAAGCTTGAAAAACTATAGATCAACACTCGGTAGAGTGTAAACCTCCGCGTTGTGCACAAGTAGGCCATGGTCAAGTCCAAGACTTTTCAGATGTCCCACGAATTGAGTCCCCTGTCCCACATTGTGACTGACAAGAGTTCTGTGTTCAAATGCCCTAATGTAGCTTACCTTTATTTATCAGTTCCAGGGGGTTGACACTAAGGTCTCCGAAGAACTTGCCCATCGGGCAAGTGCAGGTCAGGTTCTACTTGCCCTCAGGTCATGGTCACTTGCCCCCCAAAAATATATTGTAAATTTTCCTACTCAGGTGCTTTAAACCAGGGGTTTTCAACACGTGGTCCCTGAGAGGGTTCCAGGTGGTCCCCAGCTAAGTTGGTTAACCAGATGTAACTCTTGAGAGTGTAAAAATGAAACCAAATGGACCTGCAAGGGTCCATTTGGTTTCATTTTTACACTCTCAAGAGTTAACATTCATCACCTTAATTAGCCCAGGTCGCAATGACCACCTTCAAGACAAATTTATCTTGTGTTGTGTTATAGTGCACTAAGTTGCACACTTGCCCGATCGGGCAACCAGGTAGCAGTCTTCACTTGCCCCACCATTTTTTTTACTTGCCCCGGGCAAGCAGGCAAGTGTTAAGTGTCAATCCCTGAGTTCATCTTCCCGCAGGGACGGTACCATGGAGGAACATCAGCAGCATGTCTCCAGCTCCTCTCCTGAAAGCCAGTCCTTGTCGTGCTCTCATAGATGAACAGATCCTGGTTGAAGGGTCTTTCCTGCCTCCCCACCGGCCGCTCACGCTGCGCGCCCAAATGTACAGCGAGGACGGAGACCTGTGGTCAGCGACGTCACACTACTGCACAGACTGGAAGGGCACCGTTAACTGTGAGCACCTGCTGGGTTTTGCTTGTACCAATGGAACCACATCATAATCAATGGTCCACGAATGGTTTTGTAATGGTTCAGGAATTTAAGTACTATATAGTCAATATGGCAGAATCATGTGAACCCCATGTTGAGTACACCAAGGTTTTATGTTAGAAATGTTGAGTAGTGGTCTCCCGCATGTAGGAACTGCTGGCTGCTAACTTGCACATGTTGAGCAATTTTCATAATTGGCATAATTAAATATGTGACCACACCATGAACAACCTAAGTCTAAATTTCATCATGCTTCATGGAGCATATGTGATTCTAACTAGGGCGTTTTCATGATGCTGAATCCAAGCCATTTTGGGTCCGTTTTTTTGTCCCTAGCAAACCCGTGTGCAATGACATAGAAGGACCAGTGTTTTTTTTAGCAACATTAACCCTTTAATTATTTTAAAAATGTTATAATTATTTTTTATTTTATTTTTTTCACATAAATATCATGGTTGATGTTGATTGTTTAGTATTTCATTTCAAGTGGTCATGATATTTGCAAAACAATACCCCCAATTAACCTCTTCAATTAATCTCTCGACCTTTTGATGATTTTTAACCTTTGGCCTTTAGCCTTTAACCCTAATAAAAGTAAAATGTAAAAGTAAAGTAAATGTAAAAATGTAAAAGTAAAAAGTAAAAAAAAAAGAAGAAGAACAAAAGGAAACCCTTTTTCTTAGATTTTAATTATAATTATAAATTTGTTACCTGTCCTAGAGGGCAATGATATGGTATATTTTGCCCAGAGGCTTGTGTTTTCAGAGCTTTTTGGTGCCACTCATTCGATATTTGCTCACAGTGAACTCCAGTGCGTTGTGGCGTCATCATATCTGGTGGTCTACAGCCACTACAAGTCGTCAGGAATTAAGACACCAGGAAGCTGCAGGAAGGAAATAGAGTTTGTATGACAGATGGTGAAACTATTCCAGGCAATTCAGACTTGGCTTGTGTACAGTCGGTGGTTTCGACCAAGCTGTGACGTCACGTCCTGCAAGCTGGCTTGAACCTATGAAAATTCAAGCGGGACAAGCCCATGGTCACCCATTCTCAAAAAAAGCAGGAGGTGACGCCACAGCTCAGCCGAAAACACGGCCAGTACACAAGCCAAGTCTGGATTACCAGCACCTACGGTACCAAAGTGAGCAAAAGTGAAGATGTTTTTAGAGTTGTGCTCTACCATATAAAGCAGGGGCGGATTGGCACATATTTTCCCACCGGGACAATTTCGCCTTTGCCAGGCCACCCTGGGGGGGCAGCTGGTTAACCAGATGTAACTCTTTGAGAGCGTAAAAATGAAACCAAATGGACCCTTGCGGGTCCATTTGGTTTCATTTTTACACCCTCAAGAGTTAAAATATTCATCATGTGAATTAGCCCAACTTAGTCTACACAACTAGAGAATGTAGAAGATTAATGGTCATTTTGATCTGTATGCTCCAGGCGAGCATCTAGCACATTCTAGTGCATTTTGGAAGTGCCACTAGTGCATTTTGGATCTTGGCAGTTGGCAACTCTGCCTCCAGCAGCGCCAGCGCCCTGGCGCACAGGAGTGAACGGGAATATGGCAACTCTCCTGGTGCCCTGGCCTGCCCTGGACTCATCAAAAAAAAAAAAAAAAAAAAAAAAAAACTGTCCAGGCAACTAGGTAGCCACCGGGAAAACTCCCTGTACTCCAGATGGCCAATCCGCCCCTGATATAAAGGCCTGTCAAAGTGCATACATTTGGATATACGCTGCATTTTGTGTCTGATATGATAATATGCACACTTCTTACCTGCAACCTGCCCCATATTATACACATTTTGTGTTGTCGCTGGTGATTCTCTTTCTCTCCTCAAACCAGTATCCAGAGATGCTTCAGTTGGAGGCTCATATGTAGGCTGTGAACCGATGGGTCTGTTCTGGGGATTGCAGCCTGCGCTCCAAGAAAGACGTCACATAAGGTAAAGTAATTAATTCTGGGAATTAACAGTACAGAAGTGCTGATTAAATGCTCCGTTTACGGCATTATAAGCTGAAGTCGTTAATGTAATGCACAATCCACAATGTAATTAATGCACAATCTAATCTAATCTTCCAGGGCCGGACATAACATTTCCCAATTGATGAGGGGGCAGGCGAAAATGTTATGGGGGTGACTGGTATGGGGGCGGCTTCATCATGAAGCCGCCCCCATACCATTTTTGGTTACAGGACTTATATTAGACAAGTATAACAGCACGATTTAACAGTGGGCATTGGAAAAGCGACGTTGGCCGACATCCATTATTTGTCTATGGGAGCCTCCGATTCGGGCGACAGCAGCGTATTGAATGTCGAAAAAAAGTGGGCGTGGCAACGTCGGCCGAAAATATAAAAATTGCAGAGCTTTTCACCCATATCGGCCGACGTTTGCCCGGGGATAACCAATCAGAGCCAAGTGCTGCTTTTTTCCCCCCCTCGACCCCCAACCATTCGCCGCAGTTTGGTTCCTAGTTCTGCTCCACTTCATTTCAGTGCACCACAGCACCGTCGTTTACTTTACGGTACTCATTATGCATGCCATTCTAAGCGAGAATTTACGGTAATGACCATCGGCATCGCTCATTTCGGGAGGCGTTGTTTGTCCATCGCCCGCTGTTAAAACGCACTGTAAGCATCAGTAATAACATCAGTTGTTGTTGAAGTTGCAACAGACATGCAGCATGCATAAAGCTAAAGGTCTGACTCAGAGAGTGTTCGGTTTTGAATGATTAAATGCTGTTGGTTTAGTGGTACGACAATTTTAGTTTGTTGCAGTAATAGTGTTTCAAATCATTTCAATTTTAAGCACTTTAATTTGAAATATATTTGAAATTTGGCTCATTTGCATGACATTGTGTTTGGTGGGGCAGTCAGGGCATTTAGGGGGGGCATTGCTCCCCCCACGCCCATGCCTAGATCCGCCCCTGCTACGTTGTATGTAAAGCATGTTACAGTGGACCCGAATGAATCCTGACGTTTTTAAGCAACCCAGTCTCATGAGGTTTAGGCGAATTTGCACGGAGGTGCCAACCTGTCCATACTCGCCTTGAATAGGTAAAAATCCGTGCATATTCGCTTACAATAATCCATGTATATTCGCCTACAATAGCGATGCGCAGTGACGTCACCGCCCCTGTTCCACTAGTGGATTCCCCATTCTTTTTTCTCATAGACTTTTCGAAAATAATTTATATCAAAACGATTACGCCGCGGACAAAGCCAACTCGAGTCGTGACGAATCATGATGACACACACAAACTTTTGGGACAATCAAATAATTTCTAAGATGAAAAACGAAACAAAAAGTCTTGTATCATGCCGTTTTCTACTTCTTCCTAATTATATAATATATGACGATATTGTGTTTGTTGTCATGATTTGTCACGACCCGAGTTGGCTTTGGCCGCGGCGCAATCGTGTTTTTATTAACCATTTTCGAAAAGTCTATGAGGAAAATGAATGAGGAATCCACTAGTGGAACAGGGGCGGTGACGTCACTGCGCATCTCTATAAATCTGTGCATATCATACTTGCATATACTCCACTGAAAATGACGGAGCCGACCATGAGCATTGTGAAGCGCCACTGAGCGAGGCGCTAGCCGAGTGAATTGGCGCGCTGAGCATTGAAATGGTCGGCAGAGCCGACTCAGCCGCGTCCGAGTTGCGATGTGTTAGGGACAGAATAGTAAATATTATAAAACCCAAACTGCCTCACCCCCAACTAGCCACTTCTGTGTTCGTCAAAACCACACCCAAGTACATATTCACGGATTTTTGCTTTAACTAGTAGTGTATGCACGCAATCCGTAGGTGGCATTCCGTGCATAGTGTACTACTACAGGGCTTGACACTAACACTTGCCCGCTTGCCCGGGAAAGTAAAAAAAAATGGCCGGGCAAGTGAAGACTGCTACCTGGTTGCCCGATCGGGCAAGTGTGCAACTTAGTGCACTATAACACAACACAAGATAAATTTGTCTTGAAGGCAGTCATTGCACTCTGCCTCTGTGTCTTTCCCTGCTTTCTAGCTGTCCACAATTCCAGGCTGGATTTGGGAAACAAAACAGGCAAATTAACACACACATCAAAATGACCATTAATCTTCTACATTCTCTAGTTGTGTAGACCTGGGCTAATTAAGATGATGAATTTTAACTCTTGAGAGTGTAAAAATGAAACCAAATGGACCCGCAAGGGTCCATTTGGTTTCATTTTTACGTTCTCAAGAGTTACATCTGCAAAATTTACAATATATTTTTGGGGGGCAAGTGACCATGAGCTGAGGGCAAGTAGAACCTAACTTGCACTTGCCCGATGGGCAAGTGCCTCCGAGACATTAGTGTCAACCCCTGTACTATCTGTGAGACCGGGCTGTTTTAACACATATTGCTGCTCTGTACTCTGTCCGCACTTCGCAGGCTGAGGAAGATCAACGTAGAGACTCCATACTGGGTGCAGCTGTCCTTATTCGAGGGCCACGTGTCGCCTGGTGAGGGTCTGGGTGAAGCAGAGAGCCAGAGTTCAGAGCAGCAGCTCTTAGCCTCTGTCACTGTGGAACGATGGTACATGGCGCCTGGAGTGAGGAGAATAGAGATCCGCCAGGATGGAGTTGTGGGGACCTTGTTCTTACCACCCGGTGAGCACGACAACGCGATTTTTAAAACAGATTTAAATTGAGACATTGTTTTATGACAGGTTTTTTTTTTTTTTTTTCAGCCTTTTTCATCCCAGGGACCACCATTTATTCAGGATTTGAGCCACCATTAGACCATTTGAGGATATTTTAGCCCCACAGACCCCAAATCTTGCTTTTGTCCACAATTCCACAGGCTGAATTTGGGAAACAAAACAAACATACCAAAATTCCAAAATTCAGATGATGTATATTTTAACTCTTGAGAGTGTAAAAATGAAACCAAATGGACCCGCAAGGGTCCAAATGCCAGTTAACCAACTGGCATTTGAGGATATTTTAGCCCCACAGACCCCAAATCTTGCTTTTGTCCACAATTTCACAGGCTGGATGTGGGAAACAAAACAAGCAAAAACATACATTCCAAAATGGCTAATTCAGATGAATATTTTAACTCTTGAGAGTGTAAAAATGAAACCAAATGGACCCGCAAGGGTCCATTTGGTTTCATTTTTACGTTCTCAAGAGTTACATCTGGTTAACCAACTGGCATTTGAGGATATTTTAGCCCCACAGACCCCAAATCTTGCTTTTGTCCACAATTCCACAGGCTGGATTTGGGAAACAAAACAAGCAAAACATACAACTGTACATTCCAAAATGACTCATTCAGATGATGGATATTTTAACTCTTGAGAGCGTAAAAATGAAACCAAATGGACCCGCAAGGGTCCATTTGGTTTCATTTTTACGTTCTCAAGAGTTACATCTGGTTAACCAACTTAGCTGAGGACCACCTGGAACCCTCTCAAGGACCACTGGTGGTCCCCGGACCACTGGTTGAAAACCACTGTTTTATAAGAAGAATATTAAACGGATCCCTGGCTAATAATAGCCTACACATATTTAAAACATAAACAAAGATAAACAAATAAAAAGATGTTCGTGATTTTATTTTCTTTGATGAACAGCAAATCTTTCACTCAATAGGGACTACTGCTGGTGCAAGTTTATGATGTCATAATGAGTGATGCAGCCCTAAATAAAAACAGAACCAGAACAGAACATAAAATCAATTGAATGCACTACAAAGACAAGATATTTAATGTTCAAACTGATAAACTTTATTGTATTTCGACAATATATATATATTTTTTTTCATTTGATCCCTGCAACACGTACCAAAAAGGTTGACACAGGGGTAGGTTTACCACTGTTTTACCTGTTTTATCACTTTTCCTTCTCAATCTCAATAAACTTTTGGGATCTGAGGACACTCATTTTTGAAGGTTTGTAGGTGGAATTCTTCACCATTCTTGCTTGTACAACGTATTATGAAATGCATTATGAAATGCATTTGACAAAAAATGACATAATACTATCGAACTGTAATGGGCATCACCAATGGACAAATGACATCATCAACTTGCGCCAGAGGGAGCCGTTCCTGTTAATGAAAGATTCTCTATTGATCAAAGAAATAAGATCATGAACTGTTATAGAAGGCAAGTTGTATCGTGTTTTGAAGCATATTAGTCTTGTTAGCTATGGATCCTAAAACCCGTTCATTGTTTTTTTACGAACAGTGTTGGGCAGTAACAAATTTTAGATTACATATTACTCTAATATTATTACTTTTGCTCCAAAAGGTAAAGTAATGAGATTACTCTGCCAAAATGGGTAATAAGTAATGCATTACTTTGCAAGTAACGCCAAGTTACTTGTTTAAAATGAGCTTGTTGTTGCATGCAAAAATAGAACAGATTTACAAGCTATCGACAGGTATTGTAACAACAGAGATGTGCACTAGATTGTAGATCCAGTCCACACGCAGCATCCTGCACACAGTTATGTACACTACAAATCGCTTGCTGCTTTATTTTGTATTTTATTTTTAAATAGACCTCAACTGTCTTTCAAATTTGGTTTTGAAAACAATAATGAAAATGTTTAAAAAGTCAAAGAGACAAATTTCGAAATCTGTTTTTGTTAGTTGCAGGTCTGTTTTGTGATTCATTTGTGATTGTGGTGGGATTTGAGAAGTCGGGAAAGTAATAATGTAATATGTAATATATTACTCTTCGATTCCAGTAATAAGTAAAGTAATGATATCACTTTGTCTAAGGGGAAAGAGTAAAGTTAAGAAGTTACTTTCCTCAGTAATATTGACCAACACTGTTTACGAATGTCTTCTAATACAGGGGTTTTCAACAGGTGGTCCGGGGACCACCAGTGGTCCCTGAGAGGGTTCCAGGTGGTCCCCAGCTAAGTTGGTTAACCAGATGTAACTCTTGAGAACGTAAAAATGAAACCAAATGGACCCTTGCGGGTCCATTTGGTTTCATTTTCACGCTCTCAAGAGTTAAAATATTCATCATCTGAATTAACCCAAGTCTAGACAACTAGAGAATGTAGAAGATTAATGGTCATTTGGATCTGTATGTTGGATTGTTTTGTTTCCCAAATCCAGCCTGGAATTGTAGACAAAAGCAAAATAAATCTTTAGTTTTTGGGGGTCTGTGGGGCTAAAATGTCCTCAAATGGTGGCCCTTGGCTCAAATGCTGAATAAATGGTGGTCCCTGGTGTCAAAAAGGTTGAAAACCACTGTTCTAATATAATATAATATAATATAATCCAGTGATTCCCTCTGTATAGGCCCAGGTCCGTTCCCAGCCATGTTAGACATGTGGGGTATGGGTGGAGGGCTGAATGAGTACCGCTCTGCCCTGTTTGCGTCCAGAGGCTTCGCCAGTCTCGCCCTGGTCTATTTCAACCACAGAGAAATACCTCCTGGTCCTCCCAACTGCGTCAGTGTGGGCGACGCCTACTTCAGGGTAAAATAATCTCCAGCGTCAAAGTGTACAGTCAGTAGTACACATCTTTTTCATTCTTGTAACATTCATTTTTGTACAGGGCTGTTGAATGATTAAAAATCTTCAGATTAACCCATTGTGTCCTATCTAGTTTCTGAATAACATAATATTCAAAGATTTCACCACGTTTTCATGATTTTTCAAAAATAGCAGAGATACAAGCTCATAGCGCGCCACTCGGTGGCGCGCTATGAGCTTGTAGATCTGCTATTTTTCAATAGTTAAAACATAATGCTTAGAACACCAAAACGCGTTCAGTACACTAAGGGTTGAATCAGATTAATCACAGCTTCAAATTTAATTTAATCATGATTGGTAATCACCATTCGAACTAGGTCCAAAATATGCCTGTTTTCCTCGACAGGATTTGAACATTTAAAAAAGAAAAAAGAATCTGGGAGGGAAAAAAAGTCTATTTATTTCTGAAATATTTATCAAAATAGGTGATCTACAAGCCCCCAATGCTTGCACCGTAGATCTCGTGAGCTATACTCTATGGCTCTGGTTGCTCCGTAAAACCACGTTCTACCCATTTTTTTAATGAGAAAATTCCCAGTGGGTTCAGTTAATTGCATTAAAAACTTTAATCAGATTAATCAACATTAATCTTAAATTAATTGAACTAATTAACTCATTATTTTCAACAGCCTTATTTTTTTTTCATGTCCTCTAAAAGCTCCCCCTTGTTGTCCATCAACAGTCTGCGTTCCAGCTACTCCAGGACCATCCTCAGGTGTGTGGGGACAGGATCGGGGTCATCGGCCTCTCCTTTGGGGGATACATCGCTCTGCGGATCGCCACTCAGATTGGAGTCAGTGTAAGTGACCAGAACAGTGGCCTTGTGGTTAGAGTGTCCGCCCTGGAACTGGGAGGCCGGGGTTCGATTCCCGGTCGGGTCATACCAAAGACTCTAAAAAATGGGACCCAATGCCTCCCTGCTTGGCACTCGGCATCAAAGGGATGGATTGGGGGTCAAAATCAGCTAATGATTCCCGAGCGCGGCAAGCCGCAGCTCACCGCTCCTTGGAGCTCACCACTCCAAGTGATGGGTTAAAAGCGGAGGTCCAATTTCGCTGCGGTAACGTAGTGACAAATCATGCGACTTTGACTTTGATGGAGTCGAGAGTCAATCAACGCAATAAGCCACGCAGCAATAACCTGCGACCTGGAGTGGCTCATTGCTTTTCTAGAACTTTCAACCGCAGCACAATGCCGTCTGTTACCCGGCTAAAGAAAGTATAGCTCCCGTCCTGGCCAACACATCTGCGACAGGATTCCATAACAACAAAGGCGGTTCCGGGTGGCGGAGTGATGCGACTACCGTAAATGTGACGCGTCATCAGCAGTGGGTTATTATCAGTGGGTTTTACAACGGTCACTTAACAGGGGTTGACACTAACACTTGCCCGCTTGCCCGGGGCAAGTAAAAAAAAATGGTGGGGCAAGTGAAGACTGCTACATGGTTGCCCGATCGGGCAAATGTGCAACTTAGTGCACTATAACACAACACAAGATATATTTGTCTTGAAGGCGGTCATTGCACTCTGCCTCTGTGTCTTTCCCTGCTTTTTAGCTGTCCACAATTCCAGGCTGGATTTGGGAAACAAAACAGGCAAATTAACACATCAAATGACCATTAATCTTCTACAGTGTAGACCTGGGCTAATTAAGACGATGAATTTTAACTCTTGAGAGTGTAAAAATGAAACCAAATGGACCCATAAGGGTCCATTTGGTTTCATTTTTACGTTCTCAAGAGTTACATCTGGTTAACCAACTTAACTGGGGACCACCTGTAACCTGGGGGGCAAGTGACCATGACCTGAGGGCAAGTAGAACCTAACTTGCATTTGCCCGATGGGCAAGTGCCTCGGAGACCTCAGTGTCAACCCCTGCTTAAGTATTGTCACTAGCAGCTTTAGAAATCCATTTTATAAACTGCTTTATGGGTCTTTGAGCACCGCAAACCGCAAACTCACCTAGGGATCGCTTGAGCAGATGTTTGCCTCCAATTCCATTAGTCGATAATGGATATATAGTAATGACTAAAACTAAACTAAATTCTATTCAAAAGAGGACTAAATCTATATTCAATATGCTGACAACATGAAGATGCTCATCTCCTTTTTCAGGACTTTATCCACATCTTTGGCTGGCTCAGTAAATACTACGCTTTTAGCCCAGTGAATTTGCACTAATAGTAACGGTAGAGGCATTCAATATTTTTTTTGTTCGTTCTCTTATAATTGTCTTTCCAGCCAAGGTGTGTGATTTGTGTGAACGGTCCAATGGGAAATGTGAAAAACACCTACATCAGCAGCACGGACCGCAGTACTGAAAGCCATGAAAAGTAAGGTCCTCATCGTCACCGATAGAATAAAATCTATGATAAGTGATTGCTTTTGATGTGGTCTTTACCAGGGGCGGATCTAGGCATGGGTATGGGGGGGTAATGCCCCCCTAAATGCCCAGTCTGCCCCACCAAACACGATGGCATGGAAAACAACCCAAGCTATTTCAAAGTAAAGTGCCTCTATTTAAAATGATTTGAAACACTACTACTGCTACTAACTAACTACAGCTGTGGCACCACTAAACCAACAGCATTTCATCATTGAAAACTGAAAACTCTCTGAGTCAGACCTTTAGCAGTTTATGCATGCTGCGTGTCTGTTGCAACGTCAACAACAACTGATGTTATTAAAATTGGAAATTATTATTGATGCTTAATTGCCTAATAAAGTCCTGTAACCAAAAATGGCATGGGTGCGGCTTCATCGCACCCATACCATTTTCTCTTGCCCTCCCCCAATTGGGAAATGTTACATCCGCCCCTGGCCTTTACCCGCCTTCCCCTCATTATATGTCTCCACTTGGATTTCTTTTTTTTTAGTCACACGTCGCCAACGCCATACTGGCAGATAGATGGAGAGGGATATCTCACCATCAGAAACACCTCCCTGCCTAGTAACATGCTGCCTGAGGAGAGAATAAAGGTAATTGTAGTCTCAACCAGTGTTGCCAACTTGGCGCATTTGTCGCTATATTTAGCGCTTTTTCAGACCCCCCCTAGCGCCAAAATTAGTGAAAAACTCCTGGCGGAAAATCTAGTGCTTTTTGGCTGGTGAGTTGGGGTGAAATTGATTGACAGGCGCCAGAGATAAAAACCCTCATTTTTCACCATTTCTCCTCCTATGACAGTGGTTTTCAACCAGTGGTCCCCAGGCTAAATGATGGATAGTTGGTTAACCAGATGTAACTCTTTGAGAGCGTAAAAATGAAACCAAATGGACCCTTACGGGTCCATTTGGTTTCATTTTTACGCTCTCAAGAGTTAAAATATTCATCATGTGAATTAGCCCAAGTCTACACAACTAGAGAATGTAGAAGATTAATGGTCTCTTAATGGTCATATTCCCTTCCAGGCAAGCATCTAGCGCATTCTAGTGCATTTTGGAAGTGCCACTAGTGCATTTTGGATTTTGGCAGTTGGCAACACTGGTCTCAACAACACTGCTATACTACTACTGCCGCTACTGCTACTACACTACATGCTACTACTAACCAATGTTGGGGTAGTAGTAAGAACTTCGTTAAGTTATTTTACATGAACTACTTTTTGCAGTAACTGAAGTGAATAAATAAAGTCTAAAAGTCTGAAATCTGAATGAATGAAAGAATGTCTGCCTTTAAACCGCTGTAACCTCCCACTGCCTGCACCAATCGCTCTGACTTTTCACACGGGCATTGACCATAATGTTCGGACAAAAGGTGAAGTTACCCAAACTCTTGAAATACTAGTTGACCAACATGTTTCAGATATTCAAAGGATTAGCACAGTAGGGATTCTGCCCCTGTCACCCCCAAAGGCCACATTTTTGTAAATATTGACCACACCTGTATCTTGATCTTGGTATGCCAGCAGAGAGACGGCTGAAAGGCCATAGTGTCGGCATATAGTGAGACAGAATTATGCTGTTATGCGGTTCCTAATACACAACATAACTCTTTACATTTTTCCCCATTCAGTAGCACCATTACATTTACTGTGTTTTCATTGGGTGAGTTACTAGTTATCCACATTCCGTATTATCATTGTACTGGATGTTGTCTGTGATTGTGGATATTGTACTATTGGCATAAGTGTTCTGTTCCTGTTTTTTCCTCTGGGCTCAAAACAGACCTGACAACTGGACCAGTGACATTATTAGGGAATATTATTTCCTTGAAAACATTGTGTTTGAATTGGAAAAGACTGGGACTTTAACTGATTAATTGAGATTAATTAATTACAGAAACAATAACGCGATTAACAAAATTAACTCATTTTAATCGCACATAGATTTTGCACCATAGATCCTTTTTCACTGGACGAATTTCAAGTGTACCGGTCATACTGGTGCACGCAATGAGAGAAGAAGCCAATCAGGGTAACCAATAAGGGCTGCCATTGATCCGAACCCCCACTGTTCCGTCCTCCCATTGGTCTGAAATTACTAACGCTGTCTCTAACTCTCAGCTGCAACTTAACACGTCACAATGTGGACACAGTTTTGACTTAGAAAAACCCACTGACATGCTATACCAGCCTGTTTTGACCAAAAAATGCTTATTTCTTTGGTCAAATATTGGTATGCGATTAATTGAGATTTATTAATTACAAAGCTTCAAATTAATTAGATAAAAAAAATAATCGAGTCCCACCCCTACTTAAAAATTATACTTACTGTATATACTGTATATTGGCCTTGTTAGGCGGTGTGCATTGTGAGCTAAGCTTGTAGAACTGCCATTCACTAGTTTGGGTCCCGGGCTAACTCTCTTTTGCTGATCATAAGCTTGAAATGTATGAGCTAAGTTGGTGCAACAAACTCTGACATGTGTGCGTGTGTGTATACACACGCATGTGTACATTATTGTCTGCAGTTCGACAAGCTGGCTTCCCCCTTAATGTGCATTGTGGGTGAAGACGACCAGAACGCTTCAAGTGCAGAGAATGCAACCGAGGTACAGTAGGAGAATTTCACACCAAAACACATTGGGCATCAGGGCTTGACACTAACACTTGCCCGCTTGCCCGGGGCAAGTAAAAAAAAAATGGTGGGGCAAGTGAAGACTGCTACCTGGTTGCCCGATCGGGCAAATGTGCAACTTAGTGCACTAGAACACAACACAAGATGAATTTGTCTTGAAGGCAGTCATTGCACTCTGCCTCTGTGTCTTTCCCTGCTTTCTAGATATCCACAATTCCAGGCTGGATTTGGGAAACAAAACAGGCAAATTAACATACACATCTTCTGCATGTAGACCTGGGCTAATTATGATGATGAATTTTAACTCTTGAGAGTGTAAAAATGAACCAGAGTTCACCAGATGTAACTCTGGTTAACCAGAGTTACATCTGGTTAACCAACTTAACTGGGGACCACCTGGAACCTGGGGGGCAAGTGACCATGACCTGAGGGCAAGTAGAACCTGACTTGCACTTGCCCGATGGGCAAGTGCCTCGGAGACCTTATAGTGTCAACCCCTGGGCATCAACCTACCTTGATTCCTGTGACATGATTCATAATGTCCTTGATTTTTGTCACAGACGTCCCCTTTTCTACATTTCACCATGAGTTCCCTTTCCCAATTTAGGGTGCGCACACTTCTAAGTGCGCATTTCAGGGCTGTGACGTCACTGTTCCGCGACGAAGTGCGGATCCATTTCACAGACCGCATCACGCAGTCTTGAGCACTACACTTCCCCTGCGCACTAATCCTGCCGCTTCCCTCAAGTGTAGTTGCCGACAACACTTTTGGCACTGCTCCGGTCTTCTTCTGCTGAAGCAGCTCAGCACGTTGGAGAAAACGGTACGTTTTAAGCCTCTTTAAAAGTGTTATTGTACCACGGAATGTGCTTTTAATATGTTTAACATCGTATTTAGTTGTTTAAGCGCCATATGTGGTATTATATACCATGACAGAGCTAAATTAAAAAACGTCTGTCGACGTTATCGGAGAGAGCAGTGTAAACAGCGGCCGTTGCTGTTGTTATTCAGCCCAACACAACAACCTGTTGTCGGCACAACAGGTTGTTGTCCTCCCCCTTGCCTTTCTCCGAGTTGTGGTTAAATAAACGTCGCCAAAACGTCGTTGTGCGATGTATATATTGTTGTACATGTCACGAAATAGTTTAAAACAGTGGGTACTGTCGCGTGTGTGTGTGTGTGTGTGTGTGTGTGTGTGTGTGTGTGTGTGTGTGTGTGTGTGTGTGTGTGTGTGTGTGTGTGTGTGTGTGTGTGTGTGTGGAGGGGGTTGCTGCTGTTAAAGGGGTACTTCACCCAAAAAAAAACTTTTGGTCATTTTATGGTCTACTCAGCCTCATGTGAACACACCAGACAGTTTATAAGTTACTCCTTTCAGTATTTAGATATTTGATGTTCATTAGTCTGCCATTAGTCTGCCAGACCCAAACCCATTATAACTTAAAACTCCATTTTAACCATGACAGATTATTCGAAAACAACCCATCTTTTTTCTGGTGACTGATATTGTCCTCCTAATACGTGAGAGGGCTGTGGAATTTCATTTACAGTTTTTATTTATTTTTAAAATATTGTTTTATTCATTTGGGTGGGCATTCCCAATATGGAGGCGGCTACATTTTACAAAACAATATTTTAAAAATAAATGAAAACTGTAGATGCAATTCCACTGCCCTCTCACGTATTAGGAGGACAATATAAGTCACCAGAAAAAAGATGGGTTGTTTTCGAATAATCTGTCATGGTTAAAATGGAGTTTTAAGTTATAATGGGTTTGGGTCTGGCAGACTAATGGCAGACTAATGAACATCAAATATCTAAATACTGAAAGGAGTAACTTATAAACTGTCTGGTGTGTTCACATGAGGCTGAGTAGACCATAAAATGACCAAAAGTTTTTTTTTGGGTGAAGTACCCCTTTAAGATAACAATTATTTCTGATACTGATGACAAAAAAATTATAAGGTCCGAGGACCCCAAGGGGTCCCTGAGAGTTTACCCAGCTAAATGATAGTTACATGGAGGGCTAGCCCCGTTCGTGACACTCATCTCGCTGGCAATGCTGACTACAGCGTACAGCTACGAGGAGAGCTACAGCTCTCTCCTCGTAGCTGTTGTTAGCATCGCCAGCGAGATGAGAGTGTCATGAACGGGGCTAATGGAGGGCCTGCTTTATACATGTTCAAGATCTCTGCTAGAATTGTAAAAACCTTTTCTCAAGGGGTCCCCGACATATCTTTCAAGAGTGGGTCTGCAGGCTAATGCTATAATTTTGGGGGTCTTTGACGTGGGGGAAAAAAAGGGAAGCACTGCTAAGAAGGGTCTACATCAGTGGTTTAAAACCAGTGGTACGGGGACCACCAGTGGTCCCTGGGAGTATTCCAGATGGTCCCCAGATAAATGATGGACAGTTACTAGCCAAATGGACCCTCATAGATCTGTAACTCTTGCGATCATTACGGGTCCATTTGGTATCATTATCATTTTACGCTAGTATATTTAAACACCCTGAATTACTAAACTTTCAATAATGTACACATTTAGAAAATGTAGAAGAATTGTTATTTTGACCAACATTTTGCCAGTTATCTTCTAAATTGTGGACACAAGTTTGAAAATTATTGGTTTTGGGTCCAGGAGACTAAACTCAACATCAAATGGTGGTCTGTGGCTAAAATGCAGAATAAATAATGGGCCCTGGTATGAAAAAGGTTGAAAACCACCGGTCTACATGACCATAGCTAGCCATGGCTATAGATGAATATGTACAGTATTACATGCATATGGTATATGTAACATGAACAGTATTTTTATATATTTACTATGTTTTTAGGCACCGCAGATGACAACAAGAGCTTCACAGAGCATAGGAGGGACCACGAAGACCTGTTCACAGTCCAGAAAAACACGTACAGCTACTTCAGACGACCAGAACAGGGAATTGTTGGTGTCCATCATCCTACAGTCCCTTGCTCCCTTGGAAGCCAAGACCCAGTGCTTCAACTATCACCATTCTAGGGCATGCTTTGTTATTGAGCGAGAAACATATACAATTTGTTTACTTATGTTATTCATAGTTTGTGTTAATAAAATTGATTTTTGACATTTGTTTTTAAATTCATTTCTATAAAATGATTGCTACTGTATCATGTTTATTTACATTTTTAATGAGAAGACTTTTTCTCTAAACACCTGAACATGGCATAAGAACTCTAGTGTCTTTCATTCTGTGGATTCTACAGAATAGAATACTCTTCTACAGTGTAGAATTACAATAAGAGCACAGTTCACTGTACACACAGCTATGTGTACTGTTTTTTTTTTTTTAGATGCGACTGTACAAGACCCAAGTGTCAACCAGGCCTTTCCAATGTTGTACAACAGTGGTTTTCAACCTTTTTGATACCAGGGCCCACTGTTTATTCTGAATTGTAGCCATGGACCACCATTTGCTGACATTTTAGCCTCACAGACCCAAAACTAAAGATTTAAGGAACTGTGGCAAACATACAGATCAAAATGACCTTCTACATTCTCTAGTTGTGTAGACTTGAGCTAATTCAGATGATGAATATTTTAACTCTTGAGAGTGTAAAATGAAGCTGCAAGTATCCATTTGGTTTCATTTTACACTCAGTTACACCTGGTTAACCAACTTTCCATCATTTAGCTGGGGACCACCTGGAACTCTCAACACTGGTGGTCCCCGGACCACTGGTTGAAAATCACTGTTGTACAATGCTATATGAAATAAGAAGGTAGGGATATGTTAAAGAGAACAACACATTACTTGTAGTAGGCCTGTGTTAAAATATTAATGTTGCAATATGAATACCCTGGTGTTTGTCCACTGTGCAACACTTTAGGCATGTTATAGGTGCAATAAATATAAGCTGAAAATGAATGATCCTGGTAAACAACTTGATTTTTCCGGGACCCATAACAGATTTGGTATTGACGTCGTACTTTAGTTGTATGTAGTCTACCCATCCTTAACTGGTCCATACTGTAGCTCTATCTGCTGCAAAAGTGCTGCCATTCTATTGTGAATACAATTAATAAATTTTAGCTTAAAATGCATGTTATGTTTGGGTGAATACTAAATAACAATTCAAAAATGACTGTAAATATCCACAAGGAATCATACAGCGTTGAGCTGCCGCGGTCATTTATTTCATTCCACAACAGGGGGATTGCTTTGAGCAACTATGCCGAAAATTGGCGACCATCCACGGATACAAGAGTTGCCGGCGCCCGCTGGCGCACCCCCCACGAGCCCCAAGCCACGGTACTTGTAATTCTCTTGTAATTCTCCGACATCGTGGTGGAACTTTTTTAAATAGGGTGTTTCATAATTAATTGGCCACATATATGAACTTAAAACAACCAAATATTAACCTGTAATGAATTAAAAGAAAATTCCGTGGCGTAAAAGGAGAGTTTGAAGCCGTTTTGAAAGGTTTAAACTGTCAACAAAGATGGCGGCCTCTGGGAAACGATCGGCTACGGTCGGCTCTACTCGTCTCCACTCGGCTCCACTCCGGTATGAAGTGCAGATGTCTCAATTCAAAGAGCGGGCACTAGGGGGGGTAGCTAGGGCAGCGCACCACACAGTCTTAAAAGTGCGTGGACTTAAAAGTGCACACACTCTCATTTGGGAATCAGCTCATGAGTTCCCCGTCCCCACCTCGACGTCGTTCCAACAGTTAACATGGCCGCAGGTTGTCTTTATTCTACTGCAGGTATTTCTGTAAACCTTCAAACTTTTTACGTCACTCTGGGGCAGACTTTACATGCAATCCCAGAGGTAATCTATTCCTCCTCCTCTCCTCCCCTCACTTTTGCCGCTCTCCTCTCCAATAAAAAAAAAAAGTTTGGAGTTACAGAAATACCCGCAGTAGAATAAAGACAACCTGCGGCCATGTTAACTGTTCCCAACGTCGTCGCTGGGACGGGGACCTCAAGGGTGAAATGTAGAAAAGGGGACATGTGTGACAAAAATCAAGGACATTATGTTATCATGTCACAGGAATCAAGGTAGATTGATGCCTAATGTGTTTTGATGTGGAATTCTCCTTTAATACCACATGTTAGACAGTCCTACAGGACCTTAAACTCTTTGTTTTGTTAACCCCCAGATTGGGGAGAGACTGAGGACCATGGGCAAAGCCCACCTGTTCACCTGCCTGTCCTACCCTGGTGCCGGACACCTCATAGAACCTCCTTATACCCCAAACAGCAGGATATCTACCTGGGCCAACAAACCCAAAAAGAGTAGGTGTTTTCACGCACAGACGTGCCGCCACACACCATTGTGAATTGATTATCTTCCAGGGCTTGACACTAACACTTGTCCGCTTGCCCGGGGCAAGTAAAAAAAAAATGGTAGGGCAAGTGAAGACTGCTACCTGGTTGCCCGATCAGGCAAGTGTGCAACTTGGTGCACTATAACACAACACAAGATAAATTTGTCTTGAAGGCAGTCATTGCACTCTGCCTCTGTGTCTTTCCCTGCTTTCTAGCTATCCACAATTCCAGGCTGGATTTGGGAAACAAAACAGGCAAATTAACATACACATCAAAATGACCATTAATCTTCTACATTCTCTAGTTGTGTAGACCTGGGCTAATTAAGATGATGAATTTTAACTCTTGAGAGTGTAAAAATGAAACCAAATGGACCCGCAAGGGTCCATTTGGTTTCATTTTTACGTTCTCAAGAGTTACATCTGCAAAATTTACAATATATTTTTGGGGGGCAAGTGACCATGACCTGAGGGCAAGTAGAATCTGACTTGCACTTGCCCGATGGGCAAGTGTCTCCGAGACCTTAGTGTCAACCCCTGTCTTCTGTTAACACAAAAACAGAAATCCTTTTGAGTAACGTCTTACTACATGTTTACTGGCATGTTAAAATTATACTGAATTTGCATTTCAAATATTGCAGTTCTGACAGTGTGGGGAGGACATCCTGCCTGCCATGCTGCTGCACAGGAGGATTCATGGAAGAAAATGTTGACCTTTATGGAATGTAATTTAAGAGGATGATGCGGTGGTGTGTGTGTGTGTGTGTGTGTGTGTGTGTGTGTGTGTGTGTGTGTGTGTGTGTGTGTGTGTGTGTGTGTCAGGGGCGGATCTAGGCATGGGTATGGGGGGGGGGGGGGCTAAATGCCCAATCTGCCCCACCAAACATGATGGCATGCAAAACAACCCAAGATCTGTCAAATTAAAGTGCCTATAGTTAAAATTAGAGATGCCCGATATTGACTTTTTTACCGATATCCGATTTCCCGATATTATCCAACTTCTAATTCCCGATACCGATATCAACCGATACCGATATATGCCCACTATTTATTCAGTATTTGAGCCACGGACCACCACACATTTTAGCCCCACAGATCCCAAAACTTTCTTCAAGATTTCTTATGTTTTTGTCCACAATTCCAGGCTGGATTTGGGAAACAAAAACAGGATAACAAAAATGACCATTCTCTTACATTCTCTGATTGAATAGACTTTGTAGACTTTAAGCTAATTCAGATGATGAATATTTTAACTCTTGAGTGTGAAAATGAAACCAAATGGACCCGCAAGGGTCCATTTGGTTTCATTTATACACTCTCAAAGAGTTACATCTGGTTAACCAACTTTCCATATTTAACTTGGAACTCTCTCAAGGACCACTGGTGGTCCCCGGGCCGGTCAGAGTCAGCCAAAGGGCCGCATTTGGCCCCCGGGCCGCATAATGCCCAGGTAGGCTCTAGTGCATACTGAAATGTACCCTTGGTATTGTTGTACCTCTATAAGGGTACATTACGGTACCCGGCCTAGCCCAAGAGTTGGACTCTCGTAGAGAGGTGTTTGCGATTCTGACATGACCACTCTACGAGAGTATTATGTGACCGCCAAATATTTCAGGGAAATGGCGGTCACTCTCGTAGAGTGATTATGTCAGAATCGCAAGTTGTTTAACCAGATGTAACTCTTGAGAACGTAAAAATGAAACCAAATGGACCCTTGCGGGTCCATTTGGTTTCATTTTTACACTCTCAAGAGTTAAAAATATTCATCATGTGAATCAGTCCTATTCTACACAACTGGAAGATTAATGGCCATGGACAGAAGCAAGGAAATCTTTAGTTTTTGGGGTCTGTGGGCTAAAATGTCCTTAAATGGTGGTCCGTGGCTCAAATTCTGAATAAATAGTGGTCCCTGGCATAGGTTGAAAACCCCTGCTTTAGAGGTACAACAAAGCACGGTACAACAATATACGAATACCAAGGGTACATTGCTGTACTGCACTAGGGTACGCCTAGGGCGTCAAGTACCTTTTTTTGGTACAAATCCCCACCTTTATTTTTCTGTGTGTGGGCCATATGTGATTTAAATGTTCAATTGTTGTTATAAAGGGCAAGTATCGACATGAGGCTAATTAGCCTGGGATCCTTTTAAAGCATGTCTGGTGGTCACCGCCCCCCCATATGGCGCCCCAGGCAACTTGCCTAGTCTGCCTAATGGAAAAAAAAACGCCCCCTGCTAATCGGGATGGCATTGTGGGGGGAACAGGGAGTGGCAGGCCGTGGTGACCATGGCGATCAGCGCGATGAACTCTTGGAAGTCGATTTCCAAGTCTTCGTTCTGGTCCAAGTCGGCGAAGAGCTCGTCCAGGGTCTCTTTGTCTTGGATCGTCTGTTTTTGGGACGAAAAGAAAAAGCAACTCGTGAAATCCTATCGGAAAGCTGGTGTGCCATGCAGGCCCGGATATAACATTTCCCATTTGGGGAGGCAGGCGAAAATGGTATGAGGGCGGCTTCATTGCCCGTGGCGCGAAGCGACACGGGCAATGAAGCCGCCCTCATGCCATTTTCATCATTTACATTCCTTAGTTTTTTGACCCACCAGATTCATATTTATACAGACTTATTTTTGGCAAGTAAGCATCAATGATATCAGTTGTTGTTGAAGTTGCAACAGGCACGAAGCATGCATAAAGCTAAAGGTCTGGTGAAATGGTGTTGGTTTAGTGGTGCCACAATTGTAGTTAGTGTAGTTAGTTAGTAGCAGCAGTAGTGTTTCGAATCATTTAAAATATAAGCACTTTAATTTGAAATATCTGTGAAATTTGAGTTGTTTGCATGCCATCATGTTTGGTGGGGCAGTCTGGGCATTTAGGGCCCCCCCATGCCCATGGCTACATCCGGCCCTGGTGCCCTGGTGCCTCATAGACTTTTCGAAAATGATTTATGTAAAGACACATACACCACGGACAAAGCCAACTCGGGTCGTGACAAATCATGACAACACACACAATGTTTTGGGAAAACCAAATAACTTCTAAGAAAAAAAAAAAGTGATGTATCCTGCAGTTTTTTTTTCTTGCTGAATAGATATTGTATGGTCATACTCATATTGTGTGTGTCATCATGATTTGTCACAACCCGACTCGGCTTTGTCCGCAGCATAAAATGAATAGGGAATACATTTCTGGAGCAGGGGCAGGAGAAAATGGTATGGGTGCGGCTTCATCGCCCGTGGCGCGAAGTCGCACCCATACCATCTTCGGTTTATTAGGCAAGTAAAAGCATCAATAATAACATCAGCTGTTGTTGAAGTTGCAGCAGACACGCAGCATGCATAAAGCTAAAGGTCTGACTCAGAGAGTTTTCTGTTTTCAATGATGAAATGCTGTTGGTTTAGTGGTGACACAGCTGTACTTAGTTAGTAGCAGTAGTAGTAGTAGTAGTAGTAGTAGTGTTTCAAATTACTTTTAATTATAAGCACTTTAATTTGAAGTTTTTTGGTGTTTTATCTGTTGAAAAATAGCAGATCTACAAGCTCATATCGCGCCACCGAGTGGCGCGATATGAGCTTGTAGTTCTGCTATTTTTGAAAAATTGTGAAAATGTGCTGCAAATCTCTGAATACATTTTGGAAGCAAACATTTTTAACTCAAATGTTTGCTTCTGGGGGATCCCTAGAACAACATGTTTTCAGATGGGGGTCTGCAGCCAAATATGGATAATTCTGGTGGTCCTTGGCTTGAAATATGTTAGCATCACTGACACAGGAACACAGATTTTTCAGAAAAACTAGAATCTAGTGTCAAAAACTCGATTCTAGCGTCAGAAACTAGATTCTAGTGTCAAAAAGTAGATCCTAGCATCAGAAACTATAATTTCGTGTCAATAACTAGTATAACTAGGATAATTTACCTTTATGAAGTGACTCATTTCATTGTTTATAAGGTCTTTCAGCTCTGCTTTCTTCAGCTTGCACTTGTGTCCTGTGTATTTGTGGAACACTTTGATCACGGTGATCATGGAGGTCTCCAGGTCCGACATGCTGCCGCAAGACGACTTCTGACTTTTTTCGGACTTCTGTGAAAAGCAAAGACAGAAAGAATTTTTCATATGAAGCAGTGGTTTTCAACCTTTTTGACACCAGGGCCCACTATTTATTCAGTATCTGAGCCACGGACCACCATTTGATGACATTTTAGCCCCACAGACCCCCAAAACTAAAGATTTCTTCTGCTTTTGTCCACAATTCCAGGCTGGATTTGGGAAACAAACCAGTCAAACATGCAGATCAAAATGACCATTAATCTTCTACATTCTCTAGTTGTGTAGACTTGGGCTAATTCACAAGATAAATATTTTAACTCTTGAGAGCGTAAAAATGAAACCAAATGGACCCGCTAGGGTCCATTTGGTTTCATTTTTACGCTCTCAAAGAGTTAACATCTGGTTAACCAACTTTCCACCATTTAGCCTGGGGACCACCTGGAACTCTCTCAAGGATCACTGGTGGTCCCCAGACCACTGGTTGAAAACCACTGATATTGCCTTTCATTGGGTGGGCAGGATGCACGTTTGGGTGGGCTCTGCCCACCCCTGCCCCCCTCTATATCCGGCCCTGACTCAAAGTATACAATGACATTTTTTGAATTAAATTTCTATCAACAGAAATCCAGGTGACCAGATGTCCCTCTTTGTGTGGGACAGTCCCTCATTTCCAAGACCTTTCAGGCGTCCCACAAATTGAGTCCCTATCTGTCCCACATTATGATAGACTTCAGTGTTCAAATGCTCTATTTGGCTTTCTCTTGTCTCTTTTTCCTGCTATAGATGTGTTTTTTAAGTCTGTTAAAATAACCCTATTGTAACCCTAATTCCCCTATTGTCACTATATATCCACACTCAATCCAGAGGGGCCACATTGCATGTACTGTTGTATCAAAAATAGTCGATCTACAAGCTAAAAGCGGGTCACGGTGCAGCGCACTTTGAGCTTGTACACTACACTACTTACGTCAAGCCAGACGTACAAAATAAAATTCACTTCTGCAAAGCCAGAAGTAATTATTTTAGGGAAAGGGGTGGGTGGGGTAATTATATCTATTTTTACACTACTATGTGATCACACAAGTCATAATCCATCATCCATCAACATCCACAACATCATGCTTAGAACAGAAGCAGCTATACAGTATAGATCTGCCATTTCTGGAGCCAATAGATCTAGCATTCGTATTAGTATTGATTAGCAACAGCATTTCTAGCCATTAAAACAAACAAACTACTGTATAGTACATTTGTAATAGGCAGATACTATAAGATTGTCAACTCAACAGCAATTTCCGGTTGTATAATGCATTAAAAATATACCCATGTACAGTATGTATACAATCCTGCAATAAAGTATTATGCATTAGAGGAGTGGTTTTCCTAACAGGGGGTTCCAACTTCCATGCATGCAGGTGGTTTATTACCAGTTAGTAATAAAAGTGGACCCGCTAATAGATCATTGGAAAAATGAAACCAAATGGACCTGTGTGGATCCATTTGGTTTCATTTTATGCTTTCGAGAGTTCAATCAGGCTAATTAATTTACAAGAAGATGCAGTCTGTCTACAGACTTAAGAGAATGTAGATTTGTTTCCTTTTTTTAAAATATATTTTGGATCAATGTATGCCTGATAGTATTACCGGTACATCAATACAGCTTGCAATTCAGGTGGACAAACTTGTATCCAAAGTCCAAAGACAAACACTTGTGATCTGTGGCTCAAATCTCAAATCTATAATGAACCTTGATATGCATTAGAGACAATTGCTTACCTTCATCTGTGCAGATGGACGTCTCTTCCTTGCGTGTAACAGTCCCGGACCAGTATGTACTGTATGTGTGTGTTAGCGTACAGCCAGTGAGTAGTAATGTGCAGTTATCCAGCAGTGGGAGTTTGATGCTTTGAGCCTCGCCCCAGTGCTGTCAACATTAAACTGTATTGATCAGCCACACAGAAGCACTGTGATGCTTAGTGTGTGCAGGGTGCCTAATGGGCGCCAGTGATAAAAGGACGGAAACCCACAATTTGCTTTTAAAAAAATCGTGTCACTTTTGCTGGGATCAGGTTTCTGCTTCTTTTTTTTTTTTGTCTTGACCAATAATGCAATGCAGGGGCGCTTCTGCCATTAGGCAGACTATAGACAGTTGCCATGAGGCAACCCAAAACTATGGCCCCAAAACTATGGAATGAACTTCCCCCTGCAATCAGGACCACAGACTCACTACCTATCTTCCGCCGCAGTCTTAAGACACACCTTCAGACTCCATATCTCGGCACATAGCACTTGGATTGCATACCAACCCACAGTACTTGCTGCAATGACTTATATAGGTTGCCTGATGTATTACAATGTTTTTAGCGCTTCATTGTATGTTGTAAAATGTATTGTAAATCCAGATTAAATTGTAAACTTTTCACCATTGTACAGTAAGTCGCTCTGGATCAAGAGCGTCTGCTAATTGCCTAAATTGTAAATTGTAAATTGAGGGGGGCACCGGGGCGAACACCAGACATGCTTTAAAAGGATCCCAGGCTAATAAGCTTCATATGGATAAATACATTAGGCCTATACGTGTCCTCTATAACTAGAATCGAACATGTAAAACACATATAATGATGTTCTTTAGTTTAAAAATAGTTCATAAGTTTATTACCAAATGGACCCGTAAGGGTCCATTTGGTAATAAATAAATAAATAAATAAATAAATAAATAAATAAATAAATAAATAAATAAATAAATAAATAAAGGGGGGGCTCCAGGGAAAATCTTGCCTGGGGCTCCAAATTGCTTAGAAACACCACTGATGCCATGCATACAGATTCTAAACATGCATGTCAACACAACACGTGTGTGAGAGATCTTCTGGGATGGATTTTGAGATTCCCATCCAATATTCGCTAAACATTACAATTTCAATGTAGGCCACACATGTAAAAAATAAAATAAAAATAATAATAAATAAATAAATAAATAAATAAAAGTTCAATAATGAAGTTCAAGTGAGTATAAACATGTTATGGCTGCACAACAATGGTGATGGAAACCAACCAAATACTGTTTTCATGCTTGGACAGACCCAGGGACACTGCATGGTAGCCAGGACACAGAGCTCTGAATACCAGTGGTTGCACCACTCAAAAAGAAACAGCTCAGCGGCAGTGGCTCAGGGGTAGGTTCGAACCGAGGCTCACCCAGACTTATTGCCAGTGATGGGCAAGTTACTGGGAAAATGTAGTAAGCTACACTACTTGTTACTCTCGAAAAAAATGTAGCTAAGCTACAAGCTATCCCCAGAAAATTGTAGCAAGCTACACGACAAAAGTAGCTTGATGTAGCTTGCTACATCAGCACTACATATGTATAAATATATATGTCAATGTACAACCTGTCTTAATGTACAACCTTCTAAATAATAATCATCATAATAAAATGATATAAATAAAAATCGGCATGGGTTTGAACCTGGGATGGTGGCATTTGGGATGTATATTAGAGGTATCTATATTAGAGGTTTTCTACCCATTAAAAATGGGTGGAATTTGAAAATGTGTGTGGGAAAATGTAGTAAGCTACAATCTTTGTTACTCGAAACAAATAGTGTAGCTTCACTACAAGCTATTCCCAGAACAAATGTAGTAAGCTACACTACAAGTTACGGGAAAATGTAGTTAAGCTATGTAGCTTAGCTACTTAAATAATTTGCCTTAGTTATTGCCACTTAGCCCCTAATTGCTCCCGGTGTACATTATGAGCTGCCATGAGTTCGTTCATAATGTAACACATCTGCTATTAGCCAATATTATGTGCTCATGTTTATTATATTATGAGCTCATTATTACATTACGAGTTGCTGCATATTATTTTTTTTATTCACGTTTTAATTCACTGGTCCTCTCGTATATGCGCCTGGACAATATCACTTTCAAATACATGGTACATTAAAATGGTCTAGACTCTAATGGGAGGTGGGTGGACAAATGGACATCAGATGGATCTTCACGACTCAGACATTAGGACTCAGACTTAATACATAATACATGGAAAACCTGTTGACCACTTTGTGCTTCTGTATCTTGACAATTGACTTAATGGAGATGCTAATTATCCTTTCCAGTTGTGTTTGTCACCTATACCCACAGAACCCAAACTACCAGTAGGCCTATAATTACCAGTCTGGCCCAACCTGAAAGCACAGAGAGTCTATCTTGTGTAAACATGTATTGTCTTGTATTGTCAAGAAGACAATACAAGTATAACAAGTACAATACAATACACAATACAACAATACAAAAATATTCGTATAGCTCCCAGCTATTATCAAAGCAAACATGTTTTCATAACAACTCGACAGTGCCACAGGCTGTTCATCTGCCGTGACTCCATTGAGGACTGTTCAAACGTTATTGTTCAAACGACGGATAGCCCAACATTTCAGTATTATGCTTGTTTGTTTTTCTTTTTAGTATTTTTGGACCACTTTTGATAGATTCTTATTTTACTTTACTTAAAATGATGTTTTGCTCATGTACTGTAGGCCTATGCAGGGGCGGAGCAAAGCATGGGCATGGGGGGGGCAATGCCCCCCTAAATGCCCAGTCTGCCCCACCAAACATGATGGCATGCAAAACAACCCAAGATATTTCAATTTAAATTTGCCTATATTTAAAATAATTTGAAACACTACTATAGTTAACCACTAAACCAACAGCATTTCATCATTGAAAACAGAAAACTCTCTGAGTCAGACCTTTAGCTTTATGCATGCTGCGTGTCTGTTGCAACTTCAACAACTGATGTTATTATTGATGCGTAATTGCCTAATAAAGTCCTGTAACCAAAAATGGTATGGCTGTGGCTTCATCGCCCATGGCGCGAAGCGATGAAGCCGTCCCCATACCATTTTCTCCTACCCTCCCAATTGGGAAATGTTACATCCGCCCCTGACTGTATGTGGGCAACTAGAGAACATGGGGGGACAGGGCCTTTGCAGTGGCTGCCCCTATACGCTGTGGAACTCACTCCCTGCCCACATTAAAGCCTCCCCCACCCTGGAAACCACACACTCAAAACCCACCTCTTTAGACTGACTGGCCTTCCCCACATAACCTGCTCTCTTTCTCTTATGTTTCAACTTTCTTTTATTCTAAATTTCTCACATAAATTTGTTTTTATTTCTATTTTCTATGTAAAGCGACTTTGGGTATCTTGAAAAGCGCTATAGGCCTATATAAATTGTATTATTATTATTACGTATTATTATTATTATTTATTATTGGTCATGCAAACATGCCCCACTTTAATTGCTCATTAATTACTCATTAATTACTTACAGTCTACGTCAAGTAGTTTTATTGTTTTTTTTTATATATGTATTCATTTGTGTTAACTTCATGAAGTCATTTGTGTAGGCCTATATGGTCATGTCACATGTTTGACCAGTTGACCATATTACATGGGTCTCATCTGTAGTCCTCCACCAGCCTGCATGTTTAGGACCTCACAGGTGATATGATGTCTGATTAGGCTTTCAATTGGTCTGGTTACCCAAATCGAATCACCTGTGAGGTCCTAAACATGGCTGGTGGAGGACTACAGATTCGACTCATGGATGCATTTGGTCGTGGTTTGGTTTGGGCATGACCAAATATAGAGTGTGACACACTTCCTGGCTTTAATTCATAGCATAAACTCTCTGCGTTCGCAAACAAACTGCTTTGAAATTAAATCAAAACATCATTATAGGATTCCAATTCAAATTTAGCAAGGAAAAAATATACAGTAGCCTATATAGTAAAAAAAAATAAAAATAGCAGAACTACAAAAGCGTTTTGAACTTGTAGTTCTGCTATTTTTGCTATGATAGTGTAACTTGGCCCCTTCTGGAGTGAGTGTGGAAATAAAATAAAGTTTTATTTATTTATTTATTTTTTATCAATGAAGTCAACTTGTTTGGCTTGTTGTCTGACGCCTGCGGCAGGTGTACTGTCCCTTTAAGAACGGCCCGCCCCCTCCCTCCCTCCCTCCTTGTTGTAGGAAACAACGTCACGCCCTTCCGAATAGGAAACTACCTGTGACGTCATGAAACCACAACGTCGGACGGACAGCTTCGGGTAGTTTAGTATTTTTTTAACCAAAATGGATTGACATACATATTTACTCATCAGTGCGTTCAGTACACTACACTGTACGACAGCACAGATCTGTCTGCGCTGGGCTTGAGGAAACACACACACACACACACACACACACACACACACACACACACACACACACACACACGGAACAGAGAGCAGATCCGCCGTGTCCACCTACACTACTACACAGCAAAGCTTTTCGGGTAAGCAGAGTTTTACATATTTTTCAGTCCCAGTATTTCCATAAAGCTTGCTCATTTTCCATCATGTTAGCCAGACAGTCACGATCGATTATCGATCAATGATCACTGGCGTTGTGTTTTTTTTCCCCGCATAAGAGGATTCAAGTGCATTATTATGTCATCATTCATCAGTCGAACCAAAAACCAAACTGCAAAGAAATAACGTTTAGGAGATGATACCTGTTCAAACTACATTGACAATTTGCTGACCCAGTTGTAGTCTGAGTTCTCTCTAAAACATCCTCTGCACAGCTCAGAAATGGCCTATTTTCGTTGTTTTCATGCTATAATTAGATCAGGGAGCAGGGTGAGAGTGCCTAATGCCTTAGAATTAATGTCAATCTGTGCTCTGTTCTGTGTGCTGTGTGTGTGTGTGTGTGTGTGGTGTGTGTGTGTGTGTGTGTTGTGTGTGTGTGTGTGTGTGTGTGTGTGTGTGTGTGTGTGTGTGTTGTGTAGTTCTGGTCCATAGCCCCACTGTTTATGAATCGCAGAATCAGTAGAGCTATGGGCCAGAGCTTGTGTGTGTGTGTGTGTGTGTGTGTGTGTGTGTGTGTGTGTGTGTGTGTGTGTGTGTGTGTGTGTGTGTGTGTGTGTGTGTGTGTGTGTTTTAATATGTTGACTCTAGCTCTGGTCCATAGCCCCACTGTCTGTGAATCGCAGAAACAGTAGAGCTATGGGCCAGAGCTAGCCGCAAATCAACTCTAGATTATTTCATGAATGGGCTGAATCTAGAGTTGCAATACACTTCATCCGCTCTCTATGACAGGAATTTTTCATCTGCAATTTGCTTGTATTAAACAACGTTAAACTCACCAACTTTGCAGCCGTAGGGGACGCTTGAATGATCCTCTTCCTATCTGCAAAGCTTTTGTTCCATAAACATCCACCACAGACATGTTATAGCTACTTTCTGTCCAAAATATTCCACAAGCAACAACACCCAGCCGCCATCTTCTTTACAACATGCCATAAAACCAGACCTGTGTGGGAGAGCGCTTGTTTAATACACCGAGGCACACCTGGTGCACAGTACACTTGGTCAGTGCACACGCAGTATCGCCACCTGCTGTTCCATAGACACGTGGAAGAACTTGAGAAAAGGAAAACTGTAATTTTGACAAGGTCAGTTTTAAATTGTGAGAGGGCAGGGTTCTTGGAGTCTTATACATGGAGTTGGCGGTGCCCGTATTTGAACTCACAACCTTTTGTTCCAAAGGCAACAGTCCTACCTATCAAGCTATCAAGACAGACTTAAGGAATGTTGTTTGATTGTTAACAATGAAACTATTTATAAGGCGGGACCAAGCAGGAAGGCAGTAAGCAATAAAAACAACAATATGCACAATATGCCGGAGAAACATTGAAGACTGAATTTGAGGGAAAAACAAGACTTTGATGTGACAGCTACGGTCAGGTTGAATTGTGGGAGGGCAGTGTTCTTGTCTTGAGGACAACACTGAATTGGCAGTACCCGGATTTGAACTCACAATCTAGTGCTCAGAAGGCAAGAGGTCTACCTACTGAGCTTTCCAGACAAAATAATTAGTTTCATTGTTGTTAACAATGAAACAACAACTTGTAAGGCGGCACCAAGCAGTCAAGGACTATCTAATAAGGACAGGACGCCAAGACATGGCTTCCTGTCCTCATGGGAGGAAACAGACATGCGCAGTACAGACCAAGGACCTTCTAAAAAGGACTGGACGCCAAGACATGGCTTCCTGTCCTCATGGGAGGAAACAGACATGCGCAGTGCATTCCAGGAAGTTTGACCATGCAAACCATGCATGCCATTGGTCTCTTGGATGGTTTGCCAAGCGTCAAACTTCCTTGTCTGTACTGCGCATGTCTGTTTCCTCCCATGAGGACAGGAAGCCATGTCTTGGCGTCCTGTCCTTATTAGATAGTTCTTGCAAGCAGTAAGGAAATAAGCAATATGAACCATATACACAAATAAGCCATTTGAGGGTGGAGCTTACTGGTCAAAGCGACAGATGTGCTCCCCATGAGCCAAGGAACATGTTAAAACATGTCCATGACGAGTACGTTCAAAGGTTTGATTTTCAAAATAAATAAATAAACAAATATAATGCTGTAGCGCCCCCTTTGATCGTTCGTAGAAGACTGATTTCACTGATATATAGTATCACCCCTCTACCGCACCGGAAAATATCATAAGCATAATTCATGCATGTGTGTATAAGGGGTAAACTAAGAATCACTGTCCGGCAATTTTCATTTGCTCATAAAAACCTAAACAAAATGTACTAAGGATTTCTTTGTCGGTATGGGTCCAAAGGTCATGTTTATGTCATGTCTCGACAGGAAGTAGCTCTCTAGTATGTCTACTAAAGTGGTGTCTGGATAGACATCTTGAAATGCGGAAGGAAGATAATTCAGGTTTTTTGTACAGCTACAATGTGGATAGGTTTATCATTGTCAAGGCCCAAACCACAATGTTGCTGCAACAAAGCAAACTACCAATGCAATTCCCTGCAACATATCATTGGTTATAATGCAAGTAGATACAAGGAGTTACATGGCAACCTAGTGTGGTTTCAGTCAGATATACTGGAGCTCTTCCGTTTGGATGTAGTATGGGCTGTGGTATTGTAACACTATGCAAATGGTGGCTGAAAACTAATTAGTAGTTTATGTATACCATGATGCTTTACTAGCTCTGGAGTCTGGGACATGACTGTCGATGAATAATCATGTACGACAGTGTCACAGGAACCATGGCTAATGTTTTGCATATTTTTCCATGTTCAGTTCAATTCAAAGAAGTTTATTTCAGAAAACAAATGTTTACATTGGCAAAGCAATCGTCACAAATACAATACCTATTCACAAAAACTATTCCTTTATTTGCCATCGTGTAAAACACATAGGGATTTGCTATGGCATTCACGAGTGCGTGTTACATACAGTATTTCTTGAGAAACAGAGCTCTACGACAGACTATGCTCCCACTGCACACAAAATGTGGTAGAAACAGAGCCTCTGTTTTTCTACCATATTTTGTGTGCATTGTCTGTGGTGCAGCTCTGTTTCTACCACATTTTATGTGCAGTGGGTGCATAGTCTGTCGTGCATCTCTGTTTCTACCACATTTTGTGTGCAGTGGGTGCATAGTCTGTCGTGCATCTCTGTTTCTACCACATTTTCTGTGCAGTGGGTGCATAGTCTGCCGTAGCAGGGGAAGATGTAACATTTCTCTCTCTTTCTCCTCAGTGTCTCCCATCCATCATGGCTGAGGTGTTGAGGCTGCTGCTCCGCGTGGCGGAGAAGGCGGCCAACGTGGCGCGAGTCTGCAGGCAGGAGGAGCTGCTCTTCCAGCTGCTGGTGCAGGAGAAGACCGGAGACGACAAGAACAAGAAGTTCGTGCAGGACTTCAAGACGCTCGCCGACGTGGTGATCCAGGAGATGATCCGCCACGACGTCGGAGCTCAGGTAGGTCCTTATTATGATCCACAACGACCGGGAGCCGCAGTGTTGCCAACGGCTCAAATCTAAAATGCGCTAGTGGCCACTTCCAAAATGCACTACTAGAATGTATGCACTAGAGCTGTGGGGTTTTCAACCATTTTCATACCAGGGCCCCACTATTTATTCTGCATTTGATGTTGAGTTTAGTCTATCGGATTAATTTGGGAGAGATAACTGGCAAAAAAGCACTAGATTTTCTGCCAGGAGATTTCCACTAATTTTGGCGCTAGGGGGGGTCTGAAAAAAGCTAAATATAGTGACAAATGCGTCAATTTGGCAACACTGTGCGCTATTCAGGCAGCGTTGCCATGTCTTATGCTTATTATAAGCAAATGCAAATACGTTTACTGCTGGTTGATCTGGTTTGGACTGGCTTCTTAATGTTTAAACTATTGTTGTCCCACATTTAGTCACGCCAAGGAGCTACAGATTAATATCGAATTGTTCACAGACAACTAGGGGTGTAAATTATCGATTAATTTCTTATCGATCGATTAATTGGATATTAATTTCTTATCGATAATTAATTGATCAGCGGCGTTTTTTTTTCTCTCTCATATATATAGTATAAAAAATTTAACATTTTTGTATAGTGTGGTATTAATAACTAATGGTTAATGGTATTAATGACCTTATGCTTTGGCCCTGCCTTGTGGGTCACAACACACAAGCATTAATACATGACCGTATCAACAAGACTGAAGCATAAATGCCATAAATTAAGCACATAACATGAAACATATTATATTTTCTCTCTGACACTAGGTAGGATAGCAATTTTACAAATATTCAGGTAGTCCATTCATTGTAGCCTAATTATATTTGAACTGGGGACCCCCCACCCAGACTATAGCAACAGAATGTTTCCACAGATAAATATCGTGGAAATGGCACATCTACAAGCTCATTGTGAAATTGTAGACCAGCTATTTTCACAATTCTTGCCTCTTATATAAAACAATCCTGCTAATATTTGCTGATTAGTTTTCATGCAGCATTAGAACCACTGATATGAATACTACTATGCCTACTGCTTTACATGGGGACATAAGAAAACAAAACATTATTGGAGGGGCACTAAGATGAAGCAATAAATCAATGATGATAGTGAAAAGAGCTGTCTGTGGACACTGGACTGAAGAGCATTCCAGAGGGCTAGCAGGGGGGTTCTATATGGGGCCATACTAGCTCTGGTTCAGAATCATAGCTCTAACAGTGGAGCTATGGACCAGAGCTAGGGCTAGACAGACTGCTGGAGATTAGCGTTAGCTTTTAACTCTAATGTAAACACTTTTGGCTAGCCAGCTAGCGAAGCTAACGTTAGTCACTCATTCCCATATGGAACTGCTGCGTTGTCGTTGCAGCCAGTGCTGCTACCACAGATACACACACTTTATCTACGGACGGTCACACATGCACCTCCGTGCGTTCAAGCAATGCGCTCTTATCTCGTTCTACATGGCATTAATTTGCGTGCGTGTTTCAACACCGCTACTGCGTCTTGTGTGCGTGCGCCTCGCTCCACACCGCGATGGCACACAGCGGTGTGTCCAACGCGCGTCAGAGAATGGCTGACGCACCGGACCACGGATAAAACAAGAGAGGAGACGTACTGGTGTTGATGCAGGGAGTAAGAAAAAAAAAAACGGAATCAACAGATCGTTTTTTTTCTCTTGAAATAAAGAGAGAGAGAGAGAGAGAGAGAGAGAGAGAGAGAGAGAGAGAGAGAGAGAGAAGAGAGAGAGAGAAGAGAGAGAGAGAGAGAGAGAGAGAGAGAGAGAGAGAGAGAGAGAGAGAGAGAGAGAGAGAGAGAGAGAGAGAGAGAGAGAGAGAGAGAGAGAGAGAGAGAGAGAGAGAGAGAACAGCAAACGAAGCAAAAGAAAGTCATTTCGCACGTTTTTTTCCCCGACAGTGGGACCCGTCCCTATGGCTTATAGACCCAATTTCTCTAAAGTCCAAATAAACATGCTCCTCCGTGTCCGACCACTTTAGGTCATCATAAAGTCACAAAAGCAGAGTATTTTCTTCCTCTCTCCTCTCCTCTCCTCTGTGTGTACATGCGTGATTTGTGTGTGTATGGGGGCAGCTGCACTACGCCGTACGGCGGTGTGTAACCGAGAAATCAATTAATTGATGATTGATAAGTTTACTCGAGCAATTTCTTAACAATTAATCGAGGATCGATTAATCATTAACACCCCTACAGACAACCATTAGCAAAGATTGCGTGCCTTTTTTATTAAAATGTTTAAAAAATATTTAAATTTTGAGGTACGTAAAGATACGTAAAGATAAAGAAATGTAAGCCCTATTTTTATGTTAAAATTCATGATCTACGCTATGCGATCTGAGCATTTGGGACTCCTCGACATGAAGATGTTTGAGACTTTCAAGAATATTGTACAGTTCTTGCAATATGCCAATATGTAAAGTGGATTTATACTAATCTCCTGCCCTATATTTGTGTTCCAGTTCCCTGAGATGACTGACTTCATCCAAGGAGAGGAGTCCAACAAGTTTGAAAACGGGCTTGGTAATCACTTTCTTTACACATTCTCTTAACGCTCCTTAAACACCTGTCGACGGTGACGAGTCTGCGCTTGAAATGTCAAGAATTCAGGTTCAGTAGGAACTATGTCATAACTTTTAGAAAGTGGAATGACAGATGGGCAGATCATGAGGCTTCCTCCATATGGTCTGTGTTCACTGTGAGTTCATGTGTTCCCTCCAGCACGCTTTGAAGATTACACTGTAAACTGTTCGAGCTTAAAGAGCCGGTGAATTGAAAAATATACACTTTTCACCTGTGGTCCTTCCTTATATAGCCATACCCAACAATACATGCCAAAAATGGAGAAAAAAATAAATAAATACAAACTCCATAAAGTTGATTTTTAATTACTTTAAAGGTAAGCTGACCTGTTTTTATCCCATTCCTGAATCCTTCAAACACAGGTGTCTTGATTACAGTCAGAAATAATCTGATTTTTTTTTGACACTTTTAATGCTTATGCTGAATGGCAAGCACAAACGGTCAGATTATCTCGTTTTCATGTGACTGAAAGTCAAGATGCTGATGTAACTCATCATTTTCCATTATTGTTATATATTTTTCTATATATATATATATATATATATATATATATATATATTTATATATTTCTCTTTAGTTTTGCACTATTGTATTTGGAAGTTGTATAACGACAGCCCACGCAGCAACTTGCTTTACTTGTCCCAGAAATGTCATCCTCAATTGGTGGTCCGTGGCTCAAATGCTGAATAAATGGTGGACCCTGGGATGAAAAAGGTTGAAAACGCCTGTACTATGCCATTGACGGGTTGTGTTAAAATAGTGCATTTTAGAGCTTCCCAGCTTTTACAATAAACCTTTGCTGAGGTCTAGAAGGGTGTAAGCACTGGACCAGACCTAATTTACATACAACAAATAATAGAAGACTGCAGCAAGTGCCACATGGCAGAATGGGAATGTGAGCAGGACACACTTCACACACAGTCAAGAGTAAACTGGCAGCAATGGCTGAATCACAGTACAACTGGTATTTATAGACCTACTCAAATTAGGAGCACCTGTGGTCAGTGTGAGTGGCAATGAGATTGAACCAATCAGAATCGAGATGCATTAAACCTCCAGATTAGTGTCACCTGGCAGTCCACACAATTAGGTCAGACTAGTGTGGCCCTTCTAACACACTGTCAAAGCCACGTGCATTGGCTACATAAATATACTCAACAAAGGTATAAATGCAACACTTGTTCCCATTTTTTCATGAGATGGACTTAAAGATCTAAAATTCATTCCAGATACACAATATTACCATTTCTCTCAAACATTGTTCATAAATCTGCCTAAATGTGTGATATTGAGCACTTCTGCTTTGTTAAGATAATCCATCCCACCTCACAGGTGTGCCACATCAAGATGCAGATGTGACATCATGGTTAGTGCACAGGTGTACCTTAGACTGTCCACAATAAAAGGCCACTCTGAAATGTGCATTTTTTTTTTTTTTGCTCTATTGGGTGTCTGGGGACTCCGAACCAGTCAGTATCTGGTGTGACCACCATTTGCCTCATGCAGTGCAACACATCTTCGCATAGAGTTTATCAGATTGTCAAATGTGGCCTGTGGAATGTTCTTCAATGGCTGTGTGAAGTTGCTGGATATTAGTGGGAACTGGTACACGCTGTCGATTTACACACGGGTCCATTTGGTTCTATTTGTACACTCTCAGAAAAAAAGAACCTCATTAACATGGTGAAACACATCTTGATGATGTCATCAAGATGTATTTCACCATGCTAATGATTCTTTTCAGACCTCCATTTCTAGGAAACACAGAATGGGGGCAACTGTTTTACCATGTCCACACAACATCTCTAAGGTGTATTAATGATAATAGTATGATAACAAGTATAGCATATTGAGAAAGATTGTTTACAATGCATTGTTTACAATTGTATCCATAAAAGTAAATGACAAGACAAAAAACATGGGCCTACTTTTGCCCCCCAAAATATTTTAGACATGAGAAGTGGCCACTACACCCCTGAATGTTTCTCCCTCTCTTAACTTTCTCTCTCTCTCTCACACACAAATACACACCCTGGTGCAGGAGAGAGCGTGATAGTGACGGTGTGTGCGACCGAGGCAGAGACGGCAGCGCTCCTGGCCACGGTGTTGGATGGCGACAACATGGCGGCGTCGCTGCTGGCCCGGGCCATCCACCAAGACCCCGAGACCACAGACACGGGACCCCCCGTCGAGGGTCTGGACGACGTGCCGCTCAGCCCCTCCGAGGTCGGCATCTGGATCGACCCCATCGGTAAGAAATGACCACCAGTTGTCCCTGAGAGGATTTCAGGTGGTCCCCAGGCTAAATGATGGACCGTCGGTAACCAAATGGACCCTTTATAGATCTGTGACTCTTAAAATTTTACGCTCTCCTTTTTATTTCTCCTTTTTATTTAATTTTATTTCAACATCCGAATTACTTCATTTTCAGGAATCTACACAATTAGAAAATGTAAAAATAGAAGGATTGTTATTTTGACCAACATTTCATCTAGTTGTCTAAACTTAACATCAAACAGCGGTCCATGGATAAAATGCAGAATAAATATTGGGCCCTGGTATGAAAATGGTTGAAAGCCACTGTTTTAGAATGTTAGCCTCGCAGTGTTGCCAACTTGCCAAAATCCAAAATGCACTAATCTTCTACATTCTCTAGTGGTGTAGACTAATTCACATGATGAATATTTTAACTCTTGAGAGTGTAAAAATGAAAGCGTAAACATGAAAGCAAATGGACCCTTGCGGGTCCATTTGCTTTCATGTTAACGCTCTCAAAGAGTTACATCTGGTTAACCAACTGTCCATCATTTAGCCTGGGGACCACTGGTTGAAAACCACGGTCATAGGAGGAAAAACGGTGAAAAACGAGGGTTTCATCTCTGGTGCCTGTCGACCAATTTCGCCCCAACTCACCAGCAAAAAAGCACTAGATTTTCCACCAGGAGCTTTTCACTAGTTTTGGTGCTAGGTGGAGTCTGAAAAAAAGCTACTGTAAATATAATCACAAATGCGCCAAGTTGGCAACACTGCAGCATTGTTCAATTGTATTTGTTCTCTGAATGTGTTTCCACGTTTTTTTCCTCCCCTTCTTTTGGTGGATCTCCTGTCATCCCCAGACGCCACCAGCCAGTACATTGAAGGCCGTGAGGAGGTGTTGACTGAAGGCCGTCTGTCTCCGTCTGGTCTACACTGTGCCCTGGTTCTCATCGGGGTCTACCTGAGGAGCACAGGAGAGCCGGTCATGGGGGTCATCAACCAGCCCTTCTACCGCAAAGACCCTCACACCGGCTGGTGAGTGAAGTTGGGGAACAAAAAAAAAAAACGGCATTGTGATTGTCAACGTGATAAAATAGTCAAAGGGTGTGTAAAATATAACAAAAAACACATATTATGCACACGTAGGGAAGTGTTTTTGTCCCTTTAAAGGTAGGGTAAGTGATTTGAAATTCATGGTGTAGTACCACCTGGTGCACTAGGGACGCCCAACAGTAGCTACACTATGTGAAGCTGCTGCTCGATCCTGATTGGAGGAGAATTCACCCACCACCTGGGAACTTTTATTAGCTCCTCTGCTAACGTGGGGAGGGGAAACTCCATATATGGTTTCCACACCTTATAATAGAGCATTTTAACAGAAAAAAAAATATTTTTTGGGTGATATCTGACAAAAGTGAAATCACTTCCCCTACCTTTAAGACCACAAATGTCTATAGATAAGGTTGACATACGTTTAACACTGGTGAAGCATCTGTAATTTTACCATACAGTACTTGTGACGTTACCAAAGAAAAAAAAAAAACGTGTTTGTCATTTTTCTTCATTTCTTCTAGATTTTCTGAGCTCAATTCCCCCCCCCCCCCAAATAAATAAATAAATAAATAAATAAATAAATAAATAAATAAATAAAATAAAAACTAAAATAAAAACCTGAACAGCTTTAAAACCCTTCAGGATTCTGCCTCAACCAATCCCTTGGCCAGAACATGTCAATGTTTTCGCGATTTTGGCAAGAGAAAACAAAGAACAGAAAAATACATTAACCCTTAGTGTAATGAACGCGTTTTGGTGTTCTAAGCATTATGTTTTAACTATTGAAAAATAGCAGATCTACAAGCTCATAGCGCGCCACCGAGTGGCGCGCTATGAGCTTGTATCTCTGCTATTTTTGAAAAGTCGTGAAAACGTGGTGCAAATCAGTTATTCAGAAACTAGAAATCTAGACAGGACACAATAGGTTCAAATGATTTTTTTTCCCCCCACACCACTAAACCTGAATCCGATTTTTTTTTCCCCCCCGCCCATTACCTTACAGCTGGCGAGGGAAGCACTTCTGGGGCGTGTCGTGCGGCAGCGTCAGAGCCTGCTCTCTCTCGCGGCCACAGAACAACGGACACAACAACGTCGGAACAGGAGGTCTCCTGTCGCTCGTCCTCAGCTCCAGCGAGAAGCCGCCGGTCAAGGCGGCTCTGGCTCCCCTCTGTGGCGGCGCCGACCGCCTGACGTACGCCTCGGGCGCCGGCTACAAGATCCTGTGCGTCATCCAGGGCCTGGCCGACGCCTACGTGCTCTCGGAAGGGAGCACCTTCAAGTGGGACTCGTGCGCGCCCCACGCGCTCCTCCGCGCCCTCGGCGGCGGGATAGCGGACCTGAGACAGTGCCTGAAGTCCGAGGAGGAGCAGCAGGAGCAGGAGCGGCCGGAACTGGTCTACCACCAGCCCTGCGCGGCGGCCGGGAGCAAAGGGGCAGAACTGTGGGCCAACCAGGGCGGACTGGTGGCCTATCTGGACTGCACCACACTCCACAGCGTCGTAGGGGCGCTAAAGGGCAAGCTGTAAATCTGGCTTTGCATTGCAAAAGTCAAAGGGCGACTTTTTTTTTTTGCAAAGGAAAAACGGCGTCCCCTTTTAAGCAAGTCACAATTTGACTTTGGCAAGTCAAATCCTGACTCTGGTAAATCAAATCCCGACTTTGGTAAACCAAGTCCTGACTTTGGTAAACCAAATCCTGACTTTGGTAAACCAAATCCTGACTTTGGCAAGTCAAATCGCGACTTTGGTTAATCAACATCCCAGCTGGCAAGTCAAATCCTGACTTTGGTATATCAAATCCTGACTTTAAGTCAAATCACAACTTTGGTAAGTCAAATCCTGACTTTGGTAAATCAAATCCTAACTTTGGCAAGTCAAATCGCGACTTTGGTTAATCAAATCCCAACTCGCAAGTCAAATCCCGACTTTGGCTAGTCAAATCCTGACTTTGGCTAGTCAAATCCTGACTTTGGCTAGTCAAATCCCGACTTTGGTTAAGTCAGATCCTGACTTTGCGTGGGGCCTCACAAAAAAGTTGACGTTTGACTACTAACCACACTGTTGTGCTACAGTACATATTCTGGGACGAAAGCCGTGTACTCATCTTGTCTCACTACTCCCAGGTTCGCTGGAGTCGGACATGGGCATACCATTGAGTCGGACAGATCGTAATCCACCGGAAAGGCTTTTTTTTTTGCCAATGGCTGATGGCTGATTTAGCCAACCGCCCAACAGCGCAGGAGAGTGACAAGACACTGGCCCACCCCAATCTCACAGAAATATACCCCAGGGGTTTTCAACGTTTTCATGCCATTTATTCGGCATTTGAGCCACGGACCACCATTTGAGGACATTTTAGCCACACAGACCCCAAAACTAAAGATTTCTTTTGCTTTTGTCCACAATACCAGGCTGGATTTGTGGAAACAAAACAGTCAACATACAGATCAAAATGACCATTAATCTTCTACATTCTCTAGTTGTGTCGACTTGGGCTAATTCACATGATGAATATTTTAACTCTTGAGAGTGTAAAAATGAAAGCAAATGGACCCACAAGGGTCCATTCGGTTTCATTTTTATGTTCTCAAGAGTTACATCTGGTTAACCAACTTAGCTGGGGACCACCTGGAACCCTCTCAAGGACCTTTTCACTTCATCACTTCTACAATACCAAATTGCGTTGTATTTTGTGTCATTTCAATCCTCGATGACTCAACTTCACAACAAGGTATGGATTGTAAGGATTTGGGCGTTTGTGGAATGAGCAATACAGCCAAGTGTGTGGGTAGTGTGGCTCACCTCCAAAAAATGGTTGGTATTCAACCCTTGCTTTGTATCGAGTTGCTCAGAGGATTTGATGATCGCACTTTCCAAACGTTTGTTGTTGAATTTATGTAGTAAATAATGTCAAAATGGAACTCAACTAGTGAAATGCTACGCCTCAGTCAAAGTCGAAACTGTAGTAGTGTGTAATATGTGTGGATGTTGGGAAAGTTTGTCTTAATTTACTCTGTGTCAGGGGTTTTCAACCAGTGGTCCGGGGGACCACCAGTGGTCCTTGAGAGGGTTCCAGGTGGTCCCCCACCTAAGTTGGTTAATCAGATGTAACTCTTGAGAGCGTAAGAATGAAACCAAATGGACCCGCAAGGGTCCACTTGGTTTCATTTTTACGTATTTGGTTTCATTTTTACTCTGGAAAAATAAAACCAAATGGACCCTTTCAGGTCCATTTAGAATATTCATCATCTTAACCCAACTAGAAGATTGTCATTTGGGTCGGTATGTTTGCCTGTTTTTGTTTCCCCAAATCCAGCCAAAAGCAAAAAACATCTTTGATTTTGGGGTCTGTGCGGGGATAAAAAAAAGTCCTCAAACGGTGGTCCGTGGCTCAAATGCGGAATAAATGGTGGTCCCTGATATCAAAAAAAGGTTGAAAACCCCCTGCTCTATGTCTACGGAATTGCAATTCTGTTGATATATCTTATCGTATTTTTGTGTGAGATTGGGGTGCGCTGGTGCAGCAGGGACAATGCAAGCCTTTTTTTTTTATTTTAGGTGCTAGCACAGTAAGAAATGACTAAACATTTTCGACCTACACGCTTTTCATCCATGTCACGACTCATGGGCTTGAATTTTCTGTTGCTCCAGTTCATTCTTCTGCAAGCTGTAATCCTTGTGGAAGACTATGAATATATTGGGAATACAGGGGCGGATTGGCCATTCTGGAGTACAGGGAGTTTTCCCGGTGGCCTGCGCCACCTAGTGGCAAGATCCAAAATGCACTAGTGGCACTTCCAAAATGCACTAGAATGTGCTAGATGCTCGCCTGGAACATACAGATCAAAATGACCATTAATCTTCTACTTTCTCTAGTTGTGTAGACTAAGTTGGGCTAATTCACATGATGAATATTTTAACTCTTGAGGGTGTAAAAATGAAACCAAATGGACCCGCAAGGGTCCATTTGGTTTCATTTTTACGCTCTCAAAGAGTTACATCTCGTTAACCAGCTAACCCACCAGGGTGGCCTGGCAAAGGCAAAATTGTCCCGGTGGGAAAATATGTGCCAATCCGCCCCTGTGGGAATATATATACAGTCTATTATATATAAATATACTGAGCAGGAGCTGAAGTAGCTGTTGCTCATATGTTATCTTATTTTAGGTATAGAGGGGACTTTTATATTGACTAATTTAACGAACGTTTTATTATATGCAAAGGTGTGCCATTTTACTATGCAGTACTAGCCGTGAAACATGACATGTCATTTATCATGACAAGTTATGCAGTTAGCTTAATCAAGTTCTACATGGATCGCTGCATTTACAGAAAAGAAAAAAAAGTGCACATAAACATTCCGATTTCAAACAAAAAATACTCCCAAAGTAGCTCACGGGGTGTTCTAAAGTTGCAGGTACAGCGATTAGCATTGCTGCACGTTGTTTTATATTTTTATCTGTGCACCACGGCTACTTTTCTAGGTTGGGGTAAGTTTGGATAACTCACATTTGCACACCGGGAGCACACCCGCTTATTCGTTTGTATTGGCAGCAGGGGCAGATCTAGGCATAGGGGGCAATGCCCCCCCTAAATGCCCAGTCTGCCCCACCAAACACGATGGCATGCAAAACAACCCAAGATATCTCAAATTAAAGTGCTTATATTTACAATGATTTGAAACACTGCTACTGCTACTAACTAACTACAGCCGTGTCACCACTAAACCAACAGCATTTCATCATTGAAAACAGAAAACTCTCTGAGTCAGACCTTTAGCTTTATGCATGCTGCGTGTCTGTTGCAACTTCAACAACAACTGATGTTATTATCGATGCTTTACTTGACTAATAAAAGTCCTGTAACCGTAAATGGTATGGGTGCGGCCATTTACTCCTGCCCCCCCAATTGTGAAATGTTACATCCGCCCCTGATTGGCAGTGCAGTCAGCACGCATATATCGTTTCAGCAGTAAGTGTATAGCACCCGTGAGCTACTTTGGGAGTACTTTATATTTTCAAACCACAATGCTTACGTGCACGTGTTTTTTCCTGTAAATGTAGCATTCCGGGTCGAACTGGATTCAGCTACTGCATGACACTGGTGAAGTGAAGAGTGTCATGTGAACCATGGCTAAATGCAGTACTTGTACTTGTTTGTGCTATTTGTAAATATGAGAGGAAAATGTCAGACATGGGTCGTATCAGATTTTACAGACTATTATTCAAGTTTCATTGGGGGTGGTGGTGGTGATAAGGATGATGATGCAATTAGCAAAAGAAAAGCTTTAGACGCAAATACTTTGCGATCGTCTAAACTTGAATCAGACAGTCTCGTAACAAAGTGTTTGGGTAATTAAATAAACAATGTGACTCTCTGGTGAACATAGTACTTTATCGAGATTATGACAGATTTTTTGTAAATACTATATTATATGACCCAAGTCAGGTGAACGTTAATAAACAATGCTATGCTTTATGTTTTTCTTCACTTTAAAAATGATTTTTTTTTTCACCCGTTTGTAATACTGACTGACTATGCTAAAACTGCTCTCAATTCAATTCAAAGAAGTGTTATTGGCATGAGAAGAGAAACTACACACTACTACTACTACTACGATACAATGATAATGAAACGTTCATGGAAAACATCTAAAAAGAAAACGGTATACAATCAGTAAAATACAATCAACCACATCAGTGCAGTAGTGAAATCAATTTGCGACCGCGATGGGTGGCCAAACCTATAGGCCAAACGGTCGCGACTAATTTATGTTTTTCTTCAACTTCCGTGACATCATTTAGCGACCACGGCATACGTTGCAACGTTTGCTATGTTTTGTAACGTGACTGTTTGCATAACGCTCAGGGTTTAAGGATATAGGTTTAGGCATAGGTTTCCCTTTAGAGTCTAAAGTATTGGTCTAAAGTTTAGACCAATACTTGCCTGACTGTACCACGTACTGGTTGATATTTATTGTCTAATAAAATATTCAATCAATCAATCAATCAGCAGTCAACCGTTTTGGCCAACGGTCGCGACCGATGGCCAAAACGTTTGATCGCTTTCAAGCGGTCGTGACCGTTTTACCACCCGTCGCGATTTCGCTGTCTCTCCATCAGTGGACGAGGGCAGCCAAATCTTATCAAATTGTCTCTCCCTGTTTTTGAAGTAATCCGTTATTCTCTCTAGATGCGGTGTGATAGTCATCTCATTCAGCCAATGTTTAAATGTAGGAACCTCAAAATATGTTTATTTGATGTAATCAGATCATATGAAAAAAAAGGATTTGTGTCTGAATTGACTTTTTTGTTTACGTACTAAAAGCGTGACTGACAACCGTTTTAGAGAACAATGTAAAAAATAATGAGGGGCATATTTGTAGAATTATCAATTTTTAATCACTGGACCATTTTCCACATTTGGAATTACAGTATATCATGGCAAGGTAACGACACAAACCCAAGCCTAAAAAGAAAAAGCAGTGGTCTTTACACTTTAACCCTTTAGTGTACTGAACGCGTTTTGGTGTTCTAAGCATTATGTTTTAACTATTGAAAAATAGCAGATCTACAAGCTCATAGCGCGCCACCGAGTGGCGCGCTATGAGCTTGTATCTCTGCTATTTTTGAAAAATCGTGAAAACGTGGTGCAAATCTTTGAATATTATGTTATTCAGAAACTAGAAATCTAGACAGGACACAATGGGTTAGGGCAGGGGTTTAACAGGTGGTCCGGGGACCACCAGTGGTCCCTGAGAAGGTTCCAGGTGGTCCTCAGGCTAAATGATGGAAAGTTGGTTAACCAGGTGTAACTCTTGAGAATGTAAAAATGAAACCAAATGGACCCTTGCGGGTCCATTTGGTTTCATTTTTACACTCTCAAGAGTTAAAATATTCATTATCTGAATTAGCACCACTTTTACACTGTTTACACTGTTTTGTTGGTAAAATACAGCCTGGAATTGTGGACAAAACCAAAAGAATTCTTTAATTTTAGGTCTTTGGTGTGAAAATGTAATCAAATGGTGGTCCGTGGCTCAAAAGCTGAATAAATGGTGGTCCCTGGAGTCAAAAAGGTTGAAAACCCCTGGGTTAGGGCTAAGGAGGCCAAATTGCTTGTCTGAGACATGGTGACACTTGTTCTGGGGTTACAGTAGCAGTCAGTTTGCACGTCTCTAAACCACGTCCTTTTAAGGAGCTTTTTGAAGGAGCTGAACTTGCCCTCTCTCCATCTTTACCTCGACACCAACAGTTCACCAGGTCACCCTCTAGTCTAGAAGATAAAGCCTTAATAGGTAAAAACAGCTTGGCTCCGCTCGACCGCGACGAGCAATATGAACTTCGTTGTGTAGGTATGGAATCTACTACATGCAGCGTACAGGCTCCAGAATTGTGAATCCGTTTAAAACTGGCAAATTTAAATTTGAGCTTAAAAACAAAACATTAGGTCCCCACCAAAGATGTCCCAGGTGTTATTTTGTGTATTAACTCCATATTGGCCAATTCCTCTACTACTGTAAGGCCTCAATTGAATGGGACATTGCAGAGTTGTGCTATTTTTCCCCCCATTGAAATAAGTAGTAAAATTGTGCCGCTTCTTTTATATTTTCTAACATTAGGAAGAAAGGAAATACAGTATAACATAATAAAAATAAAATAGCTTATGGTAGGGTATGGGAAAATAGGCAGGCAAGGAGCTTTTTGCACAAAATAGCGTTAGGTTACATGGTAACCCAGGTTCTCTGAGTGGAGAGCCAGTCTCGAACACAATAGAGAACACCTGGACACTCTTTGGTGGGGCACCCAACAACTACAAATATGGTGCTTTGTTCCCCATTTCAGGAAAATTTTTGAAACTTCAAATGGCTTTTTCTCAGTTTTGCTATTGTGGGGCACTCAGATTTAAATGCTCATAACTCCTACAAAATGCTCCAATTTCCTTGAGTGATGCATCATATGAAAGCTTACATCGTATACTTTAATAATCTGTAAAAACAGAAAATTGATCCTGGCCTACATGAGGCACAATGTACCAGGTGCTGTCACATATAGGTAAGAAAGCCTTGTAGTCTGAAATTATCCTTGTTACGCTATGCCCACTGTGGGCATAAGGTAGGTATTGGAGCCCCCTATGAAGGTGTTTATGGTGACACAGAATTTTCGATAATACCAACATGAACCGGTATGTCAAAAAAGGGCAGAACTGATTTTTTTCACCCCAAAGACCAAAAAACTAAAGAATTAGGGCTGGATTTTGCAAACAAAACAGTGTAGACTTCTTAATTAGGTGGTGATAATTCAGATGATGAATATTTTAACTCTCGAGAGTGTAAAAACGAAACCAAATGGACCCGCAAGGGTCCATTTGGTTTCATTTTTACGCTCTCAAGAGTTACATCTGGTTAATCAGCTTTCCATCATTTAGCCTGGGGACCACCTGGAACCCTCTCAAGGACCACTGGTGGTCCCCGGACCCCTGCCTTATAGTGTTGCATTAGGTTTAAAAACAGTACAACAAATCAAAGAGCAAGGAACCAGGTACATAAAATCACAAGAACCATAGAAATTGCACATATAGGAAATCATCTTTATTTCAAAAATCAGAGAAAGCGAAGGGGACAACAAAACCCAACGAAAGTGATATTTTTTAAACTCTACCTTGCTGTCCAGGCAGCCCCCCATCCCCCCAATAAAAAAATGGAACATGTACATTTTTTTAAGTGTCCTGCACATTATACCCTGATGATTGTCATATTTTTTGCAATACCTTTGCATATTCTGTTAAAAAAAAAATAGAGAAGAAAAATAAAGGAACCGTCTGTCGGAGCTTCAACCGATTAGAAGAATAGTTTGTTCGAGGACGACTGCAAACTGCCCTGGACAGGAGTTGACACGTCTAAAATGGAAGCTTCACCATCTGCCTAAGTTGGAAAGAAATGCAGCCATTTCTCCCCCCCAGACATGTATTCAGTCACAGGTTTCCTCAACAGTTTAAACCATTTTGGTGCTAGATTCTAGTTCCCAATGCTAGAATTTAGTTTTCGGTCACTAGATTCTAGTTTCTGACAATGGATTCTAGTTTTTCTTGGGGAAAAAAAATCTATGTTCCTGTGTCAGTGATGCTCAACATATTTCATGCCAAGGACCATCAGAATGAAATCTGAAAACGGATCCCCAGAAGCAAAGATTTGAGTTAAAAAATGTTTGCTTCGGAAATAACATATTCATAGATTTGCACCACGTTTTCACGATTTTCAAAAATAGCAGAGATACAAGCTCATAGCGCCCACTCGGTGGCGCGCTATGAGCTTGTAGATCTGCTATTTTTCAATAGTTAAAACAAAATGCTTAGAACGCCAAAATGCGTTCAGTACAGAAAGGCTTAAACCGCCACAAAACTTGCAGAAATCATTTTAAAAAGGTTTTATGACATTAATTTTTTAGTTTTTTAGTTTTCTCAATTGCATCCTCCCCCCCAAAAAACCCTGAACTATGAACTATTAGGTTGACTTTCTGGTGTTTGGAAGCCTCAAAAGCCTGCAATGACTTTTGAGGGGGCAAAACAGTGACCCCTGCTGGCACATATTGATTTGCAGGCTGTGACGTCACAAACAGCAAGAAAATCACACCACTTGTTTTTGAACCAGAAAACCTTCTCCAGACCACAGAAAAATCTACTGAATGTTAAAAGTTCAGGTTTTCCCCCCCGAGCTTGGAAAACCTACAAATATTAGGCAAATTTACAAAACTTTTTAATTTTTTTTTTATGTCACAACCCCTTTAACATAAGACCTCGAAAAGCTTGTCAAATCTTTGAATCCGACTATAATGTGAGACCTTTCCACTGTTCTTTTTTTTTCTTTAAAAGGAGAATTCCACCCATTTTCAACATTTTTTCTGAGAGCATACAAATGCAACACAGGGAAGTGTCTAAAGAAATCCATTAACATGGTGGAAAAAAAAGATGTTTCACCATGTTAGTGGTTTTCTTCAGACCTCCATTTCTTGGAAACACAGAATGGGGGAACTTTATCATGTTTACCAAACACCTCGAAGGTACATCAATGACATAGTAAAATGTTGAAAATGGGTGGAATCCACCCTTTAATGTTGAAACCTTCAATTACATTTGACATCACTGACTTTGACCAGCAACAGAAAAAATGTTAGGCAAAAACGTGCGATTTGTACGTTTTGCGTGCAATGTCGATGAAAATCAATGTCGGTTCTTCTTGTCGGTGTTTAGTTCTTGTCAAGGGAAGTTGACGAGACATAACACATAAGAGAACAAGATAACAGATGGAGATTAACATCTCAAACTTTTAGGGCCAAGTACGAGGAGGACTTGTTGGGCCATTTCTTATGCTGTAATGTGTATTGATCACATAATGTCAATGCAGTGGGCTAGCTTTGACGCTTATCCAACCCTTGGGACCTTTTAAATAATTCTCATTTACCATGGCAATGAAGCAAAAAAATAACAATTTAATAATTTGTTTAGTTACAAGATATAAAGACTTTTTTTTTAGCATATCATCTACTGCAATTCAGTCAACCTCCTCCCATTTCTACTGGCATAGAAGTGCAAAAAACTTAAAAATAACTGCCGGGCGCTTTTCACCCCACTTCAATATCACAAAAAAATAGTCGCGTCACCAAAACGCTTCAGCTTCACATTGTACTCTTGCAGAAATCAATCTTCAGGGATACATGTAAACAATATTTATTCATTTTTCTCCCTTCACCTGCATCTTTTGGAAGTCAAATATTCCCCAGAATTTTAATTTACTAGATTCAAGAATATGTGATATGCTTTGGTCCCCATGTCTCCCAAGGCCGTTTTCCTTTTAGAGCCATCTAAAGTATTTTTTCGTTTTTTGGCTAAAATTGTTTTGATTCAATTCAGATCAAAGTTTCTACTTTGTTAATACGAATGAAAACGATTTTAGCCAAAAAACAAAAAATATCCTTTAGATGGCTCTAAAAAGAAAACGGCCTTGGGAGACATGAGGACCAAAGCACCAGATTCTATCACATATGGTTTATGGCCCAGCTGAACCAAATGTAATGGCTAGATGGATCTTGATTCTTGAAGGACCTCTTGACAATCTTAAACTCTTTCCAACTGGTATGTAATAAAGCATACCTGGGCATTATGCGGCCCGGGGGCCAAATGCGGCCCTTTGGCTGACTCTGCCCGGCCCAGGGACCACCAGTGGTCCTTGAGAGAGTTCCAAGGTAAATATGGAAAGTTGGTTAACCAGATGTAACTCTTTGAGAGCGTATAAATGAAACCAAATGGACCCTTGCGGGTCCATTTGGTTTCATTTTCACACTCTCAAGAGTTAAAATATTCATCATCTGAATTAGTCTACACATTCAATCAGAGAATGTAAGAGAATAGTCATTTTTGTTATCCTGTTTTGTTTCCCAAATCCAGCCTGGAATTGTGGACAAAAACAAAATACATTTTGAAGAAAGTTTTGAGATCTGTGGGGCTAAAATGTCATCAAATGGTGGTCTGTGGCTCAAATACTGAATAAATAGTGGGCCCTGGTGTCAAAATAGTTGGTCTTACTCTTACTTTTATCTTGAAATTAAATTAATATTACGCAGACTTTAGCTCAGCCTTGAGTCTTGGCCCTCCACAATGTTATATGTATCTCATTTGGCCCCTTGGGAAAAATAATTGCCCATCCCTGTAATAAAGTGATCTGTAGAATGAGGCTGGTGGTGGTGGTGTCATTTAACTATCATTTTTTCCTTCTCAGCACAAGCACACACTGGGTTGGACACTTTCCTGACCGACTCATTCATTCTTTCTAATTAAATACTGGCTCATTGTTGGAACCAGAACTTCAAAAATCTCTTAAATTCGTCAACAAGGACTGCTATATGCAATGGAAAAAAATGTGTGGAAAACAATGTTTTAAATCTATTGGTGGAGAGGTTTGACGTATGTTATGCTTAGCTATGATTGGATCATAGCAGTTGGGGGTGGGTGTTAAATAAGGAAGAAACTATAAGAAACAGCCTTGAGTTTTATCATCCAACAAGAATACTTTTTAGGAACGAGTTCTCGACTCAGTTTTCCACCTAAAGGGGGATCATTTCACCCATTTTCAAAAAATTCCTGTACATCCTCAGAAGAAGAAAAAAAAGTCCTAAAAGAAAAATCATTAGCATGGTGAAAGACAACTTGATGTCATCAAGTTGTATTTGGAATTGCATCAAGGCAAGGTACATAGCTACACAAAATGCCCCAACAAAAGTTGTCTTAACCTTCAAAATGATTGTAAAAGATTTACGGAAAAAGATTTATTTCCCCCCCCAACAGCACATCTAGGCTTTTGTATTTGCTTCACAGCAGTGCCTCCTACAGGTGGCAACACAGAGAAAAGATCAAATGTGATTCATTTCAACTTTGAATAGAGGTCCATCACCAGATTGCACACAGAACGTTCTACTTCCAGACCACTTCTTTACTTAAAAGGATATTTAACTTTTGGTCATTGGTCTTTTGGCCGCAAGCATGTCAACCTGTTCTTTTTATTATTATTATTATTAAATCATGGCCATTAGTGCCATAATTTCCATTTGCAGTTGCAATTTGGATACGGTATATATATATTTAAAGGCAAACAATCTAATCTTTTCCTGGAACCAAATATTTTGAGATGGAGGAGGGTCGGGGGGCCAAATACACATAGCCCTAGATTATCCCTTAACTTCTTTGCCTTTTTAAACCATTAAAAAAAACATTTTTCAATAGTTCAAATGGCCAGTCTACAAGCTCACAATGTGTTAATAGATTGGCACGTTGAACTATTTCAAAAAGTTTTTCAAAATAGTAAAAAAAAAAAAGGGATAAGGCGTTTAGAGCCCATAATGCACACACAGAAGCTTGAGAACCACTGACATGTTTTTTCTTTCTTTCATAATAAAAGCGTTTACTGGTTTAGAAGACATGTGTAGAATCATCCACAGTTTCTGTAGCGCATTTTGACAGGATGCGTCTCTGGTGTGTACAGTATAATGTATACGTTAAATCTTCTAGTATCACCTAGCAGCTCAAATGGCACTTAATGGGAGAACGGGAAGCAAACTTGAACAGAACATATTGAAAGATTTGTGATGTAATAACATTTTCGGGGAACAAAATCAAGTAACCCTGAAGCCAACGCAGCAAACATGGTCTGGAACGGGATGAATTAGGGACGTTTATGTCCAGATCAAGGCAATCCAAGACTAGTCAAACCAACACAAATCCAGATGGTCAGATTGAAGCCAGACTAACTGAAAAATCAATCATAACTAGTTAGATCAGGTCCAGAATAGCTTAGCTATAGCTTTATCATTTCAACTGATGAAGACGTCCTTTAATTGACGTAAAGATCCTTTGATCTGGACACACTCAAGACGTCACTCGTTCTTCCCCAGTTCTGACCGTGTTTTGTCGAGAATCTTATTTAAGGAGGGAAAAGGGACATCTGAATGAACAAAAATAAAAGAAGATAAACGTCAAGGTGTCCCTTTAAAACCTATGAAGCATGAAACATTACCAAGGAAGTGCTTATTTTAGGGTTTTTATAAGAGCAGAAAGAGAAATGTATGAAGAATCATACCTTGTGTGACATAAACTACATGAGAGTCCAATATTAACCTTCCAAAGGACAGCAGTCTGTCGGCCGGATGTATGAAGTGGGACATTTGGTATAGCATTTTTTTTTTGGCTCAAAATATTGTCTATAATCATCCACCACCACTGATTGTGACTGAACATCCAAAATATCTGTGCCGCATGTTAACTTTTTTTTTTTCTTTTCCCCAAAATAGCACATCTGATGTTTTTCAATTGACAAAGCTAATGCTTTAAATAGCTAAAGCTAGCCAATGCTTAAAACATCAAAAGCTCAGTGTAGTCTGCCATTCAGTAGGGTGGATGCATGAATCTATTTATATAGACAATATATTACGCCAAAAAGAAAAAAAAAAGAAGAAATACCAAATTGACCACCTTTAACAATCAGACTACACCAGTGGTGCCCACACTTTTTTGACTGGAGAGCTACTTTCAAAATGAGCATCTCAACAAGATCTACACATCAAACATGTGATTGTTCCATGACTGAAAATCCATTTCAAGGCCCCTCTAGAAAGTTTGAGCTTTGAAACAGTTGGTGATGGTGTTACTTACTGTTCATAGTGTTTAAGAATAATGCACTTATAATAAAAACTATAGGGGGAGAATTGGAAGATTTTACGGTATATGACATTACTGACGTTTGAAAACAGTATTTGAGGTTTGAGTTAACAGTTCGTGAACTAAGAACTTTTTTGTGGACTCTTGAAAATTACGTAATTCAGATGTATAAATGTAATTTAATTCTTGAGAGCGTTAAAATGAAACCGAATGGACCCTTCGGTTTCATTTTACCGCTCTCTTTTTCCCTTCGAGGTCTTATAACGTATGGAACTTTTTTTTGTCAACCAGTTACAATGGAGCTGAGCAGTCCTGCCCCTTTCGTGACGTCTCCCCGTGGTCCAGAAATGAATTCCCCACTCATTTTCCCCGTAGACTTTTTTGTAAAAATGATCTATATAAAAGACGATTACACCGCGGACAAGGCCAACTCGGGTCGCGACAAATCAAGGAGTGTTGTCACGACCCGAGTTGGCCTTGTCCGCGGGGCGTAATCGTCCAATATAGATTTTTTGAAACGTTTTACAAAGAAAAATTAATGTGGAAAATAATTTCTGGACCACGGGCAACGTCATGAAAGGGGCGGGACTGCTCACCTCTATTGAAGGGGAAAACGTAGCCATGTGTTATGAAAAAATAATTATTCAAATAGCACATCTCTCCATTTAGATTCTCACGTTTTAGCCTATGGGGTGGGGGGGGGGGGTGTTCCTCCTCTCAAATTACTACAAAAAAATGACCCCTTGGTGATTAGGATTAATTCCTGCTCAGAAGACAATTCTGTTTAGATTCAGAATTACAATCTATAGAGACTGAAAAGAATTAACATTACACCCAACTAGCTGAGATAATGAACAAGGGAAATGGGTTGTGACTATTCATTTTTTTTCTCTTCCATTCTGAAACAGGAAAAGGAAAAAAAAAGCAGTTTTTGGCATGTTGGCTAATGTCAACAAATAGCTAGCATGCCATGTTGTTGCCGGTTTTGAGAAGTACACTTTCTTTTGTCTCTAATCCTAAGCAATCCAAAAAAAATCAATGTTATGAAGCTGCATTTAAATAAATGTGTGCATGTGTGTGTGTTTGGGGGGTATTCCTTCGTTTCCTGTAGATTTGTGTGAGAAATCTCATGACTTAATTTGCCGGTTCAGATTCAATTCCTTTACCCTGCGTTGAGCATTAAGCGACAGCTGTAAAAAAAAAAAAGTAGGCCCGCGCTTCACTATAGTGCACAACGTCAAGGAGAAGGTAGTGCCGATTATGCAGCTTAAAACTGCAACCGATCGGACATCATCATCATCATTTCCACGCTTTACGACGGTGACCGCGGTCAAGACGAATCTGAGGAAATGTTTCTCGCTCTGTGTTATTAACCGTAATACACAGCAGTAGCGGGAAAACGGCCAACCCCTGTCCAAAAAAAAAAAGCGCGAAAGTTCCGAAAGGAAAAAAAAAAGAAAAAAAGTAAAATTGCAAGTGAATAAATCATGCATGCAAATGCAGGATTTGGCAGGAGAAAAATTGGGCAGGAGAAAAAAACAATTCCATTGCAGAACAGTTCAATGCCAAGGCTACAGTCTTCTTAAAAGACCAAAAAGGAAAAAAAAAAACAATAGAAATAAGTGGGGATGGATGGATGGATGGAGGGGGGGGAGGACCATCGCTGCCATACATCTTCAAACCCCTCCAGCAATACTTCAATTGGGGGCAAAATAAAAAAAAGGTATTCACTCCTCTTCATGAATGATCCAGGCTCTCTCTTTATCTCATCCTCTCTCCTTTTGGCTAACACGCCATGTCGGCCGTCTGAAATGGGGCAGCCTATCGCCGTCCCGTGTGGAAATCTACCCCGAGTTCCACCCCTTTTCTCTCGTAAAAAAGGGGGGCAGCACTTGGCACACGCCCCCCCCGGTGGGTGTGGGTGGGGGCAGGCGAGAGACACAAACATGGCCATGTATTCGGTTTTGTTTTTTGTTTCGTTTTCCTCTGGGGGGTGGGGGGGGTGTTCCCTGTTGCCTTATCATCGGTGATAATCAAATCAATCAAGACATTAATCAACAACAGGTGTTCTCGTTCACCTCTGGAAAGGCTTCCGGACCTTCTTTTTCCGTCGAGGAGGTTTGTTGCTTTCCGTCCACGACGACGAGGAGGAGGAGGTCTCGCCGGGCTCCGGCCTGAAGAAACCCGTCTGGGCCTGGGGTGGGGAGAACGGCGGAGGCCCCCCGCCGCCGCCGCCGGCCCCAGGGTGGTGGCCACCAGAGGAGGGGAAGAACCCCCCGTTGGCCGACATGTCGTTGACGGGCCCTCCCTGAAAGATGCGGTTGAAGAAGTCCTGGAGGTCTGCGGGGTTGGTCGGACCCGGACCGTTTTCAGAAGTCGTCCTGGAACGGAAAAACACAGGACAGGATTTTGTCTTTTTTTTATAGATACATATATATACACACGGATATAATAATTGGGAAAATTTGCACTTCTATTACACACAATGAGAAATAACTGAAGGAGAATTTGTCTGGTCTTAGGTGGTCTTTATTAAGCAGAATTATTTATTAAAATATCGTGCACGATAAGTGATGAATGTTGAAACTGCCCAGAGGCGTGGGTCAGCCTCTAACCTTGAGAACCTTCGCGTGCCAGTGGAGCGGAGGCACAAACCGGTAGAAACTGGACTAGATAGTGATAAACCACCTGATATGTCACAAAGAAACACTTGTTCATCCTGAAACAACACACATTGCACTAAGAGAGAGAGAAAACATATAGCTAAATGTAAAATTTCCCTAACAATACTGTACACAGTAGGCATGTAACGATACACTAAACTCACGATATCACGTTCAGGATACGATTTTTTACGATATTTAATAAAACATATTTCCAAACAAATTAGACTTTTTTTTCCTCAAAGAAATCCAGTATTCTCTCTCTCTCTCTCTCTCTCTCTCTCTCTCTCTCTCTCTCTCTCTCTCTCTCTCTCTCTCTCTCTCTCTCTCTCTCTCTCTCTCTCTCTCTCTCTCTCTCTCTCTCTCTCTCTCTCTCTCTCTCTCTCTCTCTCTCTCTCTCTCTCTCTCTCTCTCTCTCTCTCTCTCTCTCTCTCTCTCTCTCTCTCTCTCTCTCTCTCTCTCTCTCTCTCTCTCTCTCTCTCTCTCTCTCTCTCTCTCTCTCTCTCTCTCTCTGCTGTGAAGCAAAATTAGAAGCAGTGGAGCTATGGACCAGAGCTAGTAAATATGGTATTGGTTCGCAAAGACCTAGCAGTCCTTGTGGGGGTTTAAGGGGGTCCCCAAGTAAATTCATGATTATGAATTTATATCTGATTTAACTATTTATTATTTAACAATTTTAATCTATCATAAATTTGAAAACAGCCAATCTACAAGCTCACAAACAACAAATATGTTTCAGATGGGGTCTGCAGTTAAATACATATAGCTACAGGCCTAGGGGTCCTTGAGTAAGCATATCATGGAAGACATTTGCTTTTGGGCTTTTTAAGGCAAAATAGGAAAAGCTTTGTCAACACTCAACAGCCTTCTAGAGTAGACAAAAAAAGGCAACAAAAAACAACTCGTGTTCTGGAGAGGCGGACGTTTAGCGACAGCTTGGCTACTGTGTACTGTTCTACACTTTTTCAATGAGGGTGATTTGCGCATATATCGAATGTTTCCACCAGACTCACGTCACCTTGGGTCCTCTCTGTTTCGTGTTCATGCTGCAGCCTATACATTAATGCGGCCGCTGTCGCACGTGTTCATTGTTTTTGTCCCTTCACTAGTTCACTGTGCATTGACTGTTGATCATCGCATGCAGCCACTGATCAATAACGGTAGTATAAGGCGAGTGCGCCCTCTACTGTTAGGATCGCGATACGGCTTTTCACAACATCGATTCGTATTGGCCCCATTTCACATCGATATAAATCGATATACGATATATCGTTACATGCCTAGTACACAGTATATATAAACGGAACATAGCATCCCTGCAAGCCAGATGACATTATGATGACCTCTGGTGACGTTCAGGACTAGGCTGGCCCATATGGGCATAATCATTACCGCTATGTCATTTCCAGGATGTCTTCACCAGTTGAAATATCAATTGGTATTGTTATTTTATATTGTTTAAATTGTTGATTAGTCACCTTTAACAACAAGGTATGGACATTTCTGGAATGAGTAACACTGCTAAACGTGTGGGCTGCAACCTAAAAAAAAATGACCAAAAAATGGCCAAAATCAAAAGGTTGTGTGTGTTTCTATATAAAAAAACAACGCAACTATCCGACGGAGATCAGATAGTTGCGTTACAAAGAACACCTTTATTTATCATTGATTGAGAACGAAAAAGAAAGAAAGAAAGAAAAAAAAAATATTATTAACCAGTTTTGTGCATTTCAGAATAACGTTTCGTTCCGGAATAGTTGAAGACCATTTTGTTTCCGTTTTCGTTGCCGTTCCTTGAAAAATCCCCTAGAATTCCGTTCGTTTCGGTTTTAGAACCGGTTCGAAGCCCTGTTTATTTGCTCTGTAAAAAACTTTCTACTGCATTCTTTGTCATGAAAGCTGCTCTTTGCTCTATAATAAAATATGATGGAAAATACTGACTTCCGGTGGGGACTTACCTTTGTCGCGTGGAGCTGCTGTTGTTCTTGGAACCGAAGGAGATGTGGTAGGGAACGCGGTGCGTGTCTGGAGAGATACCTATTCTTTGGCAACCGGCCCACTCTGAAACACCAGAGCACAGAGAGAGAGAAAGAGCAAGTCAAAACGGCTAGCAAAACGCTTTGCTGCCAGAGAGACAAATTACCTCCTTTTGTCTTGTCTGTCTAACTAGACGCCCTGAGGCCTCGAATAACATCCTCCCACGTCCCTCAAAGCTTTACACCAACCAGAATATACCAGGATGATTCTAGCGAAAATCCACCGATAATTTCCAATAGGGTCCTTATCGCACTAATCTTGTCATGTCTTGCAGTGTTGCCAACTACCAAAATCCAAAATGCACTAGTGGCACAGCAGTGGTTTTCAACCATTTCCATACCAGGGCACCACCATTTATTCTGCCAGGGCAACACCATTTATTTAGCCACGGACCACTTTTCGATGTTGAGTTTAGTCTCTCGGACTAATTTAGATAACAGGCAAAATGTTGGTCAAAATAGCAATTCTTCTACAGTTTCTAATTGGGTAGATTCTTGAAAATTGGGTAATTCAGATGTTTAAATATATTCATTTTCATTTTACGCTCTCAAGAGTTATAGATCTATAAGGGTCCATTTGGTTACCAATGGTCCTTTCTAGGAAGGAAGGAGGACTCCATCATAGGAGGAAAAATGGTGAAAAACTAGGTTTTTAATTTTATCTCTGGCACCTGTCAACCAATTTCGCCCCAACTCATTAGCCCCATTAGGGGGGTCTGGGAAAAAAGCTGAATATAGCGGCAAATGCGCCAAGTTGGCAACACTGCATGTGAGCGGTTAGATACTGTATATGTCACAAGTACTCTGGAGGAGGAAGGAACATAATACTGAGGGGTGTGGAATACATTTCAAGACAGACAGACATGTTTTCACCTGTGATATCATAGACCTTTCCATCCATAAAGGCAAAGTACGTGATCCGCAGGCCAAACATGCTGGACTCGGCCCACAGGTCTCCCTCCTCTGCGCTGTGGCAGTGGTTGCACTCCGCACAGAACCGAGCCTCCGCCGGCTCGCGGTTCATCTCGAATCTCCTGCGAGACAAAAAGCGGTTCAACAAGATTAATAAGTGTTCTAACCGGACTGGAGTCACATTTTACTAACAACTAATTATGAAACCTATTGAGAAATTTAGCATCCGAAAAAAACAGATCTCATTAACGATTATGTAGGTAGGCGATAAACGATCAGTCGTCCCTCAAGATTTTCAGATTCATTGGTTTGGGGGGAGGGAGTGTGATGTAATTATTTCAGCGGAATAAGAGTTTGTTTTTGTTCATGTCTGATTTGCACGCTCCGTGCAACTGATCCAGTTCCGGCTGATGTCTTTCGCAGTGTCCTGCAAGACACATTCTCCAGCACAGGTACTTGAAGTCATCACCTTCCTTCAGAGATTTCTGTTGTTGTGAGAGGTGGATGTTCTGTTTGGATGTAATAGGTGATCACCTTGGTTTTCTTAACATTCAGCCATAGGCCAACCCTCCGACTCCTCTCTGCTCAAGAGCTCCTGCGCTTGCAAGATCAGCTATACATATACTAGTATTATAAAAGTACAAATATGTTGGCCTATTGGACGAAAGTTGGTCTTAATCTGGTGCTCCTTTTTCTTTTAGTTACCTTGCACTGTAGGTTCTTGTACTATTCATATCTACAAGTAAAGTAACTGCTAAGTAACTAAGTAACCAACCATCGTGAAAAAGGATTGTGATAATGGTGTCATCAACATACTTGTGCTTGCCCTCACACTTGGTACACATCATGGTGTTCATGGCTTCTTTCAGGTCATCCTGGAGCTTGGTGAGGAACTCGTTCATGGACTTGGAGAGCTCCGTGGCCGCCATGCGCTTCCTGCAGACAGACAGACAGACAGACAGAGAGAGAGGCAGGCAGACAGCTTTCAGTGATGGTTCCATGAGGACTGAATGACATTATCCCAACGGCAATCATCATTCAGTGTTGGGCAATATTACTTAGGAGAGTAACACCTTTACTTTACTTATGGAGCTACTTTTAAAATCCATTTCAAGGCCCCCAAGAAACTTTGAAATAGTGGTGATGGTGTTACTTACTGTTACAGTATAGTGTTTAAGAATAATGCATTTATAATGAAAAATGGAGGGGGAGAATTGGAAGGTTTTCTTGTACATGCTACTACTACGACTACTACGACGTCTGAAAACAGTATTTGGGGGTTGAGTTGACAGTTTGTGATGTTTAGTTTAGTTTCTTTGCACCCAAAGCTAATAACTTTCACGCTTTTGTCCACAATTGGGAAAGAGAACAGGCAAAACGTTGGTCAAAATAACAATTATTCTCCATTTTCTAATTGTGTGGACTCTTGAAATTGCGTAATGCAGATGTTTAAATATAATAATTTAACTCTTGAGAGCGGTAAAATGAAACCAAATGGACTCTTACGGGTCCATTTGGTTTCATTTTACCGCTCTCAAGAGTTACAGATCTATACATTTTAGGCTACTGTCATGTGATCTACCTGCATGGCCTGTGTGATCTACTGGTAGATCACAATCTACCTTTTGGGCAACCCCTGCTGTACGGAATCCAAAAATGGATTCCTGGTCTGAAAGGGTTAAAGATCTATTTTCAGAGCTATTTTGGATGTAGAAAGAACAAAGGGGAGGCGACGTGCAGAGCCCCTGGGGGTACTTTTGGTCGATAGAAAGCATGTGTAAGGGGTTTTAGGTTGGTTATAATAATACTCACAGTTCATACTCTCTCCTGGTTTCAGGGTTGCTGACTATATCCCACGCAGCCCTCAGTACCTTGAACGCCTCGCCTGCACGCGGGTGCTTATTTTTGTCGGGGTGAACCTGAGAGGGTGAGGACACAGGTAGCAACCAGCAGAAAACACAACATCAATGCTATAGAATAGATCAACACTTGAGAGATGAGTGGAGTTTCACCTACTACCTTTTTCCACTGACAAACAAACACAAATTAAAAAAGCAAGAGATGTCCGAATGACCCATCTTTTTTCTGTGGTAGCCGATACCAAATACAGATACCAGAAAATAATAGATATATAATACAGAAAAAATAATAAAGATCTCAGGATGTTGTTGGGAATGGAGATGACTGGATCCTTTCATGAGCACAATATTCAACACGTTTTTTGTAAATAATTGTCCATGGCTTTGTAGTGGCACTCTTTTAGTGCTATAACAAGTGACACGGCAAGAGAACAACTGGCAGCAAAGCCTACAGTATAACAAATACATGCAGCAGTTGAATACGAAGTTAAATATACCACAGCAGGAAATAGCGCTGTGTAATGGCCATGGTCCTGGGGTGACAGATGTACATGTCTGCTTAAAAACAGAGAAAAGAAACTTGTCGTAAGTAACAATGATTTCTTAAAGAATGTCTATGGACGCGAGCGGCAGACTATTCCAGAGCCTTCGTGGACAGCCACAGGCAGCAAAGGCACACCATCTGAAATGCTTTAGTCTATTTTAGTTAGTGAGTCCATTTGCTTCCATTTGGAATGGGGGCGAACCTTTTTTTATCATGTCCACTCCATCTCTAAGATATATTAAGGACATACACTGTGTTCCAACTTATTATGCAAATCATGTTTTTGTTTGATTTTCCAACATATTTGATGCAAATGATGATCAGCATAATTTTCAAGTCATTAGCTGTCAATTTATATTTCAAATGTTATTGAACAAACCTCCTAATGAAAACAGAATTTAGAAAATAAATTAAAAACTTGAAACAGTGCGTTTCGCACTGTTCCAGATTATTATGCACATCATAGTTTCAAGACATTTTCTAGTTTGTAAAGAACTGAAAATAGTAATTTGTTGAATTCATAGCAATAATGAGGTCATATGTACTGGGAAACAAAAGCTATTTCTATCCAAAACATGTTAACAGGTCCAATTACATGTTAACATGGGACCCCTTGTTTGATAGCAGCTTGCGTCCATAAAACTTGTGAGTTTGTGGAGAGTTTCTGCAAAGTATGATGAGTTTCTGACTGACCACTTTCTTCCACGGTACAAAAGGGAAGAATCATGCTTTCTGAAACAAAATCATCTTCAAGCACGACAATGCACCATCTCATGCTGCAAGGAATACCTCAGCTTCATTGGCTGCTATGGGCATAAAAGGTGAAAAAAAATCATGGTGTGGCCCCCACCCCACCCCCCCTGACCTCAATCCTATTGAGAATGTCTGGAGCATCCTCGAGCGAAAGATCTAAAGGGGCCGACCAGGTCTTTCCCTAGGACTCCGGCCCAAAATATGACTCCGCCACCTCCTTGCTGACGTCGCAGCCTTGTTGGGACATGGTGGCCAAACTGGCCATGCACCAACCATCCACTACTCCATCCATCTGGACCATCCAGGGTTGCACGGCACTCATCACTGAACAAGACTGTTTTGAAAAATGTACAGTATGAGGGTGGGAGGCAGTTCACATCCAAACAGCAACTCTGGGAGGCTGTTCTGACATCCTGCAAAGACATTCAAGCAGAAACTCTCCATAAACTCACAAGTTTTATGGACACAAGCTGCTATCAAACAAGGGGTCCCATGTTAACATGTAACTGGACCTGTTAACATGTTTTGGATTGAAATAGCTTTTTTTCCCAGTACATATGACCTCATTATTGCTATGAATCCAACAAATTACTATTTTCAGTTCTTTACAAACAAGAAAATGTCTTGAAACTATGATGTGCATAATAATTTGGAACAGTGCAAAACGCACTGTTCCAAGTTTTTAATTTATTTTCTAAATTCTGTTTTCATTAGGAGGTTTGTTCAATAACATTTGAAATATAAATTGACAGCTAATGACTTGAAAATTATGCTGATATCATTTGCATCAATTATGTTGGAAAATCAAACAAAAACATGATTTGCATAATAAGTTGGAACACAGTGTAAGTAAAATGTTGAAAATGGGAGGAATTCCACTTTTAAATAGAATGTTGGGTCATGTGGATTTGGATTTTGCTTTGGATATTGGATGCACATTTGAGTGCGGAGTCTGCTATTCCCGGTTGGTGAGTCCACCAACCGGCTATGATCAAATCCAAGAAAAGGCCATTTTAGAATGGAAAAGCTTTTCTGGTGCACCATTGAAAGTGCCTTCTGTGACCTACTGTGTTACAGGTTGGTATGGAAACGCTACTGACGTGGAGCAGAGATCACTGCTGAGGGTGACGAAAACTCTCATTACCATCAATGGAGTTCATCTACAAACAGCACTGCCAGTCTGAGAACGCCGCCTCCTACCCTAACAAAACTTTGTCGTATTGATGCCAACCAGGGGCGGATCTAGGCATAGGCGAAATGCCCTGACTGCCCCACCAAACGCAATGTCATGAAACACTAATACTGCTACTAACAGCTGTGGCACCACTAAGCCAACAGGAAAAACCTTTAGCTTTATGCATGCTGCGTGTCTGTTGCAACTTCAACAACAACTGATGTTATTGTATAACAACACCTGATTATTATTATTTAACCGGAAATGGTATGGGTCCGACTTCATCGCCCGTGGCACAAAGCGACACGGGCGATGAAGTCGCCCCCATACCATTTTCTCTTGCCCCCCAATTGGGAAATGTGATGCCAACAGGCCTGTGTGCTCAATGAAAAAAAAATCTCTTGCACCCATTTGAGTCGTTCCGCGCCAACTCACCTAAGGGTCCCCACATCACCATCTCAGATTTTGCTCAAAAATTCTATATTCAAGAACCATATGTTTGTACCACACATGCAAAATATTAGCTCCCATTTCATTGTAGTGGTGGAACTACAGTCATGGACGAAAGTCCTGTCGCCTATCCATTGTGTAGAGACAACAGCTCATAACTTGACTTTAAACTCACCCATTGTTTCTAGAAATGGCTCATATGAAAGCTAAAACCCTCTAGAATCATGTGTAAAAACTACATTAAAATCCATTTAGTGAAGCAAGATTGATCCTTTAATGAACACAGAATGGTCAGATTTTGGCCGGACAAAAGTCTTGTCGCCTACATAAAATTATGTGAAAACTGAACAAAATATTTAATTCAAAAACAAAAAAAATGTTGCAAAACATCAGCAAATTAAGTAGTAGTGCTGTGACATCCATATTTAATATTTTGTGTGACTTCCATGAGCCTGAAGAACTGCATCAATGCGGTTAGGCAATGACTCATACAATTTATTGATGAAGTCATTGGGAATAGCAAAAAATGCAGTCTTACATGCCTCCCAGAGTTCATCAAGGTTCTTTGGTTTCATCTTCCATGCTTCCTGTTTCATTCTACCCCAGATATGCTCAATGATGTTCATGTCTGGTGACTGGGCTGGCCAGTCTTGGAGCACCTTGATCTTCTTTGCCTTGAGGAACTTTGTTGTAGAGCTCGAAGTATGGGATGGAGCACCATCCTGTTGCAAAATTTGACCCCTTTTATGATTGGGAATGTAAGAGGTAGCTAGTACTTCTTGATATTTTAAGCTATTGACATTGCCTTGCACTCTGCAAATGTTTCGCACACCTCCATACTGGATGTAACCCAAATCATGGTCTGGGGTTACATCCAGTATGGAGGTGTGCGAAACATTTGCATGGGTTACATCCAGTATGGAGGTGTGCGAAACATTTGCAGAGTGCAAGGCAATGTCAATAGCTTAAAATATCAAGAAGTACTAGCTACCTCTTACATTCCCAATCATAAAAGGGGTCAAATTTTGCAACAGGATGGTGCTCCATCCCATACTTCGAGCTCTACAACAAAGTTCCTCAAGGCAAAGTAGATCAAGGTGCTCCAAGACTGGCCAGCCCAGTCACCAGACATGAACATCATTGAGCATATCTGGGGTAGAATGAAACAGGAAGCATGGAAGATGAAACCAAAGAACCTTGATGAACTCTGGGAGGCATGTAAGACTGCATTTTTTGCTATTCCCAATGACTTCATCAATAAATTGTATGAGTCATTGCCTAACCGCATTGATGCAGTTCTTCAGGCTCATGGAAGTCACACAAAATATTAAATATGGATGTCACAGCACTACTACTTAATTTGCTGATGTTTTGCAACATTTTTTTTGTTTTTGAATTAAATATTTTGTTCAGTTTTCACATAATTTTATGTAGGCGACAAGACTTTTGTCCGGCCAAAATCTGACCATTCTGTGTTCATTAAAGGATCAATCTTGCTTCACTAAATGGATTTTAATGTAGATTTAACACATGATTCTAGAGGGTTTTAGCTTTCATATGAGCCATTTCTAGGAACAATGGGTTAGTTTAAAGTCAAGTTATGAGCTGTTGTCTCTACACAATGGATAGGCGACAGGACTTTCGTCCATGACTGTACGGGCACATTGATGTCATAACACCACATGTCGAAATTGGCTCTTTCCCCAACTTCAGAGACCCATAACATTTTATTGCAGCTACACAGTTGTGTTTGCAGATTCTTACTGAATGATATCCACTCTTCACAAATCTGTTGCCAGAAAGCCTCTGAAGGACATACTTTTTGCATAATAGGAAGCCAAAAATGGCATTGTGGCCAAAATCGCTTAAAATTCATTAAAACTCTAAGGGGCCTAGTAGAAATATGAAACTAGTTAGATTTTTGTCCTCATTAGATAGTAATTGCAGGGTTGCGATGTGTTCACAGAAACATATTTTGCGATGAAAATTATATTCCTGAATTTTTTACATGTTTTTTTTTAAATATCTTACGTCCTTTCTGAGGGGGCTAAAATAGGGCATTTTTGGCATCTTATTTGGTCATGTGGCTAGGGGTTTAGGATCTTCTATTTTTGTGTGAAGATGCTCTCATATAAGATGTAACTACTCCTGAGTTTTTTTTAACAAACGCCCCTTGCTTCATATTTTATTTATTTATTTATTTTTGCTCATGGAGTGGCCTAGCCAGTCTCCAGACCTTAATGCTATAGAAAATCTATGGGGGGAGATTGAGCTTTGAGTTGGCAAGCAACAGCCTCGAAACCTTGAGGATTTGGAGAGAAGATCTAACCAGGAGTGGGCCAAAATCCCTCCTCAGATGTACGCAAACTTGGTGACCAACTACAAGAAACGTCTGACTTCCGTGCTTGCCAACAAGGGTTTCTCCACCAAGTACTAAGTCAGATTGTGCTTAGGGATCAAATACTTATTTCACGAGCTCTAATGCAAATTCATTTATAACCTTTAAATATTATTTCCTTGTGGATATTTTTGTTCATATTCTGTCTCTATTTGTTTAAATAAAAGTACCATAAAAATGACAGAGTGCTCATTTCTTTCTAATCCTGAAAACTTACAAAATCATCAAGGGATCAACTAATTATTTTCTCCACTGTATGTGATCTACCTGCACGGTCTGTGTGATCTACTGGCAGATCACAATCTACCTTTTGGGCAGCCCTGCTGTAGATCTTTGAGATTCATCATGAGTGTTTTCCTACTTAACCATAGTGAACCATAGTGAACCTCTTCCCTTAGCAGCTGATGATAGTACACTAGCAACTGTAACAGCAAAATATGACACATACTAATTTTAGTATCAGGTAGAAAACACTGCTTGAATATTAATTTATAAATGACCGAGTTTGGAGGAATACTGTTCTTTTTAGACTGACATGTGTAGCTATAATTCATTAATGTATGCAGTCAGAATAATCCTAAAGACACCATGTGTTGCTGAAATTACATTCATAGGTCTTGTTTTATGGCATGTTGCAAATATTCTTGCTTGTGCAATATTTTGGACAGAAAGTAGCTCCTAACATGTCTACGGTGGATTTTTATGGCACAAAGGCTTTGCAGATAGAAAGAGCATAATTCAAGCTTCCCCTACAGCTGCAATGGTGGCGAGTTAAACGTTGTTTAACACAAGCACATCACAGATGAAAATTCATGTCATGGGGAGTCAATGTAGGGTATTGCAACTCTAGATCAGTGGTTTTCAACTAGTGGTCCGGGGGACCATCAGTGGTCCTTGAGAGAGTTCCAGGTGGTCCCCAGCTAGATGATGGAAAGTTGGTTAACCATATGTAACTCTTTGAGAGCGTAAAAATGAAACCAATGGACCCGGGTCCATTTGGTTTCATTTTTACACTCTCAAGAGTTAAAATATTTATTTGAATTAGCCCAAATCTACACAACTAGAGAATGTAGAAGATTAATGGTCATTTTGATCTGCATGTTTGACTGTTTTGTTTCCCCAAATCCAGCCTCGAATTGTGGACAAAATCAAAAGGAATCTTTAGTTTGGGCGTCTGTGAGGGTGAAGGTGTCCCCAAATTTTGGTCCGTCTCTCAAATGCTGAATAAATAGTGGGCCCTGGTATGAAAAAGGTAGAAAACCCCTAGATGAATCCCTTTTTATAAAAGAATCTAAGAGTTGCACGTTTTGCGGCTACAATCCATATACACACCTGGACAGCCAGCTGTCTGTAAGCCCTTTTCAGCTCCGTCTCGGTGGCGTGAATTTCGACGCCGAGCACCGCGAACGGGTCGAGCTCTTCCTCGGGCACCTGAGCCATGGCCAGTAGTCTCTCCAGCTCCTGGTCGGGCTGGTACCTCCCGCCGCCGCCCGGCGCCCTGCCGGGCGACTCGGCGCCGCCGTAGCTGTTGTTGTTGGATGGAAGCGAAGAAGAAGAAGAACTTCTCCTGAACCAGTTCGCCACCCTCGCCAGCCAGGCGCCGGCCACGCCCCAGACCCTCGCGTCCCGCACGGCCGCCCACCACCGCTGGCCCCTCTCGCCGCCGAGCCGCACGAGCACCCGCTTGGCCCCGAAGTACCCCAGGATGCCCACGACGAAGAACATCCCGCAGAAGGCCAGGAACGCCCGGCGGCCCCAGTAGAACGCCGTGCCGACTAAGGAAGCCGCGCCGGCCGCCCGGCACCGCGTCCACTCCGCCGCCCGCCGTGCGTCTGCCTTGAGCGCGCGCGCGTCCGTCGCCCGGGCCAGCAGGCGGCGCGCCAGGCCGTGGAGCGCGGCGGCGCCCGCCTCCACGCCCACGCCGCAGTTGTGCGTCAGCGTCACGATGAGCTCGATCACCATGTGCACGCAGGACACGCACCAGGCGCTCACCGTCGAGTCCGACAGCACGGCGCGCAGCGCGCCCACCACGAACTGGCCGCCGTTGCGCCGGCGTCCCCCGCCACCTGCTCCTCCCCGCCCCCCCTGCTGCTGGTGGTGGTTGCGGCGGCTCCGGGTCTGCTTGTGCCTGCTGCTCGGCGGGCCGCCGGACTGTCCGCCCCCGCCGCCCTTCTGGGCAGAGGACGACGAGGAAGGAGGAGGAGGGCTGGCGGCGTAGGACGAGTTGCTCTGCTCCGAACCGCTGTTCCTGGACCGGCACCTCTTCCCACCACCACCTCCCGACGACCTCCCGGCTTGGACCCCGCCGTCCAAGTCTCCCGCCGGCGGACTCTGGCTTTCACCTTCTAGTCCGTCTTCGTCCTCCTCTTCTTCTTCTTCTGCGTCGACGGAAAGACGTCCTCCTCCTCCTTCCCAGCAGCCCTGCTCCGTTTTTTCTCTGTCTCCCGAGGCTGGCTGCTCCGGGACACCGTCATCCCGAGGGTTCGAGGCCTCTTCTTCTTCACCGGGTCGTTCGCTTTCCTCCGGCGGCCCTGTCGGAGCGGAACCACCGCCGCCGGCGGTGGTGGCCAGGTCTTCGTCCTCGTTGTCGACAACAATGCCGTCCATCTCGTTCTCCACGGGTGGTTCTTTCTCCATTTTTCTTCCCCCTCTCTTCTCTTTTAGCCTCTTGATTTTCACTTTCTGTGAGAATCAGGTGTCATTGGAGCTGTTAGAGCCTGCATAGGACGCGCTGCTCTGTCGACGTTTCACACAAAGTCTTGTGAGAAGAGAACAACGACGACAAGACCCTGCCTGGACCGCGGGTGGTGGGTGTCATAATATCCACGACGCCAGCAGCCCCATTCAGGACAACAGGCATGCCAAAAAAAGGGGAGGGTCTTTCTTCGCAGTCACATTAGGAGTAATAGGTGGAGGACGTGAATCTTTCTTCTTTTGAGCTGGGGAAAAAAAAGAAAAGAAATCAAGAAAATCAATCACAACTTAAAGGGAAATCCACCCATTTTCAACATTTTAATATGTCATTAATATATCTTAGAGATGTTGTGTGGACATGATAAAAAAAAAAAAAAGTTCCCCCAATTCTGTATTTCCTAAAAATGGAGGTCTGAAAAAAATCATTAACATGGTGAAATCCATCTGATGACATCATCGAGATGTATTTCACCATGTTAATGATTTTTCTTTCAGACCCATTTTTCCTGAGAGGGTACAAATGGAACCAAATGGACCCGCTAGGGTCCATTTGGTTCGCATTTGTACCCTCTCAGGAAAATTTTGAAAATGGGCGGAATTCCACTTTAAGTTAAGCAGTGGCTCACCCTCTGAAGAAGAGATTTGACACAACTTCAAAACACAACAGCCAATATGGGAGTTGACCAAATAGGTTTCACTTTAAGGTAAACTGAAACTTAAGTAAAAAACAGTTAGCAATTGGGTCGGTTTTCTTTTGAAGTAAAGTGGAAGGGGAAAAGGGAAAGGGAAAAAGTACTGAATAATTCACTACAGCAAATGAATAATTAAACATAATATAATTGTCTATACATACTCGAGGTAGACATTGCTTGCAATCTCACGACAGATCACAATACAATTTTGATGAATGTATGGTTAAAATGGAGTTTTAAGTCATATGTTTGTATAGGAAGGGGATGTTAATATCCCAATATCTAAGTACTGAATCGAGTAATGAAAAACTGTCTGTGGTGTTCTGTTCAAGAGACAGAGATAGCCCTTTAACAAACTTGCAGGATCTGCAGCCTGTCACTATCAGGTACAGTAGTTAACTATACTACTATGCAAATGTGTCTCAGTGAATTATCACCTTTGGCTAGGGACATTCAGATACTGTGGTGTCTTTCTAGACATGCGCATGTGCCTTCAAATTACTCATGTAGGTCATCTAACAACAACCTTTTTGATAAGACAGGTATGTTGTATTCAATATTGGGCAAAACAGGCGAGATATTTGGATTTAGTGTCTCCATCATGTAGAGCTGTCACAGAACACTTCACCCACAACCACAGGCTGAATGAATTATGTTTTTAACAGCTCAACAGTAGCACAGTATAGTTCAAGCACAACTCTAGAATGATAACTATGAGTGGACAACGTGGCAGTTAAGCATTACACTTGTTTACAATAGCGGCCATCGTGATGATATGCCCTGTCGTTTGACACACTTCCTTCCTTGTATTGATTATCAAATAGCCACGATCTGTGAGCTCACGATGTGAACTTGATGTGAACTTGCACAATTGTCCAAATTGTTCCTATTTTCGCCCAAATGTCCACCTATTCATGTGGCATGCATGCCCAGGGGCAGAGTCAGGACAGACAGACAGGGGTTCATCGAGTCAACTTGTAATAAACAAATTAAGTTGTGTTTTTAGTTAAAGGGGAATTCCACCCATTTTCAAAGTTTTCCTGAGAGGATACAAATGTGAACCATTGTACCCTCTCAGGAAAAAGGGGTCTGAAAGAAAAAAATCATTAACATGGTGAAATACATCTTGATGATGTCATCAGATGTATTTCACCATGTTAATGATTTTTTCAGACCTCCATTTTTAGGAAATACAGAATTGGGGGAACTTTTTTTTTTTTTTTTTTTATCATGTCCACTCCACACAACATCTCTAAGGTATATTAATGACATATTACAATGCTGAAAATGGGTGGAGTTCCCCTGTAATATTTAACAAAGACACGCACAAGCACATGAAATGTGTCGTTCTGTCCTGGAAGAGGAATAATAACAACTGACATGATTGTGAACGACCAGCGCGTTTAGCCAACAGGAAGTCCACTTATAGTAGTACTAGCACCCAGATCCTTTTAGTTTAGAGTATTGGCACAGTGAACGCCAACTCCGTTTACTTCATGGGGCCAGTCGAAGGGATACCCTCCTATACTTCTATTGAATTGGGACAACCCAGGAGAGCAGGCATCATGCGTTGGACGATGCATGCCACGTGAACCACGTGACCAGGCTGTTTTCTGACCCCCTCGATGTCGCAAACTCTTCTACTAGATAATGGACCTGGTGGTAGCAGCTATACTGTGATGCTAGCCGAGATTTGCTTCATATTAAAACAGAGCCTTTTAAGAGTATAGCCGAGAGTGAGTCCTGACATCCCCGTTCACTTTACGGGGTCAGTCAAATGGAGGCTCTTCTACATAAGACTTCTATTGAGAATGGGGACAGCAAAATGGGTCCCAGAAGTGCACTCGGGCAACAAACAGCCCAGCTTGACCGGCTTAAATCCCTTCATTTTATATCGTTTTGTAGTAAAAAAGTACAACACGAGAGACTTTAGTTATTACAATACAATACTTTAAGACAGTTGTCATGTTGCACACGGACGGTGCCCTAGATATACCGGTAGCTCTTATTCAGGCTGTCTGAACAGCAGCTCGAGCGCTGCTCGGTTTTTCATTTTCTGACCCCCTGAATGTCGCAACTCGGACACTAGATGGATCTGGTGGAATTAAAAAAAACTGTGTTAGCAAATGGAAAGCTAACAGCTGGAATGGTTAGTTAGTGAGGACCAAACCCAGTGGAGGACGACGGGGACAGTTTTAAACGTGCTGTTGACATAAGAGTGTCCGCTGTGCCTTACCTGGCCGTAACAACCGTGTTTTATTCTAGTTTTTTGGCTGCAGTGTGTATGTGTGTGTGTGTTCAGCTAGCTGTAGTAGTGAGACGTGTTGTTTTCCTGTGCTACTTCCATCAGCTTCTTCTTCTACTGCTGTTGTTTCTTCTTCTTCTTCGCCCCACAGAGTTATACAGAGGCCACTTCTGGAGGAAATAGTGAAGCAAAAAAGACATAGTGGTCAAAGTGTAGAATGCAGTTTAGACATAGAGTAATAAAATAACAGAGACCGGGCCGGAGCGATAGCCCCGCCCCCTTGCCGTTCATTTCAATACAAGTTGCTCATTGGCGCTTTGAAGCACCCGGAAGACCGCCGGAAGTGCGCCTATTTCCGCATTTGGGCACCAAAATTTGGTGCCCAAATGCGGAAGTATTTCTCCATGAACGCGCCCGAAGCAAGGGATTATGGGAACCATGAACGAGCGCCGTCGCGCACGAGCAAAGGAAAAAAAACAACAAAAAGCATTAAAAACAAGCTTGTGGGTTTGCATTGAGCTTATTATCTGTCATATAATACATATGTTATGTTTTGAGAGGTAGTATATGACGTGAGGACCGCTGGTTTATTCAGAAAACAACTTAAAAACAAACTGCCCTGTCCACGTGCACAAAGCAAACGAGCGTGCGTGCTCTCGGGGCGTTCGTGCATGAATTCCACCCGCCTGCAGTACCAAATTTGGCCACCAGCGGGGAGCTTCAAGCCTGGAGCCGCTGTCTGTCGGTGTGAGTTTAGACCAAACTATGGGCCACGTGAACGCGCACCAGGCTCCGCCCCCTCCAGGAGCTTTCCAGCTGAGCTCTGACTGTCAGCTCTGAGGTGGAGGAGCGGTGCGCTCAGCACACACCGGCCAGCGGTGGACTTTGGCTTAGTTATCAATAATATGTGTATATAAAATATATCTAACTCATCGAATCTGCTAGTTAGATCGATATTGTTCTTATAAAATAGTTGGTTGGTGCCCAAGTATTAATATTACGAAGATAGCGTTTGCCATTTTGACTGCCTGGGACTTCTCATTCACTTACAATGGGCTTCGGTAGAACTCCGAATTCTAAAAACGTTTTTTTTAAATAGCGGCTGTACCTGAAATATTAATGGAGATTTAGCATCGAAATGAATATAAAATCATATGAACACTTGGTTTGCTAACCTACAAGTAGTCGAAAGTCATTTTCTGCTATAGATCTGTCTCTCCATCTAACCCGTCATCAAGTCACCTTCCCTGGGCAGAGTGGCTAATGACAGCTCGCTGCTGCTGCTGGTGGTGGTGGTGGTGGTGGTGGTGGTGGTGCTGGTGCACAGAGCCATGTGTCTTGTTCCAGAACACTGAAAATCATCATTTCTCCCCTTAATGCATAGCATGTTTAGGTGTAATGACATTTATTCTGTTTGGACAATATATTTAAGAATGTCGATTTAAATAAATAATATTGTCAACACCAAAATAGTGTGATTACACTGGAGTTTTCACCCAAGGCAAGGCAGAGTTCCCAAACGTTTTCATGCCAAGGACCCCCAAATTGACATGGATGAGCATAGGGATCCCATTAAAAAAATGAGGGACCCCCAAATATTGATTTTGATGGCTCTAGCAGCAATTCTCAACCTGTTTAGTTTCAAGGACCAACTCCCACAGGGACCCCTGAGTTATAACATGGTTATATAGTGTGGTTATCACTGACCCAAGGAAGCTTTGCTCTGAATAAGATTTAGTATTGATTTGTGTGTGTGTGTGTGTGTGTGTGTGTGTGTGTGTGTGTGTGTGTGTGTGTGTGTGTGTGTGTGTGTGTGTGTGTGTGTGTGTGTGTGTGTTAAAAGTTAGTTAACCAGATGTGAACTCTTTGAGTGTAAGCATGAAACCAAATGGACCCGCAAGCGTAGGGTCCATTTGGTTTCATGTTAAAATATTCATGAAACCACATAATATTTGGTTTGAGTTAAAATATTCATGATCTGAATTAGCCCAAGTCTACACAACTAGAGCAGGGGTTTTCAACAGGTGGTCCGGGGACCACCAGTGGTTCCTGAGAGGGTTCCAGGTGGTCCCCAAATGGACCCTTGCGGGTACATTTGGTTTCATTTTTACACTCTCAAGAGTTAAAATATTCGGCATGTGAATTAGTCCAAGTCTACACAACTAGAAGATGGACAAAAGCAAAATAAATCTTTAGTTTTTGGGTCTGTGGGCTAAAATGTCTTCAAGTGGTGGTCCGTGGCTCAAATTCTGAATAAATGGTGGGCCCTGGCATCAAAAAGGTTGAAAACCACTGAACTAGAGAATGTAAAAGATTAATGGTCATTTGTATGTTTGTTTCTGAAATCCAGCCTGGAATTGACTCAAAGAAAAAAAAAGAAACAAAAACAAAAGAAATCTCACGGACCACCAAGTGGTGGTCCGTGGCTCAAATGCTGAATAAATAGTGGACCCTATTTCATATCAGGGGGCGAAATGTTGAAAACCACTGCTTTAAAACATGATACTGTAATAAATTATAAAACCATAGTCGTTGCATAGCTATTCATTCATTCATGGTGGACTTCCAAGCGGCACCAAGCGGCACTTTCCGAAAATTAAACCGAAAAGAGGTCTCCTCGGGCGGCTAGACAAGCCGTGTAGTGTAGCCTTTAATAAGTACAGCGAGTCAGCGACGCGCGGCCATGATTCACTCGCACGCACACGCCCACACGCACGGTCGCGTTCATGAGAGTTCATGTGGGGCGCGTTCGCGTGGCCCATTCGCAATGCATCAACGCTGCTGCTCCAACCCGGAAGTTTGCTTCATGCGCTAGGTGAGCAAGTTAATGCAAGTGGGTGGAAGGGAAAATCAGAATACTGCTCTATGTTACTTCTTCTTCGCCCCAAGTTCTCCTTCTTCCTCTTCCTGTATATTTTTGTGCGTGTGTGTCTTTTGGAAAGTCGCATTACCGCCATCTAGTGTCTCTAGCATGACATTTGAAAGGCTACTTTCAGTTTGCAAAATAATAGGGCTGGGATATTACTTTACCTTGTTAATATATTACTTATTAATTATTACCATCCTTTTAAAGCAATATATTATATTACAATATTACTGTCTGAGCAAGTGTAATGTATTAATATTACTATTACATATTACTTTTTACAAAATATATAATTAAATATCTAGTATTACTATTAATCAAATATTGTGTAGGCCATTGGCATACCTACAATAAAGCTTGGCTTTCTGGTCAAATCCATTTGAAATCAACTTGAAGAAACGTCACTCTTTAACCCAGGAGTTAAATGTATTCCTTGAATTCATGGAAGCCAGTAAATAATTTGATGACAAATTATAGAAAATAAGTCATTATTTAACTTCTGCAGTTGCCAAGATAATTTCACAAGAATACTTTCAACGACACAGATTGACAGAAAGTAATATTGAAAGTAATGCAGTAATGCAGAAAGAAAAGTATAATATATTAGATGTTTTTGTTCAGTAATATATTTATATTACAAGTTACTGCATTTTGGTAATACTGTATATTTTGTAATATATTAAGTTACGTAGTGCATATGTCCCAACACTGATTATATCGCAATTCTTAATGCCACGATATCAATATCGAATCACAAGGTTTAAAATCGATTTTTATGATATTGATGTCGGCCTATTCATTATTTTATTAATTGTTAATGTCAGAAAGGCTGTTAATGTCAGAAAGACTGGCTCAGTGCACTGATGTGTATGATTGAAGTTTTTGTTATTTATAATTGTTTAAAATTCTAGTTGGTTGTCCATGATGTTTAGAATTGTTTTAAAGGGGAATTCCACCGATTTTCAATATTTTACTGTACCTTATAGATGTTGTTGGACATGATGAAAAAAATAAGATAATTGTAAGAGCCATTCATTATGACACTCTTTTCTTGATTGATTAATTGCTGCACCTTGGTTAAATACCTGGGCTGGCATTGTCCCAGGTGCAGCAATTAATCAATCAAGAAAAGAGTGTCATATACCAGTAGTGCTGATTTATTTCAATGTCTTATGATTTCAATTGGCCTGGTTAGCCTAATGCAGGGGTTTTCAACAGGTGGTCCTTGAGAGGGTTCCAGGTGGTCCCCAGCTAAGTTGGTTAACCAGATGTAATCTAACGTAACAATTAAACCAAATGGACCCTTGTGGGTCTCTACACAACTAGAGAATGTTCTGTAGCCTATGTTTGACTGTTTTGTTTCTCAAGTCCAGTCCAGCCTGGAATTGTGGACTAAAGCAAAATAAATCTTTAGTGTTTGGGGTCTGTGGGGCTAAAATGTCCTCAAATGGTGGCTCAAATGCTGAATAAATAGTGGGCCCTGGTTGAAAACGACTGACTGGCCTAATTGAATCACCTGCGAGGTCCTAAACATGGTTGGTGGAGGACTACAGATGAGACCCATGGACTGCTGCTACAGAATCTTAGATTATGGCATAATGGCATATTACGTAGGCCTATACGCAGCAAATTGCAACAGAAACCATTGGTGATGTACCTGGCCATATATGGATCTGACCCCAGCTGGGGGCGCAAAAAGGACAAATAAATATTTTGGCTATGACGCGACCTGAGAGCTCTCTCTGGTCGGAGTATAAAATCTAATGATTATGTAATTACTAGGGGTGGGACTCGATTAAAAATTTTGATCTAATTAATTAGAGGCTCAATAATTAATTAATCTCAATTAATCTCATTTTAATCGCATATTAGTATTTACCTGAGAAAAGTGAGAAAGCACATTCTTGAATTGAATTTGATATTACGAGTGAAGCAATGAACTGAAGAGTGAAGCAATGAACTGAATACTAGGCCTGTGAATCTGTGGGTTGGGACACCCACAGATTCACAGGCCTAGTATTCAGTTCATTGCTTCGATACAATTCAGTATCAATTTTCTGGGTCACGATTTGATCCAAAAACTAGATTTCTAGATTTTTTTAAATTCTCGATTCAAAAAGATTCCCCAATTCCAAAGCTTTCCTCTTTTCTTTTTTCTTCTTCTTATTTACTAAATTCAAGTACAAACGTTAGCATTTCTCAGTCAGTCCAGTACAATAATTGACTCTGGGGCAAAATAATTAAATACTGGTACTTGGAAGACTAGCTGGTAAGAAAGGCAGTGCCACACACACAGCGCTGATTGTTCTGGAGCATACATTTGCGTACATTTAGCAGTCATTATTATCATGCAATTTAGCGTCAGATAAACACAGTGAAGTGAACTACTCTGAACTAGGCTACTATGATCAAACCGCTCACAGAGGATTTGTTTGCCCAAAGCCCACGTCAGTTGATCATCTGAGAGCGCACACACACACACACACACACACACACACACACACACACACACACACACACACACACACACACACGGCTACAGCCAATAACTCGACTCCAGCTGCACTGATGAGCGCCGGTCGCCAACTCCAGTTTGTCCCTATTCAAGCCATTGAATGTCGGACACCTCAACGTCGCTCTGGTACTAGCCAGAATGCAGAAAGACTTACCCAAGCTCCCTTCTCTTCACGGGGTCAGTCCAATGGTGGCTCTTCTACATAGATTTCTACGAAACGGGGACAATAAATACACTAGCTCCAACATGTTGGATGTGATTTGAGGCTCGAGCTGCTGCGATGGTATGCAAATTCTTTGTTGCATAAACTGCTTTTTGTCCACGCTTCCATCCGTTCTTTGCTTAAATCTAAATTTGCCATCAACGGGGCCGAGTAATGCTTGCTCATCTGGTTTGTCGTTCATGTTGCGAGTTGTTTTGTTTTGTTTTTGCTGCGGGGGAAGAGGACGATGAGGCGGACGGAGCTTTAGAGTATAGACTGAGTTACGTTTACTCCATAGAGCTAGTAGACCAATGGCGATTCTTCTACATTGACTTCAACTGCAGTTTGTCCCTATTCAGGCCATTTGAACAGCGCTCAAGCGCTCAGTTTCTGACTCCTCAATGTCGTGACTCCGGGTGGACTGCCGCTTCCGTGTCCGTTAGCATATTGGGTAGGTGTGAAACGGTGATACAAAGAGAAACGTTCCACTTCAATGGTGTGAATGGGCCATCAGTGACAAACGTTCCGTTCCAATGGTGGATAAAGAAAAGGTGCGAATAAATGCGTTATTTTTTATAACGCGTTATATTTTCTGTAATTAATTAGTCTCAATTAACGCGCTAAAGTCCCACCCTTAGTAATTACATTAGACTAATCCGGGGATGGTGCATTAGCAGAGATGGGAAAAGTACTCATTTTTTGTACTTAAGTAAAAGTAAAATTACTTGTGTAAAAAAGTACTTTTGTAAAAGTAAAAGTAGTCATTCAAAAAAGTAACTCAAGTAAAAGTAAAAAGTACTGACTCTCAAAAGTACTTTTACAGTAAAAGTAAAAAGTATTTTTAACAGACGCTTCCCAGTCATTTGCATTGAAATGTACAGTGTATTCAAATCCTCACCAAACTTTTCTTAAAATGTAACCAACTCTTGAAACAGTTTGATTTTAAAATCAACAGTCATAGAATACACTAGATCAGTGGTTCTCAACCTTTTTTGTCCCAAAGCACATTTTCATAGCCCAAAAACATCAGGACACACCTAGATATACGTTTTGTGTGTGTGCATGTGTGTGCGTGCTGTTTGCAAGTTCGGGGGAACTCCCAGAGACCACCATATGCAGTTGCACCACTTCTTCCACACGGGTGTGATTTTTTCCCCCATGCAACACGGCGAGATGCCGCGGCAGTCCTCTCCTGAACTGTATCTCTATGCAGCATTGAGAGAAGCTGCAATTGCTCTCTTGTTTACTATGTTTTAGTAAGAGTTTTAATCCTTTCCTTCTGCAAAATCTGAACCCGCGGGTTGTGGACTATTACTGGTATTTTGCGACAACATTGGCTGGAATCACCTTTTCTTTTATTCAGCTCCGATAGCGACAGGGTAAAAGCACAACATTAGGAGCGATCCAGGCGATGTTTGTTGTCATTTTGATTCCATGTGTATTGAGAAGGAGCGCTCTGATGGGCGATCGGGGAGCTATACTGAATGCATAGACATTAGGCAGGAGTCATTAGCGCGTAGGCTATTGTTGTTGTCGCACCTCTGGACAATGGAATGAATACCTTGCAGTATCTATTGGTTTCGGGAGGTGCTGGACATAACTAAAGTAACGATCGAGCCTGTTTTGAAATGTAACGAGTAAAAAGTACAGATACTTGTGCTAAAATGTAACGGATACAAGTAAAAAGTACTTAGTAAAATAAATACTGAGTAAAGTAAAAATACCCAAAAAATGTACTTCGTTACAGTAACGAAGTAAAAATACTTCGTTACTTCCCAACTATGTGCATTAGATATGTAATAGCACCCAATCCATAGACCCATTCTCTCATTTCGATGGTTTGCTGCCTCTCTCAGGGGGCGGATATACATTTCCCAATTGGGGGGGGGGGGGGGTCGCACCCATACCATGTTTGGTTACAGGACTTATATTAGGCAAGAGAAACATCAATAACAACCTCAGTTGTTGTTGAAGTTGCAACAGACACGTGATGTGATGGTTTCAATGATGAAATTCAGTTGATTTAGTGGTACAATTGTAGTTAGTTAGTAGCATAGCTATAGCTTATAATCATATAATTAGAATCATTAGAATATAATTTGAAATATATTTGAAATGGGTTGTTTCCATGCTGTCATGTTTGGTGGGGCAGTCAGGGCATTTAGGGGGGTATTGCCCCCCCTCCCCATATGCCCATGCCTAGATCCGCCCCTGCTCTCTCTCTCTCTCTCTCTCTCTCTCTCTCTCTCTCTCTCTCTCTCTCTCTCTCTCTCTCTCTCTCTCTCTCTCTCTCTCTCTCTCTCTCTGTCTCTCTCTCTGTCTCTCTCTCTCTCTCTCTCTCTCTCTCTGTCTCTCTCTCTGTCTCTCTCTCTCTCTCTCTCTCTCTCTCTCTCTCTCTCTCTCTCTCTCTCTCTCTCTCTCTCTCTCTCTCTCTCTCTCTCTCTCTCTCTCTCTCTCTCTCTCTCTCTCTCTCTCTCTCTCTCTCTCTCTCTGTGTCTCTCTCTCTCTGTGGGTTGCTGCATCCTGTGTGGGTGGTGTATGCATGGCTGTGTGGGCAGGGAAAGAGGTCATGAATGTGTGGATGGATGGATTTCTTTCGTGTGTGTGCGGTGAGGAGGGGGAGTAGGCTATGCCTATCTATTTGCAATGAGGAACAAACAACTATACAGGATTCTGAGGAATGTACATTTAATAAGGATTGGAATAAAACTTTAACTTAACGTTAGCACGATTGCTTTGCGACAGTCTGAGCTTGTACATTGACTAAAGATGTAAGTGATTTCAGATTTCACTTAATTCATTTTTTTTTTTAATTTTTTGCTAATCCTCCCTATAGGGTGTGCTGACCATATAAGGAGTTCCCCTCTGTCCCCAGTGAGCCCCTGGTGTAAAAAAAAAAAAAAAAAAAACTTTCAGTTTGGGACTGTAAAAAAGCCTTTTCGTCCATTGAGGATGAGAGGGGCCTTCCTTCAATCAGGAGTGTAGAGGGGGGACCGGAAATAGAGTGTGTGCACGTGCACATCTTGTTACCCGCAGTGTTTTCCAAATCACCCAAATCAACGAATGCTCCTTTAAAGGGCCAACTGTGCTTTAATTTATACAGCTTGCACTTCAGTGCATAATTCACCCATTCACACACATTATGACGAGGGAACCATGCAAGGCCCCATGGCAGCCCCCCCCCCCCCCCCCCCCCCCCCCCCCCCACACACACACACACACAACACAAGCAGCACCTCGGAAGCAATTCGTGGCTCAGTGTCTTGCCCAAGGACTCATAGGCGCAGCCAGATTTGAACTGCCGACCCACAGATAGATCATTGACACCTGTTCTACTGACTGAGCCACACACAGTCCCTGCCCTGAACAATCCATTGAACTCGTGCGCTCCAAATAAAATGGAACACAAGTAGGCATACAGCCTAGCTGTCCTGTGACTGTGAGTATAGCCTTTTTGTCGTCCCTTGAAATGAGCTTTTAAAAAAGAAAGAATCATGAAAACAGCATCCACCGGTTCCACCCCCCATCATCATCAGCAGCACCATGATCAGCAGCAGTGATGCAGAGAGCTCGGGGATCCCCTCTCTCTCTCAATGCGTCACAGAGTTTCCACAGGCAACACTCGATCGTCTCTACTAGTACCAAATACCGAATACAGCAACGTGTCTTCTCTTCTACGATTATTTCATCAAACTACGACATGATCTTTATACTTTAAGGCTAATATATAATAGCTTCGAGTAGGCTATAGTCTATAAATACATTAATACGCATATTTGTAGCTTTTGCGCCTCAAGTCGTGTTGTGTTTTGAAATCAGTTTTTTTTAGTACAAGAACAGGGTGTAACTCCGGTAAGGAGCGGTCTCTTTCCCTCTTTCATACTCAATAGAGTGTGTGTAGCCTATCTATGGGGACGATCTGGATAGAAAAACAACAAAGGGTAGCCTAATAATAATGTCCTCGGTTCGCACCCTCCCGATCGCCACCCACGCCCGTATTCAGTTTGAAAAGTCGCCTCTGTATAACTAACAGCTCCCAACCAACACAGCCAACCAACCGGCAGAGGAAAGCTCTTTTTCGGTCAGATGGTGTGCTGCAGTCCGCCCCCGTAATTCTCGCACCCACACACTCACACACTGATCGACGCGCGCGCGCGCGCGCACGCACGCACGCACGCACACACACACACACACACACACACACACACACACACACACACACACACACACACACACACACACACACACACACACACACACACACACACACACACACACACACAGGCAAAAAGACAGTCAGCACAGCAGAACGGTGCGCCTCGCCGGGAGCAGAGAGAGGGAGGATTTCTTGCCAACAGTATTTTTTTGTTTTGTGTGTTCAGACGCGCCTGAATGGCTGCATGACTTGGCCGTTCTTATTCTTTGTGGAGACCGAGAAGAGATCAACCAACAAAAAACAAAAGGTAAGGAATGATGATGGATCCAAAAACATCATGATCGCTGACACACATTTCTTCATAGTAGTCCGAACGAGACGCGCGCGAGATTATGACATTAAAGTCAAAGACCGTTTTAAAATTTAATAAGCAACTGGTCAATTTAGGACGTTTATTTGGAATCTTTGTGCTTAATTGGGTTGTTTATAGTCTTACCCTACGTAATTGTGCTTCATGTGACCTAAAGGTAAAGATGCTTTCTTTTTATAGTAGGAAAAAGTCTTAAACTTTTAATTTTCTTTTATGGTGTAGCCTACCATCTGAGGGAGAAACAATAGACCTGAACAGTGAACATTCGAGGTGTGACTTTGGGAGGTGTGCTGTGCTCTAATTGGAAACAAACATGGAAAAGCGCCTACTTATATGCCACTCATGGTTCCCAAAGTGGGGTCCAGGGACCCCTAGGGGTCTCAGAGACTTCCAGAGGGTGCCCAGCTAAATAATTCATTTCTATCTCTGGGATCCTAGCTAGAATTGTGTTGTAAAATCAGTGTTAATTCAAAGGGACCTCATAGGTCGATTTGGTTGGTTCCATTTGTAGGCTACACTCGATAGAAAAAATAGAAATGTCATTAAATGGGGGTCTGTAGGCTAAGTGCATGTCACACAAATGAAGGGTTCATACTATTCATAATGCTAGAACCAAAACTATTTTTAAAATAGGCCTATATTGGGGGTCCCTCCCTGCTCTGGCACGCATTTTCAAATGGGCGGTCCGTGGGGCTCATGATGTCAATTAGGGGGACCTTAACCTGAAGAGGCAACCACTGACTCATACTTATACTTCTGTCTAGAAAGTGGTTTGAAAACTGCATTCACTGACATCCTAACAAAGACAGTTCTTCCGCTGGCTCAGTAGGCCTACATACTAGTGTTTTGTTTCTGAACTTTCTATAATTTAGAACCTTTACTACACTGCTGTGCGCTTTTGGCTATTCTATCCTACAAGCTCTGCATTGAAAAGATGCTGTGTTATTTTTGAGTGGTGCTATAGCCACTCCTATAGACAGCAATGTGTGTCCCTTGCTGGCCGGATGGGTCTGTCCCTCCGCCAAAGCATGGAAATATAGTTTGTTGACCAGCAAGTGCCACTGTTCATATGCATGTGAGCGCGCACGCGCGCGCGCACACACACACACACACACACACACACACACACACACACACACACACACACACACACACACACACACACACACACACACACACACACACACACAGTATTAAGTTATCACATTGCCCGTGGGATTTACATTTTTGGGGGGCTTGCAAAACTAGAATTGCTGTTGTACAAATCAACAATCTAATGGTCTTACAGTATGTCGGTGCAGCATTTCTTGTTCTTTTGAACCCCGTAGATTTGTTGTTTTCAATTAAAAAAAAAAATGTTTTGATCCACTCGTCTCAGAACCTGGCTTCCATCTTGGATGTTCCTTCATTGTAAATGTCAAGAAAGCTTTTTTTTTCACTGAGCTGCGTAACACTTTCATGGGAGCCAGAATCCTCCACCGGAAGTTTCATGGATAAGCATGAGTGAATGGAGCAAGCTGGAACAGATCATCACGAACAAACATTTCATGAGCCCTTGAGACCTGTGTCATATAATTGGCTCAGGACTATAAAAGATTATCACACTTTGCTTCCTAATGCTATGGTCTCGTGAGATTTGGCTGCCAGACAGAAACCAGCACCAATCTCGCAATAGCTGGCGCGTTCAGAAAGATTTTCGACTTTTCACTTTTTAGATGCCTCTATAAAATCACACAGTGTAGGCTACACATCAGACAATAGTGTCTTGGTAATGGAAATGTTGGAAATGTCCTGTTGGTCTGGTGGTTAAGATGTTGGACTTTCGTGTGGGAGACCAGAGTTCGAATCCGGAGCATTACAATTGCACAATAGCTAACCAAATCGACCCTTGCGGGTCCATTTGGTTTCATGTTTACACTCTCAAGAGTTAAAATATTCATCATGTGTATTAGCCCAAGTCTACACAACTAGAGAATGTAGAAGATGAATGGTAGAATGGTACATTTTGATCTGTGTGTTTGACTGTATTGTTTCCCAAATCCAACAATCCAATTGTGGACAAAAGCACAAGAAATCTTTAGTGTTTGGGGCTGTGGGGCTGTGGCTCGAATGCTGAATAAATAGTGGGCCCTGGTATCAAAACGGTTGAAAACCGCTGCTCTAATAAGTTAGCTTCGACTCTCTCGTGTGGCGGCTAGTAGCACAGCAGCAGCACTAAGTTCAATCTCGTTCCATTCTCCTCCTCCTTCCAGAAGTAGTTCCACTCGCCGGCCGTCAGTGTTGCCAAATTGGCGCATTTGTCCCTTTTTTCAGACCCCCCTAGCGCCAAAATTTGTGAAAAACTCCTGGCAGGAAAATTTAGTGCTTTTTTACTGGTGAGTTGGGGCAAAATTGGTTGACAGCCTCCAGAAATAAAAACCCTCATTTTTCACCATTTCTCCTCCTATGATAGTGGTTTTCAACTAGTGGTCCCCAGGCTAAATGATGGACAGCTGGTTAACCAGATGTAACTCTTTGAGAGCGTAAAAATGAAACCCAAATGGACCCTTGCGGGTCCATTTGGTTTCATTTTTACACCCTCAAGAGTTAAAATATTCACCATGTGTGTTAGCCCAAGTCTACACAACCAGAGAATGTAGAAGATTCATTACATTCTCTAGTTTCTAGCTTCCGTCTCTAGTGCTTCCCTTCAGCATCTAGCGCATTCCAGTGCATTTTGGAAGTGCCACTAGTGCATTTTTTTTTATTTTGGCAGTTGGCAACAATGACAGCAACGGTCAGTTTCAATGTCATTCCTTTCTCCTTTTGCAGCAGTAGCTCCTCTTCGCCGGCGGCCATGTCTTTGCCTCGCACCCTGGGCGAGCTGCAGCTGTACCGCGTGCTGCAGAAGGCCAACCTGCTGGCCTACTACGACACCTTCATCCAGCAGGGCGGCGACGACGTGCAGCAGCTGTGCGAGGCGGGCGAGGAGGAGTTCCTGGAGATCATGGCGCTGGTGGGCATGGCCACCAAGCCGCTGCACGTGCGCCGGCTGCAGAAGGCGCTGCGCGACTGGGCAGCCAACCCCGCCGTCTTCAGCCAGCCCGTCTCCGTCTCTGGTGGCGGGGGTGTGACGGCGGCCGGGGCGGCGCCTCTGGGGGGCATCCCTATGTTCAAGGTGAGCACCATAACCTCTGTTCTATAAGGAGTAGGAGGTCCTGGAGTTCCATGGTTTGACGAGACGGTCTTGTCCTATGCCTGTTTTCTACCCTCCTTGTCTCGTCAAACCACGTGAATCCCATTGGAAATGAATTGAGCTGAAATTTTGTGACACGTGGCAGAACACGTACTGTACATCACAGAAGATTTTTTTTTTTAAATCCCTTATCAAAGGACACTTTTATTCTTTGCGTTTTAACAGCTGTTTCCCCGCCATTCCAGGAAAAACAAAAGCTAGTCATTGCTGAGCAGTCCACCAAATGCAGAAAAGCTGTGATATATCATCGTTGTACATTTTTTATTAATCAATCTTTTGATTGGAGCGAATTGATAGCCCTTTGCTGTTAGCATCACAGTGTAAAGTGTGACAAATGGCCGCGACCATTTAGAGTTGCGTGCGCATTCACTGTCTAGACTATGGTCTGCTTTCAATGACCTGTATCTCCAGATTTTGCCCCGTGAATGTCGCTTTTCTGGCAGTACAGTATGTCACGTTGGTCTTATGTTGAGTCTGTCAGCTGAATTTGCGGTATTTGGGTGGAACTACCGCCTAAGGAAGTGACGTTGATCCTAGAAACCCTATTACAAATCGGTTTACATTCCCTAAAAATGAAACAAGTGCTGTGATTGGTCAGGGAAATAGCATATCTGGGGGAAGTTCCAACAGACACTTCCACTGACTCGCTGCCTTAGCACATGCCCAGGCTTTCCTTTTTGCAGCGCAGATGAGGTAAGCCTGGAGACCGAGGCAAGGCTGGCCAAACACCAGGCGCTGTGAAACTCGCAGTCAGGATCTTTTTGCATTGAGGGACAACAACAACCTGTCCATCTCATCAATTTCCACACTTTTTAAATCTGCTTTATAAATAAAGTTCAAATTTGATTTGATTTTCAGGTGGAAGGCACCACAGCATGCGGCGGTGGCGGGCTCCGGAAGGCTCTGGGCAGCAGCAACAGCAACGGCCAGCCCGGCTCCCCTCCCCTCTGCGACCGGGAGCATCCGGACCGCGCCTGCCTCACCCCCATGCACAGCAGCGGGAGCCCGCGGAGCCCCTGCTCCACACAGGCCTCCCCGCAGCCCCCCGACGCCTCGCACTACAGCAGGGACAAGCTCTCGCCCATGGACCCCCACTGGCTCAGCGGTGGCGGCGGTGGCAGCGAAACCGAGGGGAACTTTGCTTCGTCTTTGACCCCCGGCGGCGGTGGAGGCTCCGGGACCGAGGAGGAGCAGCCGAGCCCGCCTTCGTCGCGTCCCCAGTAAGTCCGAGCAAAAAAAAAAAAATGATTCTTAATGCCATGATATCCATATCGAATCGCCAGGTTTGATTTCTTTTGATATTTATGTAAGCCTGTTCATTCATTTGTTCATGTCAGAAAGACTGGCTGAACCAAATGGACCCTGACGGGTCCATTTGGTTCCATTTGTACACTCTCGGAAAAAATGGATGGAATCCCCCTTGTTCTAGTCCAATAAAAGCACAGTCATTTGTGGGAAAAATGTGATATATAATATAATTGAATCGCAGCATAACAAGAATCGCAATATAAATCGATTCAGAACCCGCAAATATCAATATATGTACCAGGGGTTGACACTAAGGTCTCCGAGGCACTTGCCCATCGGGTAAGTGCAAGTCAGGTCCTACTTGCCCTCAGGCCATGGTCACTTGCCCCCCAGGTTCCAGGTGATCCCCAGTTAAGTTAGTTAACCAGATGTAACTCTTGAAACCAAAAAACGTAAAAAAATAATAAATAAAATTTAAAAAAAAAACGTAAAAATGAAACCAAATGGACCCTTGCGGGTCCATTTGGTTTCATTTTTACACTCTCAAGAGTTAAAATTCATCATCTTAATTAGCCCAGGTCTACACTGTAGAAGATTAATGGTCATTTTGATCTGTATGTTAATTTGCCTGTTTTGTTTCCCAAATCCAGCCTGGAATTGTGGATAGCTAAAAAGCAGGGAAAGACACAGAGGCAGAGTGCAATGACTGCCTTCAAGACAAATTTATCTTGTGTTGTGTTATAGTGCACTAAGTTGCACACTTGCCCGATCGGGCAACTAGGTAGCAGTCTTCACTTGCCCCACCATTTTTTTTACTTGCCCCGGGCAAGCGGGCAAGTGTTAGTCTCAAGCCCTGATGTACCGTATCGAAAGTGAATTGTCCCATCCTCTAGTCCCCAGGTCCCACAGGCGTCCACGCCTCCGGCGTCCTCTTCCGTATCCTCCCTCTCAGCCTGGCCGGGGGGCCAGCTGGACGTGGAGACGGCGCGCGCCGTGGGCGAGAGCGTCGAGAGGCTCCTGAGGACCCTGCCCAGGTATAGTCCAATAATAATAATAATAATGTCGTTTGAACTTGAACTAATTGCAAAGAAAACAAACTCCGCTGAATTTGTATCTTCAATATGTCCTGAATAACAGATGAAAAAGTTGCCTGGAATTGAGGGGAAAGGTTTGAAAATGGCATTTACAGTATTCCCACCATTGACATTGTATTTAAGGAAAATATTTTCTATATCAAACTAGGGAGTTATCATGATGCTGAGTCCATTCCTAGCATTAGCTTGGCATGAGGAAATCTTCCTTGGGCTAAAAACAGCCATAGCCGTGTTGACAAATATGATGAAGTCAGCACATTTGGGCAAGTTGATATGGTAGGATTCGATTCGATTTCAATTCAAAGGAGCTTCATTGGCATGAGAAAACAGACGTTTACATTGCCAAAGCAAGTTTCACAAAACAATGCAATAAAAACAGTTGAAAATAGGGACAAAAATGAATCACCCAATGAGTGATCTTATGCAAAACTAATGCTAAGAATGGATTCAGCATCATGAAAACCCCCTAGTCACTTGCTAATGAAAGCATTATGAAATTTAGAAAATTTTTGCCTTAAATACAATGTCAATGGTGGACATACTGTTAAGGCCATTACCAAACCTTTCCCCTCAGACAATTCCAGGCAACGTTTTATCTATTATTCAGGATATATTGAAGACAAAATCAGCATGGTCAGGTTGAGCCCTTCTATTCCATATAATGCCTGTATCAAGGTCGGAGCCGGGCGAGGTGAAGACACTGCTGAGGATGAACAAGAAGCTGGCCAAGACGGTGGGACACATCTACAAGATGGCACCGCAGGACGCCAACAAGGAGGAGGAGATCCGCAAGTACAGCCTCATCTACGGACGCTTCGACTCCAAGCGGCGCGAGGGCAAGCAGCTCACGCACCACGAGGTAAACGCACACTCAGAAACTAGGGCGGCATGGTGGCACAGTGGTTAGTGCTGTCGCCTAACAGCTAGAAGGTCCTGGGTTCGAGTCCGTCTCCATTTCGCTGGAGACGCCAAACTCTGTGTGGAGTTTGCATGTTCTCCTGTGTCCCCTAGGGTAGGTATACCCTCACATGTTCTCCCCATGTCCACTAGGGTAGATACCCTCACATGTTCTCCCTGTGTCCCCTAGGGTAGATAACCTCACATGTTCTCCCTGTGTCCCCTAGGGTAGGTATACTCTCACATGTTCTCCCCATGTCCCCTAGGGTAGATACCCTCACATGTTCTCCTGTGTCCCCTAGGGTAGATACCCTCACATGTTCTCCCCATGTCCCCTAGGGTAGATACCCTCACATGTTCTCCCTGTGTCCCCTAGGGTAGATACCCTCACATGTTCTCCCTGTGTCCCCTAGGGTAGGTATACTCTCACATGTTCTCCCCATGTCCCCTAGGGTAGATACCCTCACATGTTCTCCCTGTGTCCCCTAGGGTAGATACCCTCACATGTTCTCCCCGTGTCCCCTAGGGTAGATACCCTCACATGTTCTCCCTGTGTCCCCTAGGGTAGATACCCTCACATGTTCTCCCTGTGTCCCCTAGGGTAGGTACCCTCACATCTTCTCCCTGTGTCCCCTAGGGTAGGTACCCTCACATGTTCTCCCTGTGTCCCCTAGGGTAGGTACCCTCACAGAAACATACAGTAATCCTGGGCTCTAAAATGCCTCCCCCTGGCTAGCCGGGGCACCTGATGAACGGGACAGGAACTGATTGTTCATGTCCCACCAGGGAAACTCCTGTCAACCCCTGTCAGGTGAAAAGAAGGCAGCTCAGAGTCCTCATGCATTGAAGGAAGCATGAGGCCTGAATTGACACTGGGTGAAAGTTTAATTTAGCTCAGAAAGTGCCATTTGGACAGTTACAGACCCCTAGGGGTCTGTTTGGTTCCATCCATCCAGTCATCTCCAACACTTATCCGTGGTCGGGTCAAGGACTGCCAAGGGGGTCCCAAGACATCAATTTGGGAACAATTGGTTTAAAGGAAAAGTGGCTGTGTGTAAAATAATCCTATTTCAAAGTGGAGAGTGCAGGAATGTAGTGCCATTCCATTTGGTTTGTTTCACAGATACATATTGTGAAAGAGTAGAGCTGCTATTTCCTCTTACATAATAGACCTTTTGGCTAATGTCCAATATATTTACATTGGAATGAACGGGCCCGTTTGAAAAGTGTCGACACCGTGGTTGGACACTGGGAAGAGGGCAGGGCTTACTGCAAGGTCTATTGGACAATTCCGTTTTTTTTACAGTTTGTCGTTTTGTTAGGTATGATGGCCGAGAACCATAATCACGTACTGTAACTGACTGTAATGACATTTTGTTATTTATATATGTGTCTGTATCAGCGAGCGATGTGCTGTACTGCTGCAGGAACGTGGGCAGCTGTCACCACTCGCTGCCTGGCTTTAGCCCTAGCGAGAGACCGCGGGGTGAGGAAGGAGAAAATAAATAATCAAAATAATGTAATCGCATCGCATCAGAGCTATTTTTCATTTTCCCACGGCTTGCGTGTATTCTTAGATTCTTAGAGAGCGACGCACTCGCCGCGCTCCACATAGCCAGTAAACGTGGAGTTATTCTAAAGCCATAAAAAGCCTGTGAGAGCTTAGAGAAAGGCATTCTGGACGTTGGAGTGTTTATTATTTGGGCCAGAGAAAGGAAGTTCGTGGCATAAGCGATATAAGCAGTCGATTAGGGCCACAACCATGAAGTGGGCCACATCACAGGGACAATATTCTTTTTTTATTGTATCCCCTATGCCACATACGTGGCCCCCACCTTCACTTAATGCGTCCCATAGATAATATCATGAATATCGTTATTGATTTCAGCTGTTTCAATTCCACTGGGGGTCACATGTGGCCCCCACATTTACTTAACCCCCCTAAATTTCTGTCTCTTTTACTTTTGAAAAAAAAAAAAAAAAAAAAAAAGCATTTTTGAATAGTTCAACTAGTCAGTCTACATTGAGTCTGTGTACTTGCCATTTTAACTACCGTATTTTCCGCACTATAAGGCGCACCGGATTATAAGGCGCACCGGATTATAAGGCGCACCTTTTAAAACTGATTTCATATATAAGGCGCACTGGATTATAAGGCGCAGTGAATAGAAGCTACTACAGTTAACATAGAATAGAAGCTACTGCAGTCAACCAATCCATATATAAGGCGCACTGGATTATAAGGCTCACTGTGAATTTTTGAGAAAATTAAATGCTTTTAAGTGCGCCTTATAGTCCGGAAAATACGGTATTCAAAAATGTTCAAAATAGTACAATAGTAAAAAATGGTAAAGAAATTAAGGGAAAATGGGTTTAGCGGTGGCAAAAATGCCCCCAGCCTCTTAATGAGCCCTTCTCAATGGGTTTTGTCCACTGTCTAATGCCAATCCAGATACTTTGGTAACTGTTGCTGTCCAGGTCAAGATTTCCAATTCTAACATGCATATTGGACAAGACCAGATTGGGGAGGGACTTAGTGAAGAGCTAATTCTGGTTCTCAAAGTGCCATATTTGAAGAGATGTTGTATTTTTTTTCCCTGGCGTGGTGTGGCAGTGCACCGGGAGGCCACATAAACTAATCTTGTACAGGGCCACTAAATACGTAGAACTGGCACTGAGTGCAGATATGATACTGTATCTGCAATTTTTCTGCAAAAAAAACAAACCAAAAAAGACAATACATAATACTATATTATTAAATACTATAATATTATAAGTATTAAAAAATAAAGTAGGAGTATTCCTTTAATGTTTGCTGTATTTTTTTTTCTTTCCATCCCCCCCCCATGCACACAGTTGATCATCAATGAAGCTGCCGCCCAGTTCTGCATGAGGGACAATGCTCTTTTGTTGCGCCGCGTGGAACTGTTCTCGTTGGCGAGGCAGGTGGCGAGAAAATGCGCCTACACGTCCACGCTGAAGCACGCCAGGTAACGGAAACCAGGGGCGGATCTAGGCATGGGGGGGGCCCTAAATGCCCAGTCTGCCCCACCAAACACGATGGCATGCAAAACAACACAAAATATTTCAAATTAAACTGTGTATATTTAAAATGATTTGAAACTACTAATGCGACTAACTAACTACAGCTGTGTCACCACTCACAGCTGTGTCACCATATTTCATCATTGAAAACAGAAAACTCTCTGAGTCAGACCTTTAGCTTTATGCATGCTGCGTGTCTGTTGTGACTTCAACAACAACTCGTGTTATTATTGATGCTTATACTTGCCTAATAAAAGTCCTGTAACTGAAAATGGTATGGGTGCGACTTCATCGCCCGTGACGCTTCGCGCCACAGGCGATGAAGCCGCACCCATACCATCCCCCCAATTGGGAAATGTTACATCCGCCCCTGACGGAAACCAAACTCTTGTTCATCACAGAGCGGCAGCGCAGCAGCGCGGGGGTATTTTCCCACCTGTAACCAATGACCATTACATACTCCCACACACCTTCTGGTTAGAAGAACTGTAGCCACCGAGTGCTCTTTGATCCAAGAAAAAAAAAATCATTGTGTTCGCGCGCTTTTATGTACACTTCTAATCTTATTCGCGGCTACTGTATTATAGTAGAACAGGAAATGTGGTGTTTGTGTTAGGATTTGTGGCAGATGTTGGATATTGTATGGATGTAGTCACTGAGGCAAAAGACACACTGTATGTATGATAATACCAGCGTTTGATCTAAATAAGCCCAGTGTGTCTTAGACTGGGGCTGTCGTCTGCAGTAGAATATGTTAGCCGCGCTTTCTAATTTCGTGGCTCTTGTTTTGACTGACTGCATCATGCATATGGAAACACTGGAATTGATTATTGCTTGCTTGCAGGACGAGCACAGAGGACAACTTGACATCTCCAAAGAGAATGAAACATGAGGTGAGTTGCAGTACTGTACTGTAGGGTACTGTTTTTTTCATATAGATTTTTTTTTATCCCACGATTTTGCAACCCATTTTTTCACTCAGTGCCAATTCCTAATGTGGTGCTGGGCATTACACACCCTCCATCAACCTGGGGAGGCAGCGGACTGGCCTCATTCTTCCTTCAATGCATGAGGAGTCCAAGCTGCCTTCTTTTCACCTGACAGGGGGGAGTTTCCCTGGTTTGATGTAGCACGTGGAAGGAACACGTTATTCCAACCAGTTCCTGTCCCCTCCATCAGGCGCCCCGGCTGGCCAGGGGGAGGCAGTTTAGAGTCCAGGATTACAGCATGTTTTTGTGAGGGTATCTACCCTAGGGGAAACGGGGAGAACATGCAAACTCCACACAGAAAGGCCCTTTCGCCAACCCCACCTCGGGTATGGGTACTGATGACATGGAGGAACAGACACCCAAAATCTGATGGAAATATTTTTTATGTGGACAAAAGTAAACAATGTCGACACACAACTATCACGGAAATAAAGACAGCACTTAAATCTCAAAAAGGTTGCCTACCGTTGCTGTACTGTACTGTACTGTACTGTGCTGTACTGTACTGTGCTGTAGTATAAAGGTTTTCAACAGGTGGTCCGGGGGCCACCAGTGGTCCCTGAGGGGATGTCAGGTGGTCCCCAGGCTAAATGATGGAAAGTTGATTAACCAGATGTAACTCTTTGAGAGCGTAATTCGTCATGTGAATTAGCACCAAGTCTACACAACTAGAGAATGTAGAAGATTAATGGTCATCTTTGATCTGTATGTTTGCCTGTTTTGTTTCCCCAAATCCAGCTTGGAATTGTGGACAAAAGCAAAAGAGATCTTTAGTTTTGGGGGTTTTGTGGCTAAAATGCTGAATAAATAGTGGGGAAGTAGAAGAAGAAGGTTCATTATCTATTCTAGCGGTCTAACTGACCAGACATCCTTTTCCGTCCACCTACAGGTCATTGTACCAGAGAGCGTTTCGTCGCTGCTTGGTGCCGACGGATCAGAGTGTTTGGCGCAGAGGGCCGACGACGACAGCCTATCCAGAGAGAGCTTCGATAACTTGTCACACGGTATGTTTGGTTTCATACCGTGTGACAACAATGTTGTTGTTACTGTATGTAGCCTATAGTGTATAGAAGTATCGATGTTGTTTTGTTTTTAGAATCGCTTAATTCAGACCTATGCTTTGATTTGGCACCTGTTATACTACTGTACATCATATTCCAGATATTCTTTGTCCTTTTAAAAAATATGAACTATATGTCAGTGTCTTGATTGTTTCTTGTCATTGACTGTCTCCGACTGTTTCTTGTTGTTGACTGTCTCCGACTGTCTCTAATAGTTATGGGAAAGTTATGGAAATCTGGGAGCTAAATCGTTACTAAGAAATATTTCTAACGGTGTTTAATAACATGTATAAAATTGTTGTAATTCAACACCCAGCGTAAACCTCATGAAAACAGGTCAAATTCGGGGTGCCTCTCACTAACCTGTAGAATTTCAACATTTTAGTACATGTCATCAGACACGATTGGAATCACATTGGTGAAGACATTTCTTGGTTTACTTCCCAAATTGGTCAAATATCTGCTAATATTCCCTAAATAAAAGTCAATGTATTTTGCCACAGAGGTCAGCGGCACGATAGACAGTGCTTTTACCCCCATTTTTCTGTCTGCTCTAACAGACGTGAGTTCGCAGTGCAGCCAGTCGGCGTCCCCCCACCCCGCCACCGACGGCGGCGGCGGCGCCAACGCGGCCAGCTGGAGTCGCCAGCTCATACAGCAGACGCTCATGGACGAGGGGCTTCGCTTGGCCAGGATGGTGTCGCACGACCGGGCCGGCAAGATCGGCCTGGGGCCCGAGGGGCCTCATTCCACAGGTGATATTTCAAAACCGTTCTTTTATTGCTATTAGGGCTGGGCAAAAAAAATCGATATGCCAATATATCGCAATTCTTAATGCCATGACATCAATATCGAATGGCCAGGTTCAGAATCGATGTTTTTGATATTTATGTTCATGTCAGAAAGACTGACCTCATCAGGCTGCATTTTCTGTACATTTAGAGATGTTGGCAAGATATGTTTCCTATGTTTCCTAAAACGGAGGTCTGAAAGAAATCATTGACATGGTGAAACACAACTTGATGAAATCATCAAGTTGTGCTTGTATATTTTTCTTGTATGACCTTTATTTTCTGAGGGTGTACAAATGGAACCAAATGGACCCGTCAGGGTCCATTTGGTTCTATTTGTACGCTCTCAGAAAAAATCTTGAAAATGGGTGGAATCCTCGACATACCAAATCGAATCGCAGCATAACTAAGAATCGCAATATAAATCGATTCAGGACCCTAAATATCAATATTGTATCGTGAGGTGAATCGTCCCACCCCTAATTGCTATGCAGAGTGGTACGTGCAAATGGGGGGGAAAGGGGGGGGAATCGATACCACATGAATGCGTTGGTGTAGGTGCAAATCAAAGAGGCTTTTTGCATGGATTTGGCACCTTTTTTGAGGGGTGGATGGAAGGGGGTATGCAACATGTGCACTTGGACATCCGGGTGTTTGTTGTTAAATAGATCGTGGTTTGCAGGGTCTCTGTGCTACAACACAAAACAAATCACAGTTTCGCGCTCCTTAGCAGGACGGAAAAATCGTTCAGTCGGTGTCGCCGCGGCCGCAATGCTTGCTGATACCTGTTGTTGTTGTTGTTGTGTGCAACCTCAAAGTCAATAAGTGGATTTGGTCGTGGCCCCACTGCAATTTACTGTATGTGTACCGTATCTACTATATAAGTGCGGCACACACACACACGCCACACACTAGGCACACAACAGAGACCTCTTTATAGCTCTGCGCGTAGAAAGAAAGGCGGAATTGATGTATAGGGTTGCGTTTTTTTGAAAAAAAAAAAAAAAGAAAGAAAGAAAAAAAAAAGGCAGACAGGCAATTCCCCAACCTCTCTCACAATGAACGCTTCATGGATCTGGAGTTTGAACTATGGTGAGTCACCACAATATACTGTATCTCTCTCTCTCTCTCTCTCTCTCTCTCTCTCTCTCTCTCTCTCTCTCTCTCTGCGAGGCGACCGGCTGCCTCCCACAGTACGCAGCTGAACCCTCCCTACACACCGCAAATTAGACAGAAGGATAGAAGTTGGAGAGGGGGAACAGGAGGAGAGAGATATACGGAAGGGAGAGGAAGAGGGAGGGAAATTGAGAGCATTGTGTAGTGTTTTAGCATGCTGTTAGACACAACTTCTCTAATCTTCTCATCCACATTCTTTCTCAATAACCTTGACCAATTAATTAATTCATTACAGGCAAAAGATTAAAACAAAATAATAATAATATATAAAATAATAATATATAAAATATAATAAATAATAATAATCATTATCATTTCCGTAATTTCCGGACTATCAGCCGCACCTGAATATAAGCCGCACCAGCTAAATTTGGGGCAAAATACAGATTTTACCTTGTATAAGCCGCACCTGACTATAAGCCGCACCAGGCAATAAGCTTCATGTTAGAGCAGTGGTTTTCAACCTTATTAAAACCAGGGCCCACTATCTTCACCCCACAGACCCCAAAACTAAAGATTTCGTTTCGTTTTGTTCACAATTCCAGGATGGATTTTCGCAAACAAAAGAGGCAAAACATCAAAATGAGATGAACATGACCTATGACTTATTAATTAAGTGGAGCTAATTTAGATGGTGAATATCATAACTTTTGAGAGTGTAAACATGAAACCATTTTTACACTCTCTAAGAGTCACATCTGGTTAACCAACTTTCCATCATTTAGTCTGGGGACCACCTGGAACACTATGGGACCACCTGTTGAAAACCCCTGTTACCTGTAAAAATCCATAGATTGGCCGCACCGTTGTATAAGCCGCAGGGTCAAAAGCATATGAAAAAAGTAGCGGCTTATAGTCCGGAAATTAATCATTAACATCATCAAACCTCAGTGTTTTTTTAAATCCTACCACAAAACAATTGCAGACCTGTCTATCTTTGACATAGTAGCCCTTAAGGCATACCAGGCAACTTCATTTGGGGTGGGGGCCGCATTGGACTTAATGTGACTTCATGGGGGCCGGAGCGCCGCGGTGCAACCAGTCACAGACCGCAAGCATGCACGCGCATGTTTATGCACACAGCCGTTACTTCTATACAGTATATCACACAAGTCATATTTATTATTAAGAATAGCTATATTAATGACTTTTCATTATTGGTTTTATACTTGTAGCCTAGATTAAGACATTTGCTATGAAAGATGCTATTTTTATTTACAGAGCATCAATAAACCATACGAAAATAGCATTTAAATTTCAAATACTAAATTTAAGTAAGTATGTAAAGTTAACTAAGTATAGTTCTCGGTTACACACCCTTGTACTGCTGATGAAGTATAGTTCTCGGTTACACACCCTTGTACTGCTGAAGTATAGTTCTCGGTTACACACCCTTGTACTGCTGAAGTATAGTTCTCTCGGTTACACACCCTTGTACTGCTGAAGTATAGTTCTCGGTTACACACCCTTGTACTGCTGAAGTATAGTTCTCTCGGCTACACACCCTTGTACTGCTGAAGTATAGTTCTCTCGGTTACACACCCTTCTACTGCTGAAGTATAGTTCTCTCGGTTACACACCCTTGTACTGCTGAAGTATAGTTCTCTCGGTTACACACCCTTGTACTGCTGAAGTATAGTTCTCTCGGTTACACACCCTTGTACTGATGAAATATAGTTCTCTCGGTTACACACCCTTGTACTGCTGAAATATAGTTCTCACTTTGCAGTGCCAGCAGCCTAGTCTGGTAAAACGACTCCCCCTGCTGGACAACATGCATTCCATGCTGTTCAGAAGAGAGCTCAAAAGCATTTCTTTAAACGATCATAACTTTTGATAGGAACGTGCTAGAGACTTACTTTTTTTTAATAGACTCAGACATTTTTGCTCTACAAGCCTGGGGCCGGATTAAATCATCTCGCGGGCCGGATCTGGCCCGCGGGCCTTGACTTTGACATAGTAGCCCTTAAGGTATACCAGGCAACTTTTCCATTAAAGCAAATCTTAAATTTGACATCCATTATGACTGGCATATTTGTCATATAAGCCATTCACTGAATTTCAGCCCTCAAAAAGCCTGTTCTGAATATTGTTTTCTATCAAGAAGTGCTGGAGGTGCTGTGGTTCCCACGGCCCCCGGGAAAATGATGTCTCACACGTCTGATTGGTTCTTGATTACAACTACAAGGACCAATCGGAATGCAGCTCAAAGCGCAAGGGATGCTGGGAAATGTCAAGTAACAAGGCGAATGCCATTTGGTGTTCTAAGCCTTATGTTGTACTTTAGCTAATTGAAAAAAATAAATAAATAAATAGCATACCTACAAGCTCACAGTGCGCTTGTAGTGTCTGCTATTTTTGGAAAAATCATGTGAGTCTTTAAATATTCTGTCACAGTGAATGTTCTTAACTCCAATATTTTGCTTCTTGGAGGTCCTTGACTGGACATATTGAGGACCACTGACACATAGGAAAAGGGTCAGGAGTTTAATTAGAATACATTTGTAGACACATTTTCAAGTCAAAATGAGTTGTATACTGCCTGGGGTTGTTCAGCAGGACAACCCCAGTCCTGTATAACCCGAGTGGATGCTTAAAACTTTTTTGTTTTTGTTTTTTTAGAATGTGAAATATCCCTTTAAGTCGCCGGGAAAAAAAGCTAAATTGATACGAATGACTTCTTATAGCAACTGCATGAGGTCTGAGCTCTGGTGCTGGTAGCTAGAGAGAAAAAAAAAGAGAGGAGGGAGAGAAAAAAAGAGGGAAGCCAGCTAGCAAAGACACACACACACACACAAGGGGGGGTGAGACAGGAAGTGGTGCGTGGGCGGTTGAAACGGATCCCCCCCCTCCCTCCCTCCACACACACACACACACACACACACACACACACACACACACACACACACTCACACACACCAGCGTCACACTGACGTGGCGCTGTGTGCGCTGCGTGGGCTGCGGGGCGGGCTGCGATGGATGGATGGGTAGGGCGTGTGGGTGAGGTGGTGGTGGCTGCTGCTGGTGGTGGTGGTGGTGGTGGTATAGTGGGTGGTAATTGGTGGGGCGTTGCATTGACTCACCAAGCGACAGTGTGTGCAAAAATAAAAAAGCCGTGGGCAGGGAAGTGGCACACACACACACACACACACACACACACACACACGCACACACACACACACACACACACACACACACACACACACACACACACACACACACACACACACACACACACGCAGGCAGGCAGGCCCTTTTTTCATACACATAGAGAGTATGTTTCTCTTTTTCTTTCTCCATACTTTACTTACTTACTTTAGAAGAGTGTGGGAATAAACTCAACGAACGACGACAAAAAGAGAAAAAGTGGAATGAGTTTCACTTCTTGATGTCGGTCTTCTTCTTATCTTCTAATTCTTCTCCTTTTTTCACTAGTTCATTTTGAATGTGTCTCAACTCATGGTGTGCAGTAGTCTTGGCCTGGGCAATATACCGATATTACAGTTTATCGCGATATTGGAAATCAATACCGAGTAATATCGTTGGGTCTATAAAAAATATCGAATACCGAATATCGTCAAATACCGACATTATACTGTATTCTATTAAAATATGAGCAATGAGACTTTTAATTGTAACTATACAAACAATTTTCATGTTACACACATGCCTAAAATAGCCCTTATTTGGGCTAGGCTTTTTGAGCTTGTAGTTTTAGGACTTATGCCAGCTTGTAGTTTTAGGACTAGCTTATGCCACGCTCATATCGCGCCACTTGGTGGCGCGATATGAGCGTGGCATAAGCTCGCTTCGCGCCACGGGCAATGAACCCGCACCCATACCATTTTCTCCTGCCCTCCCCCCAATTGGGAAAAGTTACATCCGCCCCTTGGCCTTACGTTGTATTAGTTCGGTTGACAACATAATGTCTGCTTTCCCCCCACAGATTATGACAGTAAGATGGACAGGAAGAGCTCCGCAGTCCCAGCCTGTAGGACAACAACAGGCAGTCCCGGCGGCATCACCAAAGAGGAGTCCAACCACAGGGGCAAGTGAAACCGGGGTTCAAACACACGGTGTGCCAACGACGTCATGACTTTATAGAAACATCTGACCGAGAAGAATGATAACATACTGTACATGTCTGAATCCCCACTGCACATTTTTGTTTTGGTCCACAGACAGACATCTTATACGTCTAAAACAGGGGTTTTCAACCTTTTTTTCATACCAGGACCCACTATTTATTCCGAATTTGAGCCACGTACCACCATTTTGGTGATATTTTAGCCCCACCAGACCCCCAAAACTAAAGATTTTTCTTTTGCGTGTTGTCCACAATTCCAGGCTGGATATATTTGGGAAACAAAACAGTCAAACCTACAGATCAAAATGACCATTAATCTTTTACATTCTCTAGTTGTGTAGACTTGGGATAATTCAGAAGATGACTATTTTAACTCTTGACAGTGTAAACATGAAACATTTGGTTTCATGTTTTACGCTCTCAAAGAGTTACATCTGGTTAACCAACTTTCCATCATTTAGCCTGGGGACCACCTGGAATCCTCTCAGGGACCACTAGTGGTCCCCGGACCGCCTGTTGAAAACCCCTGTTCTAAAAGGCCATCTAAAACGGGTTAAAAAAACGGTCAAAAACGTAGATTAAACGTTGAAACTAGACGCAGTCTATTTATAGATGTTTAAAAATGTGCAAATCAGCGTCTATACTGAGGTTAAAGGAGAATTCCACACCAAAAGTTTTTTTCATCTTCATTTGTTGCTATATATTGTCTCCACCATGTCCGTAGTGTGTTAACACTCACACTTTCACTTTTGGTTCAGCAGTGGTTCAGCCATAAACCATGTGCCACGCCCCCACCTTTTGAGACAGCTGTATCACTGCTGAACCAAAAGTGAAAGTGAAAGTGTGAGTGTTAACACACTACTGACATGGTGGAGAGACAATATATAGCTAGCCTGGTCTAGCCCTCAATGATTTTGGCCTTGGGGGGCGGGGTGTCGTGGGATCCACACGGCGGAAGTGCTGCGCTCTGATTTGATCTCACTAACGTGTCGTAATCTCCGGCCCCTCCCACGCCCGTCCACTGCTGTTCTACGTCACATCATTTAGAGCGACGCCCACCCCGGAAGGTTGACACCCCCCTCAAGGCCACTTTCCAACGCGCGTTAGTCCAGGCTTTCCGTTTTCGCGCAAGGCGGACGAAAATGAAAGCCTGGGTGTCGAGGCTAATATATAGCAAAAAAATGCATTTTGGAGCGATGTATATAGGTGAACTTGAACAACGTCCCTTAGCCCCATTATAAGCTTATTTTGGGGTAGGGGAAACAGCCATAAAGGAGTGATTTCACAAAATAACACCTGGACCACTTAAAAAAGAAAAAAAAATGCAAATGAAGATATTATAAAAAAAAAAAACTTTTGGTGTGGAATTCTCCTTTAAACCATTTACAAAACGTTCATTTTGAGACCAATACACATGGTTAGACGGATGTCTAGTAGGCTGCTATTGTTGCTCAGTGCGGTCACTATCATAAATATGTGAATGTGTTTGTGTTTTTAGGGAGCCAGCCCTTCGATGCAATTGTGTAATAGATCTGTGACGTTCAACTATTTATGGTATTCCGTTCTACTTCTGGTATAATAACCACACAAACTCAACGAACGGCAGGTTTTATATGGTAACAGGTCAGAAGCTTTTCATGGGGACACGGGTAATCGCGGGGGTAAGTTTTTATTTTCAGTCACGACGTGGGTTGTACAGGACCATATTTAAACCCCCCTGTGAAGAACAGTGAGGAGAGAAAATATACTCAACAAAAAATATTAACGCAACACTTGTTTTTGCTCCCATTTTTCATGGATTTGACTTAAAGGGGAATTTCACTCATTTTCAGCATTTTAACATTAACATTTAACATTAATGTCATTAATATACCTTAGAGATGTTGCGTGAACAATGATAAAAAAAGTTCCCCCATTCTGTGTTTCCAAGAAATGGAGGTCTGAAGAAAACCACTAACATGGTGAAACATCTTGGTGACATCATCAAGATGTATTTTCACCATGTTAATGGCTTCTTTTTTCTGAGAGTGTAAAAATGGAACCAAATGAACCCGTTAGGTTCATTTGGTTGCATTTGTACGCTCTGAGATTTTTTTTTTTTTTTTTTGAAAATGGGTGGAATTCCCCTAAAAGACTTAAAATTCATTCCAGATATACGATATTACCATTTCTCATAAAAAAAAATGTTCACAAATCTGCCTAAATGTGAGATAGTGAGCACTTCTGCTTTGCTGAGATAATCCATCCCACCTCAGGTGTGCCACATCAAGATGCAGATCTGACATCATGATGAGTGCACAGGTGTGCCTTAGAATGTCAACGCGAAGATGTGTGGCACTGCATGAGGCAAATGGTTGTCACACCAGGTACTGACTGGTTCGGAGTTTATTGTGGACAGTCTAAGGCACAACTGTCCACTAACCATGATGTCACATCTGCATCTTGATTTGGCACACCTGTGAGGTGGGATGGATTATCTCAGAAAGCAGAAGCAGAAGTGCTCACTATCACACATTTAGACAGATTTGTGAACAATGTCTGAGAGAAATGGTTATATTGCATATCTGGAATGAATTTTAGATCTGTAAGTCCATCTCATGAAAAATGAGAGCAAAAACAAAAGTGTTGAATTTATATTTTTGTTGAGTATACAGTATATACTTCATCTGTTTACAGTTATGTTAGAAAATAAATATTGACTCTCTCTCTGGCCAGCAGGGGGGGGCATGATAGTTTCCCCCCACACACAGCTCTGAAAATGGGATTCCTTCTTGTTTCCAACTCTCACAGTTCTATCTCATTCATTCCAAAAGGCTCCAGCTGCAGACCTAGCCCAGGAGTGGACCTTGGTGCCTCACAGTTGATGTGATGACGTCACACATCAACCCACAGGCCCCTGTTGTTGCCATGTCCTACCCGCTTCTACCGTTATCAAGCCATAATTCCCAGTAGGCTGCTTATCAGCACCATCTTAGCTTGCGGTTAGGTTTAGGGGTAGGTTTAGAGAAGGGTGTAGCAATGTTTGTAGCAAAACCCTAGACCCCTCCAACCGTAACCCTAAGCCTAAATCCCCGACGCTCAACTACGGTTAGGTTGAGGGTCGGGCATTTAAGATTAGGGTTACGGTTGGAGGGGTCTAGGGTTTTGCGCTACAACAACAGGGGCCTGTGGGTTGATGTGACGTCATCACATCAACTGTGAGGCACGTCCACTCCTAGGCTAGGTCTGCAGCTGGACCCTTTTCATTCATTTGCAGAATCGTGTTAGGCCTATGCCTTTCTCCTCCACTCGCAGCGTATTGTCTTTTCACTGTAGCTAACAAACCAGAGGAATGGATGTCGTTTGTTTTACCTTCGGTGCTATTGTTTTTTTGATAGAGGGTATATTCATATTGTCAGGATATTTATCAGGGGAGAACCAGGGGAAGTGTTGGGTTTCCCCAAATGCAAATCATCATCAAGAAGAAGAGAAAAAAACGTGCTTGTATGTTGGATATGTAAATGTCATTGCTCAATAGATTCGCACAAATCAGGCTGAATTTGAATCGTTAACAAGTGCATCTCTCCACACTACTGGGACAAAAGCTAAATTTAGCTGTTAACTCCCTGTTTGTGACTGTGTGCTGATTAATTGTTGGGGAGGGAGGGAGGGAGGGAGGGGGGTCTAGAATGTTGCTTCATTGTGCCATAATGCAACCTCAGAGGAAAGCTTGTTCTTTCTAGAAATGCAACTGCAGTTCAATTTACGTTTTAGCACTTTTTACAATATCCAGTGATTGTCTTGAAATCCTATTTTTTAGATCGGCCTAGAGTATACTCCATGTCCATGCATATCCATGAAGAATTAACGCAAACTGCATATGAGCATACAGTATCTCTCTGAATCTGGTATCTCGAAATATGTCATGTGTATTTGGTAACTGGGTCCAAATTTCAAAAGCAGTTTCTTCTCAAGGAAGGGCTCAGCGTTATTTTATTATTATTGTTTTTTTTTTAACATTCCGTAATCTCAAGGCTAGCCAAGCACAAATAGTTGAACGGCATCACATTTGTAAAGATGGAGTGCCATGCTTTAAAAAAAAAAATCAGTAAAATGTTTTTATGTGGGCAAATCATTAGGTATGCCTGCTTTGCCTGGTGGGTGGTGATGGGTGGAGAACCTGAACTGAAGCCACACCCACAGCTGTAGATGTATGATAAAGGGGGAGGAGTTAGGGGAGGGGCTGATAGTGTGATGTCACTATATTTCGGCACATTTGACTGGAAAGGTTTCCAGGATGAAACCCTAAGTACAACATACAAAGGGAAGACATCATTGCACATACAAAAACATACACACCAAGGGGCAAAATTAACTACCGTCTCCTCTTAAACATGTACAAAATTGGGAAGGAAAAAAATCACAGCACTTCATCTTTAAAGTTGAAAGAATGTCAACTCACAGCAGTCTATTTATTTTTGTATACAGTTGGACTTCGGATACATTAATTAAGCATTTCGATCTCTGTCACGTACGCGGTATATGAAACGTTTTGCTACAATTCTCTGACCAAATGGTTACACCGGTAGGTCATGGTATGTTGGTTACACTGCAACATGTTATGAATATTTCCCTGTACATCCATGATGGTAGCCAACAGTACACACAGGTTTATCTGTCTCTTGAGCATTAGACATCCTCTTCAGTTTGTTATGTTGTAAAACAGATTATTTATTTTATTAAATCTCAATAAATGTTATTTTATTGTTTAAATGCTTTGTCGCGCTTCGTATCTATGCGTCATCTTGTAATTAGTATTATGTTTTAATCAATTTTATCCCACAATTTTGTAACCTATTTTTTTATCACCCCGTGCCAATTCCTAATGTGCTCCTGGAGGCAGGACTGGTCTCAATGCTTCCTTCAGTGCATGAGGAGTCCAAGCTGCCTTCTTTTCACCTGAGTTTCCCTGGTTAGACGTAGCGCGTGGAAGGAACACGTTATTCCAACCAGTTCCAGTCCCCTCTATCAGGCTGGCCAGGGGGAGGCAGTTTAGAGTCCAGGATTTACTGCATGTTTTTGTGAGGGCATCTACCCTAGGGGGACACGGGGAGAACACACAGAAAGGCCCTTTCGCCAACCCCGCCTCGGGTATGGGCACTGCATGACCCGGAGGAGCAGACACACCGCCAGTAGACGCAGCGTCCCTAGCGGGAATCAAACCCAGGAACTTCTAGCTGTGAGGCGACAGCAGTTGTGAATATGTTTGACATTGATTCACGTCTAATAAATTAATGACTTTGATTCCTTCAACATTTTATTAGACAGGGTTCCAGGTGGTCCCCAGCTAAGTTGGTTAACCAGACTCTTTGAGAACGTAAAAATAATACACTCTCAAGAGTTAAAACATTCATCATCTTAATTAGCCCAAGTCTACACAACTAGAAGATTAATGGTCATTTTCATCTGTATGTTAATTTGCCTGCTTCATTTCCTAAATCCAGCCTGTTATTGTGGACAAAAGCTAGAGAAATCTTTAGTTTTGGGGTCTGCATGTGGGGCTAAAATGTCCTGAAATCAAATGGTGGTCCATGGCTCAAATGCTGAATAAATGGTAGGCCCTGGTATCAAAAAGTTTGGAAACCCCTTAACTACAGGAATGTGTTTAAAAAAAGAGCTGACACACTACTGTATGTTTTGCAATCTGTTTTCAACCGTAGTTGTGCTGCCAGCCTTTTTTTTCCCCCTACTTTTTGATTGATGGATTGAATGCTTTATTAGACAGAAACGTAAACAGTACTTGGGCCAAAAAAGGATGACACACAATTATTAAAGCCCTGAGGACGTTTAGGTTTTCCTTTATGTGTCTTCAAATCCATATAGCCTAATAGAAGTGCAAGCGACCGGGTCCAAGCACACACACAGTCATATATCTGACGATCTGACCAAACAGTCATGGCCTTCCCACGCACTGAAAACAACACCGCCTCCGCCGCAAGTCAGTCATGTTGTTTGGTTGCTTCCACTTCATGTGCAAACCACAGACGATGCCGGGATGACTCACCTGGAGTTGTGACGCGCTTGGGTGCCACGCGCGCACACACACACGCACACACACACACACACGCACACACACACACACGTGTACGCACGCACGCACACACGCAACTCTCTCCCTTTAAGATTAACCCCTTCAGGAGTTGCGAGTATAGTTCTCATACTTTCAAAGATAAAGGAAAAACAAAGCTTATATAATAATATCTGCTGGTTTTAAGAGGCCAATGCAACGCATTGAATTGAAAAGTTCATGTTCTATTCCCACTCTTTCATATCATATAGGACAGAGGTTTTCAACCTTTTTGACTCCAGGGACCACCATTTATTCAGCATTTGAGCCACGGACCACCACTTGACGACATTTTAGCCCCAAAGACCTAAAACCAAAGAATTCTTTTGGTTTTGTTGACAATTCCAGGCTGGGTTTTGCAAACAAAACAGTGTAGACTTCTTAATGAAATAGTGCTAATTCAGATGAATATTGTAACTCTTGGGAGTTACAATATTCTTGAGAGTTACAATATACAAGAGTTACTCTTGAGAGTAACTCTTGAGAGTTACAACTCTTGAGAGTGTAAAAATGAAACCAAATGGACCCTTGCGGGTCCATTTGGTTTCATTTTCACACTCTCAAGAGTTACATCTGGTTAACCAACTTTCCATTTAGCCTGGGGACCACCTGGAACCCTCTCAAGGACCACGTACTGGTGGTCCCCGGACCACCTGTTGAAAACCCCTCATATAGGAGGTTTAATGTAAACTGCTCTCAGGAACAGCTGGTTTGATTTTGAGGCCTCATGATGTTGTCATCAATGCACCGTGCTTTGTAGAATTCCTCCTCCTTTTCAGTCTCCAGTTCCAAACGTGCATTTCCACTTTGTTTACAAAGTACAACATTGTTGATTTTGCCAAGCTGCATGGCATGGAATGGAAACAAGCCTGGTTTTATCTAGAATCCAACCCCTCTAGGCCAAAATGATTTCATCTCAGGCCGGGCTACGTTAGTACCGCGGTGTCGACAGAGACTAGAGTCAATTCTAAAATCCAATATATCTAAAACCACATGTTACATGCATTAACATCACCGCCAGGAAAGTTTTCCAGGAATATTTCTTTTGCAAAAACAGTGAAATATCGTTTAAATTAACAAATCAAAGTTAAACAAATGCTTTCAATGCTGGTTCCAGTGGGTTAAAAAAAACAGAGAAAAGTGCCAAAGAATTTAGAGGCTATATTTAGTCAGCAAGTCCAAGTGACTTTAAATCATGCGGTTGATTTAGGAAACACGCAGGGGAGTCATTGCACATTTTTGTTTTTCCTTTATTTAAGGTTATTGTGTTTTATTGTGATTTCACAAACTCACAAGCCAGACATTTTTTTGTATGATTTTTCATGACTATGTTACAGTAAAGCATTTCAAATTATTATCTACCACTCATTTAGTGGTACTCAAACTTTGCCATAAATCTTTTGTGACGTCATGCTTATGACAGGCACAGTAAAGTGGCACGACCAAGGGATAAAAACATGAATTGTTTTAAACTAATGAACAAAATGTGTTTAAATGTTTAATTCTAGTTATAGAGAACAAGTATGTGTGGTGGTCACTCCGGTGCCCCCCCCCCCCCCCTCCCCCATGACAGGTCTGCCTAAAGGCAAAAACGCCCCTGAGGTGATGTGTGTGTGTGTGTGTGTGTGTGTGTGTGTGTGTGTGTGTGTGTGTGTGTGTGTGTGTGTGTGTGTGTGTGTGTGTGTGTGTGTGTCAGGGGCGGATCTAGGCATGGGCATGAGGGGGCAATGCCCCCCTAAAATGCCCACTCTGCCCCACCAAACACGATGCCATGCAAAACAACCCAAGATATTTCAAATTAAAGTGCTTAGGCCTATATTTAAAATGATTTGAAACAGTACTACTACTGCTACTAACTAACTACAGCTGTGCCACCACTAAACCAACAGCATTTCATCATTGAAAACAGAAAACTCTCTGAGTCAGACCTTTAGCTTTATGCATGCTGCGTGTCTGTTGCAACTTCAACAACAACTGATGTTATTATTGATGCTTTACTTGACTAATAAAAGTCCTGTAACTGAAAATGGTATGGATGCGACTTCATCGCCCGTGGCTCGAAGCGACACGGGCCTGTGTCGCTTCGAGCCACGGGCGATGAAGTTGCCCCCCTACCATTTTCTACTGCCCCCCCAATTGGGAAATGTTAGATTAGATCCGCCCCTGGTGTGTATGTGTGTGTGTGGTCTAGGTCAAGGGTCGGCAACCCAAGATGTTGAAAGAGCCATTTTCGACCCAAAATTAAATTCAAAATCTGTCTGGAGCCGCATTTTATTTTATTTTTTTCCTAAGAGTGTGCAAATGTGAACCAAATGGACCCTGGCGGGTCCATTTGGTTCCATTTGCACACTCTCAGAAAAAAGGTCCTCAAAGAAAAATCATTAACATGGTGAAACACAACCTTTCTTCAGAAATGGAGTTTCTTAAAAAAATAATAAATAAAGGAGTTTTACAGAACTCCATTTCTAGTCCACACAACATCTCTAAGGTATATTAATGACATCTCCACCTCTGATAACTGCTGGGCTTTTTGAGATGGCCAAGTGCTACTTTAACTGGCAACTGTCAGACAGCACAACGCGTTTTGGGTGATTCAAATGTTTCTATAATTTTGGTGTGGATCACCCCAGTGTGTGTACATAGGCGGCCTTAAGGACATAGCAACCCTTGCAATTGCAAGGGGCCCCGAGCCTCCCTAGGGCCCCCTCGAGCCTCCAGGGCCCCCACGATTTATATGTATATATGGTTTGCGTTCATTTATAGTTGCGGAGAATGTAGCCTATTTCTCGGTTACGCACCGTCGTACGGTGTAGTGTAGCAGCTGCATCAGCGCATTGGAACCAGTGTTGCCAACTTGGCGCATTTGCCCCTAGCACTAAAATTAGTGAAAAACTCCTGGCGGAAAATCTTGTGCGTTTTTGCTGGTGCATTGGGGCGAAATTGATTGACAGGCGCCTCCTATGATATAGTCCTCCTTCCTTCCTAGAAAGCACCATTGGTATGTTTAAACACCTGAATTAGCCTACCAAATTTTCAAGAATCTGCAGTCTGAGAGACGAAACTCAAGATCAAATGGCGGTGGCTAAAATGGAGAATAAATAGTGGGCCCAGGTATGAAAACGATTGAAAACCCAAGTTCTAGCGCATTGTAGTGCGTTTTGGAAGTGTCACTAGTGCATTTTGGATTTTGGCAGTTGGCAACACTGATTGGAACGCCCATTAGCTCCCCCCTCTCTCTCTCACACACACACACACAGACGACACGGAGCCAGAGAGGAAGAAAGGAGAGCGCTGCTTTTGTCACAACCGGCGGTTTATGATTATCAGAAGTGGTTCGGGGACGGGGGACAGTATTATTTGGCCTTTAGAGAAAATGGTTCTATAAGGCGTATAGAACCCACGTGTTTTCATTGTACACATCTAAAAGTTGACGGTGGCTCGGCGCAGTAAACAGGCTGTCCTGTCCGTCTGTCTCCGCACCAACACAAGGGACAATGCCACTTCTCCGGGTCTCCCTGCCCCTGTTATCCACAAGAGGTGCATGTCGGACGAGGCGCGACACGAGACAAGCCTGCATCGCAGCTCTGAGCTCCATGCTTTTGTTGTTGTTGTCGCTTCCTTGTGTCAGAGGAGGAGGAAGCTTTGCTGCTTGCGAGGCTATGATGTGCAACGTATGGGCCGTGGACCAAAATGGGCCGGCGCGCGGACCAAACGCGGCCGTTGTTTTATAGTTAATAATCGATCTTTTATTATTAATATGATGACGTCATGCAAGGGGCCCCCCGATCCTTAAGGCCGCCCCTGTGTGTGTATGTAATAATGCTACAGCCAGGGAGCCACTAGGGCTGTGTTCTAGAGCCGCATGCGGCTCAGGAGCCGCAGGTTGCTGACCCCTGGTCTAGGTGATGTGTGTGTGGAGGTGTCGCACAAACTCTCCCCTGGTGGTGGTGTGTCCTGGAAAGACGGCCTGACAGAATTCACACACGTTGGACTGCAGCGTCAGCTCCGACAGCATGCCAGGCTCCTCCTCCTCCTGTACACCCGGTGCTGGGCTGAGGAAATCACCGCCGTCCACCATGAACGACTGACCGGCCACAGGGGGGAGCTGTAGTAGAAGATAGAGACAGGCCAGGACAGGAGGATGGAAAGCAAGAGTAGTATTTATTATTGGAAGATTATAACCAGTGTTGTAGTGGTAGCCTGCTTTTAGAAGTGGGGGGGGGGCGCCTCTTAAAGGGGAGTTCCACCCATTTTCTTTTTATTTTTTTTTTCTGAGAGTGTACAAATGTGAAACAAATGGACCCGCTAGGGTCCATTTTGGACCAGCAAATGGACCTGGTCGATAAAAGTACAAGTCAAACAAGTTTTTATTAAATATTAGGAATCCTCCCTCCGAGTCTGCAACAATAGGCTATAGTGCTTGCGGTCTCCAAGGGAAAAATACTTTACTTTTCACATTTTTCCAGACAATAGATCTTTAGGCAAGCCCCGCCCCAAACTGCTATGCTATGGTCCAATCACAGCTAAGTATTACAGGTGATAGACAAAGCTCTCCACCAATAGCTTTCCTATATGATAAAACATTATTAAAATAATAATAATAAGTGTCACACATACATTTTTCCACTGCATAGGGCATGCCTTGTTGATGGATTTGGAAGACATTTTGAAGGTCTGGTTCCAAAAATGAACCAGTATTTATTGTGTAAAGTCCATGATATTTACATTGGAATGAATGAGCCTGGCTGGAAAGTGTCCTAGGGTGGACAAGAGGGCGGGGCTTACTAAAGGTCTATTTGACATATGGCTCAATGAGTGGGTACAGTCGAAACTGGGAGAACGGACGTGCAAAGATACATGCAGCGGAAAGCAATGATGAATTGGAGCAGTGGAGTTTCTAAGCAATTTGGAGCCCTAGGCAAGATTTTCTCTTACGGGTCCGTTTGGTAAGCGGGGGCTCCAGGGTTACGGGTCCGTTTGGTAAGCGGGGGGCTCCAGGGAAAATCTCCTGTGAAATGGCGCCCCAAGGGATAAAATTATGAACTATTTTTAAACTAAATAACATATTATATGTGTTTGAAATGTTCAATTCTACTTATAGAAGGCAAGTATAATGTATTTATCCATATTAGGCTTATTATCCTGGTATCCTTTTAAAGCATGTCTGGTGGTCGCCCCCTCCCCTTGCCCCAATTCCCCTCATGGCGCCCTAGGCAACTGCCTAGTCTGCCTATAATGGCAAAAAACACCCCTAAATTGGAGGAACATACCCTAAAGGCTTGTAGTGTTGTTGTTGTTGTTGGGTCTCCGGCAGTAGTACCCCAACCACCCGGCCACCTCAGACGTTGTTGTTGTGAGGCTGATGGTGCTGGTGGTGGTGGTGGTGATGCCTTAAGTTCAGACGAATCTCTGACAGTGTGTTTGATGCCAAACACGTCGTGTTTGGCATCACTGACCACGCCTAGACGAAGTTTATCCATGTCCTCAGACAGCAGATTGCATAACGGAGGGCCTCTGCCCGTGTCGTTGGCGTCATCATCATGATGATCCCGTCCCGTTGGGTGGTGGTTGCACGCCGTGGCTGCTGTCATCGTCAGTGGTCCAGGAGGTGGTCCTCCTACGTGGTGGTGGTGGTAGGCACATGATGGGCTCTGTGGTTGTGGTTCTTGTTGTTGTTGGGCATGCAGGGTAAGGATGGAGGCCGTTCCTTCACTTGGAACAGAGCTCTCACCTAAAAAAAACAAACAAACAAAAAAAGCAGGGCAGTTGTTATACAGACGGGTAAAAATGGACCCCTTTCCAGTGTATGTGTGCTTGTTACGCCCCGCCATGCTAGGGGTAAAGGTACGCAACATATTTAAAGGAGGAGGACAACCGTTGATAAAATAGTGGGGTTTATTAACAAACATAATAAATAAGTTTGAATAAAGTACAACAAAGTGAATGGACAATAAAGTGAAAATAAAGACAAAAACATGATGCTGCAACTAAAACCTAACTCCTTTCCGAAGGGAGATAAGTAACTAAACAACAAACTAAAAAGAAACTAAATTTAGGGTAGGTCGGCTGGAGGAAAGAACACAACAGTTGTTTCCCCAAGGGCTGCTGGGGACAGACTAGCTTTTATAGTCATAACAAGCTGCAGGCATGTCAGCTCATCATTGTCCAGGTAGTCAGAGGGGGTTGATCAGATCCCCACTGAAGGACACACCTCCAAGGCACTTTGAATGATAGTTGGTCATATTGGCAATCAAGCCTCTTTCCACAAGCTCTCCAACTGCATGGGAAGAATACAAGAACATCACAGCACAGGATAGACACTACCATGGCAGTATGCTCATGACCTAATATAATATATCCCATAAAAGGAATCTATACATTAAGTTACCTATATCGATAAATAATAATAATAATAACAATAATAACGGCTGGCCGTAACAGTGCACTTCCCTGGAATATAGTCTACTGGCAATTAGGGGTGGGCAAAAAAAAAAATCGATCTGCCAATATATCGCAATTCTTATGCCATGATATCCATATCGAATCGCCAGGTTCAAAATCGATTTTTTTAATATTTATGTAGGTCCTATTCATTAATTTATTCATGTCAGAAAGACTGACTGACATTATCAGGCTGCACTGATGTGTATGTTGCACTTTTTGTTATTTATATTGTTTAAATTTGCTTTAATGTTCCTAGTTGATTGAACTTGTCATGGTCCATATTGTTCAGAATTTCCCCCATTTACAACATTTTACTGTACTGTATTTTACTTGATGATGACATCATCAAGTTGTGTTTGTTAACGATTTTTGCCTGTCTTTCTTTTCTCCCAAATCCAGCCTGGTATTGTGGACAAACAAAGCAAAAGAAATCTTTAGTTTTGGGGTCTTTGGGGATAAAATGTCCTCAGATGGTGGTCCGTGGCTCAAATTCTGAATAAATAGTGGGCCCTAATAATACTAATCTTTATTGTCCCGAAGGATATTTGTCTTCACAGTCTGTTCAAACACCAACATTGAACAATACAAAGCACAGAACACCAAGACAATACAGAAAACATGAAGTCCCCACAGACAAAACCATCCATGAACACTGTATACTGATCACCCTATCGGCGGGGCAGTTTGTTTAATGCCGCAATGGCTGAAGGAACAAAACTCCTACTGAACCGGACCTTTTTCCAGGGCAAGGTTCTGTATCTTCGTCCAGATGGCATGAGGTTGAAGAAGCGATACAGCGATACCCTGGTATGAAAAAGGCTAAAAACCACTGGTGTAGGGGGATGCATAAAAACTGGTTGTGGCCCTAAGCGACCGCTTCTATTACTTGTGCCTAGAACTGGCCCTGCTGGTTTACATACTAACTGCGACTTGCGGTTTGCAACCAAGAAGAAGATGTGTACCGAAAGTGTTAAAATCCTTTTTCTATGGCCACCCCCAGCCACCAGTTCATTATTCACACCTGGTTTTCACCTTAGCACCGCCAACCCACCTGAACTGTGTGTTGTATTATAGTGGGGGATGTGGTTTAGGGTTAGGTAAAATGGTGCGTTTTCGATTGGGCCTTTTAACTCGTACAGGCTTTCAGGAAGGAAGGAAATAATATACACTTGGAGAAGACATTTCAACAATACAACCGCTCTTGGGGCCCTGGGGGGAGGGGGGTGGTTTCATACAGTACATAGACCCATGCAAAACAATCTAAAAAACTTTGTCTTTAAACAGTACTACTGTATGTTTATCGCAATATATTGATAGACATTGCATACAAAATGTATTGTAAATACAAGAGACTGCGTGTATTCCCCATACAGAAGAGGTTGCAAAAATGCCTGGTACAAAGGTGGACAGAACAGGAGAAAAACACACACAAAGAATTCCCTAGTTTTGGCTTAAAACAGAAGAACACTAAAGAAATCTACATTTTAGCCTATTAATTACAAATACAACGTAGGTTGAAGCAACAATGGTAAAACTAATTTAATTCGTTTTGCTTTAAAATAATACAAATGTAACTGAGCGTATCTGATGACGTCATTATGAGGCCATAATGAAATGAGCTGTTCCTGAGAGCAATTTCAATTGAAGCTATATGATATGAAAGACTGATTGTTCATAGCCTACTTAGTTATTTGCTTTGCGGGGAAATAGAAAACACACATGGAAACAACAAAAACATAAACAAAATAAAAAAGTTGAATTTCAGGTTAATTGCCCTTTAAATGCAAAGGCCTATTTAGAGTTTTGACAGCTACCACCGAAAAATATGACGACGTCATAGTGGTCTCTGAAAATCAAACCCCGAATGAGCCTTAACCTTTCCAACCCTGTTTATGGCCTAATATACTTGTGTGCAATGCGCAAGTTGTCACTCAACAGAGTGCATTTCAACAACTTAGTGTTTTGTCTATTTAAACCTCTCGGTGTCCAGCCCATGTGAACTGTATGTCCTCCTGTCTCTCTACTGTATCTGGCATGATGGGAAATCATCAATTGATCTGCTTGCCTAGGTGATTAGCAGTGATGGGACTAACGCCCTTACAAGTAACGCACGCCCTATACGTAACGGACTAATTCTTTATTTTTTCCCCATTCAGTAACAGCATTACAGTTACTGTGTTTTCAATGAGTGAGTTAGCAGTTACCCACGCTCTTGCCTATGTCATGTAAACTAACATTATGCGCTGAGTGCGCTCCCAGAGTGAAACACATTCCATGGGAGAAACAGAAAGTGTCTTCCACAGGGTATAACATCATAATGATGATTGGTCAACATAATGTAACATAGGGTAATACTTTACGTCGGACTGTGCAGAACATTATATCCATATCATTAGACTGGATATTGTATGTGATGTTAGATATTGTATTATTGGCAGAAGTGCTCTTTTCCCCCCTCTGTAGGCTATTGGCAAGTAGAGCTTAAAACAACTGCACCAGTCTTATCAGGAAATGTTGGTAAAGCAAAGTAGTTACTATCATGATTTAGTAAAGAGTAAAGCATACTGTATGTTTCCATATGGAAAATCTTCATATATGACTTGTGAAAGGGGCATCATCATATGAGAATACAGTTAATAGAAAATCTTTTTTATTTTTTGCAAAATGAAACACACTATAAAACATACTGCATATCATATATCATCTTGTAATTTCTAAGAATTATATACAGTATGACATACAAAATGGATATGAGATCCATAGTATTCTTTGTATGAAGATGCCACTCTCAAGAGTTAACATATATGACAAATGTTTCCATATGGGTTACTTTTTCAGAGAAGAAACTATAACTTATTACTTTTTAAAAGTAACACTCCCAACACTGCTGATTATACACAACACTGCACCATGATATGAAACATCATATGGTTCCGATTCCAAGTATGGAACAGACTGTACTGCATAGCTTAGTGTTTACTTAGTGGTTACTGCAGGAAAGAGAAAATGGTATGTAACCATATCATTTTTGGTTACAGGACTTTTATTAGGCTATTAAGCATCAATAATAACATCAGTTGTTGTTGAAGTTGCAACTGACACGCAGCATCCATAAAGCTAAACGTCTGACTCAGAGAGTTTTCTGTTTTCAACAATGAAATGCTGTTGGTTTAGCGGTGCCATAGTTAGTAGCAGTCGTATTGTTTTAAATATAAGCACTTTAACTTGAAATATCTTGGTTTTTTTTTGCATGACATCATGTTTGGTGGGGCAGACTTGGCATTTTGGGGGCATTTCCCCCCCATGCCTAGATCCACCCCTGTATTTGTTTCATACCTGTACCTGTCTGCTGCTGCTGCTGCTGCTGCAGGCTGTGTGTGAGCTGGCGCAGCAGCGTGGCCTGCTTCAGACAGATGGACCTCAGGCGAAGGAACTCCCGAAACAGTTCGGTGTAAGCCTCTTCCATGATATCCAAGAAAGCTCGGACGACCCACCAACTGGTAATGTGCAGGCAGTGACAGGCATTGACTATAACACACACACACACACACACACACACACACACACACACACACACACACACACACACACACACACACACACACACACACACACACACACACACACACACACACACAAAGACCTTGTATGATATAATCAGGGGTGCACATAAGTGGTGCTCCGGTGCTCAAGAGCACCAAAAATCCCACAATGAGCTCCCAATCCAGGGGTGGAAAGCTCCTTTGAGCACTACACAGCTGGGGCTCATAATGACTGCCCGACTGGGCCAGTAAAAAAGCCTTGAAAATGAAATAATTCTAACTAAAGTCTAAAATACTACTAGTATTTGAATGGATGTAGAGTGCAGGTAGTAGTACTACTACTAGGCTAGCCACTATTGCAACGCCCAAACTATCGCCCTGTACTGTAATATTGTACATTGATCAGGATGTATGGAGTGGTAAAAAGGGGTCCCAGGGCCCGGCAATGCGGGTCACCGCATTTTGGGAGCACCAAGTAACATCTCCAGGTGCTCCTCTGAGTACTGGACCAAAATAGTTATGTGCACCCCTGGATATAATGTATGTCAGAATAACAATTGGATAGCTGATAGGGCATTCACAATTTCACATTTGATCTATGGCTGAAGTGGACCAGGGTGACATTTAAGTACAGCTCCTCTCACATCCTCTAGTCTACACTACTATTTACTGTAAAGTTCCTTTACAACACACACACACACACACACACACACACACACACACACACACACACACACACACACACACACACACACACACACACACACACACACACACACACACACACACACTTGGATTTATCCATTGGATTTGTCCAAATCGACGTGTACTTACCCCAGTGACTTGCTACGCAGAGAGAAACAATTCAGTTGCTCCACATCTGTCAGGTGAATGAACATAAATATAGCCTTTGAACATTCCACTGCACAGAGTCACGTACCACACGAGGATACGTGCCTACGTTGTAATGAAGCACAACAAGCCTGTTAATTGTGTACAAGCCTCTAGGGCCAAAAAAAATTATAAGGAAGTAGCAACGCATGGAGAAAAACAGGGAAGTGAAACCTGTTTAAAGGGAACGTATTAACAACGCTGAGGTCAGCTCAGTCTGTGACATGCATGAAACTTGAATGAACCAAAACCATTTCCTTTACCGTAAAGTACTGTATTACCTGGCTGGTGCTCCCTATTAAAGCGGAAATCCACCCATTTTCAACATTTTAATATGTCATTAATAGACCTTAAGGTGCTGGGGTGGACATGATAAAAAAAAAAGTTCCCCCATGCTGTGTTTCCTAGAAATGGAGGTCTGAAGAAAACCACTAATGTGGTGAAACATCTGAAACATCAAGATGTATTTTCACCATGTTGATGGATGTCTTTTTTCTGAGAGCGTACAAATGGAACCTAATGAATCCGCTAGGGTTCATTTGGTTGCATTTGTACGCTCTCAGAAAAAACCTTTTTATCCAAAAATAAAATATATATATACAGTATATAGCTTTTTTTTTTTTTTTTTTTTTATTTTATTTTACTTTTTGGGAGCTATATTTTTGACCAAATGGACCCTTACGGTCCTTTTGGTTTCATTTTACACTCTCAAGAGTGTATCTGAATTACGTAATTTTAAAGAGTCCACACAATTAGAAAATGGAGAATAATTATCTATTTTGACAACATTTTGCCAGTTCTTTTTCCCAAATGTGGACGAAGACGTGAAAGTTCTTATAGTTTTAGGTGCAAGAGACTTCAATTCAACATCGCAAACTGTCAACTCAAACCCCAAATACTGTTTTCAAACATCAGTAGTAGCTTATACTGTACAAGAAAACCTTCCAATTCTCCCCCTCCATTTTTCATTATACGTGCATTATTTTTAAACACTATAACAGTAATTAACACCATCACAACTATTTCAAAGCTCGTACTTTCCTGGGGGCCTTGAAATAGATTTTTCTTTTTTATGTGTAGATCTTGTTGAGCCAGTCATTTTGAAAGTAGCTCTCAAGTCAAAAAAGAGTGTGCACCCCTGGTGTAAATAACACCTTTAGCGCTTTACACAGGTTATATTCACCCATGGTAAGCAGCACATCAAGAGCAATTAGGGGTTTGGTGTCTTGGACTCATCGACACCAACTCTGGGTGGAGCCCGGCCGGGTTCTAACTGCAACCCTCGCAGATCCCTTCTGGCCACTCTAATCCTTAACGATAAGCACCCTAAAGCCCCTCCCGTCTCTGTACCAAAGTCTGTCTTAGAGCAAATTTGATTCCACTAGTATATCCTTGCCATTTCAGAGACGTTATCAGTCTTCCCACCTGCTTTGTAGGCTATATAAGGGTACGTTGTAGAAGAGTTGCGACATTGAGGGTACAGAAAACATCCTGGTCAGCCTGTAGATCCTGGAGATAAGGCACGTGCGCGCGCGCGCACACACACACGCACGCACACACGCACACACGCACACACTCACACACACACACACATTTCCCGTTTTACTCAGTTTTAGACAGTGACCCTTTGTGTCCTTTCATTTTGAAGGCGATAGTGATGACAAGGCGGAAGTTTGTTGCATTTCTTTTCCTGTCATGGAAACCTATCGTAATACATGACCAAAAGTCACGTGGACAACTGTACACCAGTTGTAATTTATACTTTCATATTCCAACATGTCTATTATATATTATCTATCTATTATATATCCACAGATTGCCAAATGATGTGATAGAACATAGACTTGAGTTGTTTTTGGCAAGCTTGACTGGAATTAAAATAATTTTGTCACCCAGCACAATCTTTTGTCAGGACTGATGTTGACTAAAACTAGTCAACATCAGTTAGTCTAGTTTTAGTCTAGTTTTAGACTAAACTATCAAGAAAAGAATAACTAAAATGCGGTTTAAAAAAAGCATTTAGTCCGAAAGACTCCCAGCGGCAACCAATACTAAACAAAAACTACCAGGGATAGAATTGACTAAAATATGATTCAAACTGATTCGAACTGCATTTTGTTAATGTAGCACCCAGCCATGAGCCAGCGACAACAACCCCGCCAATCGGGCTCAGCCTTATTGGCGCGACTTGTTGTGCGTTGGACTGGCGAGTGGGAGTCCCGGGTTCGATCCCCGCTTCCGCGTAATACTACATTAAAAATGACTAAAATGTGACTAAAACACACGGGCGTAGACACATGGGGAAAAGGGGGACAATTGTAGGGGGGCCCAAAGTCAGGGGGGCCCACTAAAAGCTTGCATTAATAAGGTTTTATTTGTATTGATTATATTATGAAAAATATTTGATCTCAAAGTGCACCAGATTGAAGCATTTTAAAGGGGAATTCCACCCATTTTCAACATTCTAATATGTCATTAGTATACTCTAGAGGTGCTGGGTGGACATGATAAAAACCTTTCCCCCCATTCTGTGTTTCCTGGAAATGGAGGTCTGAAGAAAAAACACAAAAACATGATGAAACACATCTTGATGGCATCATCAAGATGTATGTCATCATGTTAATGGATTTCTTTAGACACTTCTTTTTTTCTGAGAGCGTACAAATGCTCTCAGAAAAAAGAGCATTTGTACACTCTCAGAAAAAATGTTGAAAATGGGTGAAATTCCCCTTTGACGCCGCCGGGAGGGCCCATGTGGAAAAGCTTTGCAGGAGGCCCAGAATTGCTAGCTACGCCCCTGCTAAAACAAATATGAATTTCATATAAAAGCCTACTGTTTTATTTATAATTGCTTTTATAATTACTCTGTCAGTCCAACCTCACCTTGCAGGATATATCAGTCATCCCCCAGTCTCATTGATGGTGAGAGACAGAAGCCCTAGTTATGGCATGCTTTTATCTGTGTTGATCTGGTTTCCTGGTGGCTGTCTACCTAACCGATGACAGCTATTGGCATGGCAGGCAGTGGCACAGCTTACTTGGAATTAAACTACACGGTATTGGCTGCTATGTTGTTTGTCTGATTTGTTGAGTCTGTAGAATGCTACCACTTTAATATAGTGGTAGGGGCCAACTCTATGATGTACTGTAGATCAGGGGGTTTCAACCTTCTTGTCTTGACACCAGGGCCCACTATTTATTCAGCATTTGAGCCACGGACGGACCACCATTTGATGACATTTTAGCCCCACAGATCCCCAAAACTAAAGATTTATTTTGCTTTTTGTCCACAATTCCCAGGCTGGATTTGGGAGACAAAACAGGCAAAACATACAGATCAAAAAATGACCATTAATCATTAAGTTGTCTAGACTTGGGGCTAACTCACATGATGAATATTTTAACTCTTGAGAGTGTAAAAATGAAACCAAATGGACCCGCAAGGGTCCATTTGGTTTCATTTTTACGTTCTCAAGAGTTACATCTGGTTAACCAACTTATCTAGGGACCACCTGGAACCCTCTCAAGGACCACTGGTGGTCCCCGGACCACCTGTTGAAAAACCCTGATGTAGATACCCGTGATTTGTGTGGGAACCCAAATGGAACATAGTGATATTCACTCTTTTTGACGGCAAGTTGGTCTACATTCATCCAAACAGAATAGTACCTATTTAATTGTATTAAACAACATCAAACTCACCAACATTGCAGCTGTACGGAAAGTGTTTGTTTCATAAAAATCCACCTTAGACATTTCTGGAGCTACTTCCTGTCATTAAGAACTGTTTGTTAAGTGCCATGGACGATTAGACGAGATACCGTTGTGGTAGCACTTTACATTAAGGTGCTTGTAATTAATATTAATTAAGTCTTAATAAGGCATTTATTAAGTGCCTTATTAACACTTAATAAATATTTGTTAGGCATTATTATTTGTTAATTAATGCTTAATAAAGAATCTTAATAAATCATTATTAAGACATTGTTAAGTACTTAAGTAATAATAATTAGGCACTTGTTATACATTAGTTAAGGATTAATAAGAGACTCATTATGCATTGTTATATGCTCATAAACAGATATAATAATGCACAAACAATAAAACTATGAATACTTATTAACATTTAACAAGACACTTATTGCATAGTATTATGCATTAATTACACATTATTAACAAACATTATTGATGGTTAATATATACTTGAAAACAAATTAACAGAGCACTAACACAAATCATATTAATAGTTGTTAAGCATTAGTGAGACACTTATTAGGACTTAAATATTGTAAATATACCAATTAAAAATTCATAAAACTATACAGGAAGGTGCATACTGTTGGAAGGATAGGCCTCCTTGGGCCACCATCAGGCAATAAAGCAAGTGTGAACAGTCATGAACTATTAACAAGACTTATTAAATATCATTATGTAATCACAAATGTTCATTACAAATATAATTAGGCTTTAACAAGGTATTTGTGAGTATTTATTAACCTTCAAATCTTACTTATTATATATTTGTTAACAACAAGACATGAGTTAACCATTTTGCATCTACCTGACAAAGTGTGAACGGTGCGTTATTACATATTCATTAAGAATGGAACAGCGTGTAAAGATTGTCAAGAAATTGTTTATTATGAACTTATTATGATATTAATTAACATTTTCACCTTCACATGAAACACAGTATTGACATCACAAATCATTTGTTGCACAATGGCTAATCAGTAACTACTGTGACATGAATATCAACAATGAACTTACAATGCACTTATTATGACCTTAATTAACACTTTTGCAGCTACCTAATGTAAAGTGAGGAAACTGCTCGTTGACATTAATAAATGCTTAATAACATTGTTATTAAGAATGAAACAGTGTCTCGTTATTATCAACATATTGTTAACTGGGCACTTATGGCATTCACACTTTTGCATCTATACTCGAACATTGCCTGTAGACTTTTAACAATTCAGTAATTACTAATAATTATGAAGCACTGTTTTGTTAACATCAACTACGCATTTACTATGCACTTATTATGACCTTAATTAACACTTTTGCAGCTACCTAATGTAAAGTGGGGGCACTGCTTGTTGACATTAATAAATGCTTAATAACGTTGTTATTAAGAACGAAACAGTGTCTCATTATTGTTAACTAGGCACTTAGGACAAACACGTTTACATCTATACCCAAACATTGCCTGTAGACTTTAACAATTCAGTAATTACACATGTAACAAGTATGAAACACTATTTCATTAACATCAACTATGCATTTACTGTGCACTTATTATGACCTTAATTAACACTTGTGCAGCTACCTAATGTAAAGTGGGGACACTGCTTGTTGCCATTAATAAATGCTCAATAACATTGTTATTACGATCGAAACAGTGTCGCGTTATCATCAACATTTTTTTATCTGGGCCCTTATGACACCAACACCTTTGCATCTATACTCGAACATTGCCTGTAGACTTCAACAATTATTTAATTACACATGTAATAACTATGAAACACTGTTTCATTAACATCAACTACATCTTTACTATGCACTTATTATGACCTTAATTAACACTTTTGCAGCTACCTAATGTAAAGTGGGGGCACTGCTTGTTGACATTAATAAATGCTTAATAACGTTGTTATTAAGAACAAAACAGTGTCTCATTATTGTTAACTAGGCACTTAGGACAAACACTCTTACATCTATACCCAAACATTGCCTGTAGACTTTAACAAATCAGTAATTACACATGTAACAAGTATGAAACACTGTTTCATTAACATCAACTATGCATTTACTATGCACTTATTATGACCTTAATTAACACTTTTGCAGCTACCTAATGTAAAGTGGGGACACTGCTTGTTGACATTAATAAATGCTTAATAACGTTGTTATTAAGAACGAAACAGTGTCTCGTTATTATCAACATTTTTTAACTGGGCCCTTATGACACCAACTCTTTTGCATCTATATTCAAACATTGCATGTAGACTTTAACAATTCAGTAATTACACATGTAATAATTATGAAGCACTGTTTTGTTAACATCAACTACGCATTTACTATGCACTTATTATGACCTTAATTAACACTTTTGCAGCTACCTAATGTAAAGTGGGGACACTGCTTGTTGACATTAATAAATGCTTAATAACATTGCTATTAAGAACGAAACAGTGTCTCATTATTGTTAACTGGGCACTTATGACAAACACTTTTACATCTATATCAAACATTTCCTGTAGACTTTAACAATTCAGTAATTGCATATGTAACAAGTATGAAACACTGTTTCATTAACATCAACTATGCATTTACTATGCACTTATTATAACCCAGATTAACACTTTTGCAGCTACCTAATGTAAAGTGGGGACACTGCTTGTTAACATTAATAAATGATTAATAACATAGTTATTAGGAATGAAACAGTGTCTCATTATTATTAACAGATGTTAACTAGGCACTTATGACATTAACACCTTTTGAATTACTTTGCAGTCCAGTTATTCTACATTTGTCACTGTTCTACACTTCTTTCTGCTCCATCCATTTTATGAGGGTGAAGAGCTTGAAGACTTGAAGCAGCGGAGGTCAACTAAACGCAGACAGTTCACTTGACAGTGGGTGCAGACTCATTTCCTTCAGTGGTGTTAAGGTGCTGTATGAAACAAAATACAAACCACAATAGTAGATTAGACAGATTCAAGTCTTTTGGCGTTTTGGACTTGTTTTGATCATAAAGTATACTTTTCAGTAGATCTTCCATTTTCAATCTAAATATAATGGCTCAAGTATTACAATTCTAATTGCTTGTCAAAGTGTTAAGTCCCCACACAGTCCACATAATTATCTCTTGGGGCCCAGAGCTCAAATATGTATGGTACTTTAAAATATAGCCCAGTCAGATATCTCACAAGAAGATTTATATTCACTGGTTTCACTTAGTTTCATATTCTTCACAATCAAGTGGCAGTGGGCCTTGTTGTATGTGCTGTTGGCCTATTGCACTTCCCCCTACTGTAGAGCGTGTGCATGTGCACATCTTATTATCAAGCTGAACTGATGAGTAACACACTGCTAAACGTGTGGGTTGCACCGCCATGACTTTGCCAAAATGCAAATTTAAACTTGCTTTAAGGCAGATTCTGAATATATGTCATAAAGTCAAGACAGTGACAGGACCCATGCCTTTTGGTATTTAAAGTTAAATGTAAAACATTTAAAGGGGAATTCCACCCATTTTCAAAATTGTCCTGAGAGGATACAAATGTGAACCAAATGGACCTTAGCGGGTCCATTTGGTTCCATTTGTACCCTCTCAGGAAAAAGGGTTCTGAAAGAAAAATCATTAACATGGTGAAATACATTTTGATGATGTCATCAGATGCATTTCACCATGTTAATGTTTTTTTTTTTTTTTTCCAGACCTCCATTTTTAGTCCATTCATCCACACTGAACAGTCCTATTTTCTGATTGGATTAAATAACGTTACAGCTGTACAGAAAGCTGGAATTATCCTCTTTCTATCTGCAATGTGTTTGTTTAATATAAATCCACTGTAGATGTTATGAGAGACTTTCTGTCAACACATTCATTGCAGGTGATTTATTTTTTAAAGTGCTGGAGTTTGGAAGCGCTTGTTGTCCATCACTCAACAGCCCAGATGCACCACCTGTTTAGAATGTGCACTTGATGCAGGAGGTCGCTGTACTGATAACGATTGATAACGAGCGCTTCCAAACTCTGACACTTTGTTTCATGACAGAAAGTAGTTCATAACGTTTTATGAAACAAAAACTTCTTTCCATACAGCTGTAATGTTGCTCAGTCTAACGTTGTTTAATACAAATAGACAAATAGTACTTTTCTGTTTGGATGTTTTTTTGGGCTGTCAAGGACAGAAACTAGTTGTTTTGCCACTCAGTGGACGTTCCTGCATAACTGATGTACGATGATGTCACCTGCACACTCTCTATTGAACATTATAGGTCACTACAATCTAATGTGTTTCACCATTGACTGATTGACGTATGTATTAACAGTTTGCAGAATGTCTATGTTATGAGTCTCTGTCTAGGGTAGGAGGAGACATAACATGACATAATGACACAGTTTTTACTAAACATGATTTGCTTTTTTTATTAACTGTTTCCTTTTGTTGACAGAGATTAAATCTTTAACATCAGGGTATCAGTTTACATTTGAAAACCTTTCTAACTAGGAAAACAAAAAATACCCCAAACCAGAAGTCTCTAACCAAATGAAAAAGAAAACAATCTAAGCCCCTCCCCAATCCGTCCTTGTCCAATAGGAACGCTAGCAGAGGAAAGCTTGACCTGCATAGCAACAGTTGCTAAACTATTTGGATTGTCATTTAGCATTTAGCATACATTATAGGAACATGTTAGTGGATCCACAAGCTCACAAGGGGCTGCGGTGTGATGTGACGTGAGCTTGAAGATCAGCCACCCATACAACCAATAAAGAGCTTCATAAAAGGACTGATTATTTCTAAGAGCTTCCTGTGGCAGCATTCAGTCAACCAATGGGTAGGAAGGTACCAATAGAGATTTACAATCTAGAAAATAGCAGAGACGTGTGTCTAGAACCAAAGGAATCAATTAATTTATGTATATATTTAATGTTTAAAAAGGTCTGGGTTAGAACAGGTATTACAATACTAATTTAATTGACTATAGACCTGCGCAGTGACGTCACCGCCCCGGTTCCGGAAGTGTTTTCCGCATTCATTTTTTTCATAGACTTTTCGAAAATAATTTATATGAAGACGATTTCGCCGCGGACAAAGCCAACTCGGGTCGTGACAAATCATGATGACACACACAATATCATCATATAATATCTAATTAGCAAGAAGTAGAAAATGGCAGGATACAACACTTTTTGTTTCATTTTTCATCTTAGATATTATTTGATCGCCCCAAAAGATTGTGTGTGTCACCATGATTCATCACGACCCGAGTTGGCTTTGTCCGCGTTGTAATCGTCTTCATATTTTTTGAGTCTATGAGAAAAATGAATGGAAAACACTTCTGGAACCGGGGTGGTGACCTCTTCCGACTCCATCTCAGCCCAGAGCAATTTGTATTACATACCAAACCATAGCAAAACAAAATCCAAGGAACAAAATAATGACAAAAACAGCAACAGCAAGGCAGTCCAGGACAATGCTTAAAAAACAGAAGGATGTGTTTAATATAAACAAACTGAGAGCAAGCGACTTATAGAAAAGCCTCCGTTTGTCTTCCAAACGAGGACCACTAGAAGGAGACCAGCTGCACCTACGCAACACAATGAGTTGATCTGTTGACCAGTGTTGTTCACAACATGCACCAGCGTCCAGTGGTGTGGTCAGTAAACACATTAGACACACAGGGAAATACATGATAGATCATTGTGTGGGTTAGGTCTATACAGTGAGGAAAATAATTATTTGATCCCCTGCTGGTTTTGTAAGTTTTCTTGATTACAAAGTAAGGAGCACTCTGTCATTTTTATGGAACGTTTATTTGAACTAGAGACAGAATATCAACAAAAAAGTCCAGGAAAAAAACATTAATAAAAGGTTATGAATTAACTTCCATTTAATAGAATGAAATAAGTATTTGATCCCCTACAAATCAGCAAGAAGTCTGGCTTTCACAGACGGGTTCAGGGCCCATGAGGCAAACAGATGAGTCCTGTCAATTTAAGAAAGTACTGCTAATCACTACTCGTTATGGTATAAAAGACACCTGTCAAATGTATCAAACTATTCCATTCCAACTCTCTCCACCACCATGAGCAAGACCAGAGAACTTTCAAATGACATCAGGAACAAGATTGTAGAACTGCACAAGGCTGGCATGGGCTGACAAGACCATCAGCAAGAAGCTTGGTGAGAAGGAGACAACTGTTGGTGCGATTATTAGAAAGTGGAAGAAATACAAAATAACCGTCAATCGCCCTCGGCCTGGAGCTCCATGCAAGATCCCGTCTCGTGGGGTGAGGTTGATCATGAGAACGTTGAGGGATCAGCCCAGGACTACACGGCCGGAGCTTGTTAATGACTTGAAGGCGGCTGGGACCACAGTCACCAAGAAAACCATTAGTAACACAATACTCTGAAATGGATTGAAATCCTGCAGTGCTCGCAAGGTCCCCCTGCTCAAGAAGGCACATGTACAGGCCCGTCTGAAGTTTGCCAATGAACATCTAAATGATTCAGATCAGGCTTGGGAGAAGGTGATGTGGTCAGATGAGACCAAAATTGAACTCTTTGGCATCAATTCCACTCGTCGTGTTTTTGAGGGAGAAAAATGCTGAATACAAACCCAACAACACCATCCCCACCGTCAAGCATGGAGGTGGAAACATAATGCTTTGGGGCTGTTTCTCTGCCAAGGTTACAGGGAAACTTCACCACATTGTGGGGCGGATGGATGGGGCCATGCACCGCAACAACCTGGACAGGAACCTCCTTCCATCAGCCAGAGCACTGAAGATGGGTCGTGGCTGGGTCTTCCAGCATGACAACATACGGCCAAGGCAACGAAGGAGTGGCTAAAGAATGAATGTGGAAAAAAAAAAAGAATTGTAAATAATAAATAATGTATTCTGTATATTTGTATAATGTTTCATAAAAAAGGGCATTTTAGAGGACATTTTGTATGTCCATGCTCATTATAAATACCATGAAAGATTAATTTGTGTCATCTGATTCATATGTGTGCCTTTTGTTTTTATCCACAATACCAGGCTGGATTTCAGAAACAAAACGGGCAAACAACAATACAGATCAAAATGACAATTAATCTTTTACATTCTCTAGTTGTGCAGACTTTGGCTAATTCAGATGACTAGCATTTTATGCTCATAAATGGACACATGCTGACATGGAGATCTTTCAGCAGGAGTGGCTGTTAAAGGTTCTCCATATATGAGCATGTCAGCATGTGTCCATTTTTGGTGCTGGTCTGCATAGGTCACACTGTACACAAACCCCATGATGATGCGACGCCACATCACTTCATGATCTGAAATAAATATAGGCCTACCTGCCCCCTTGACCCAATAGCATGCAGACGACAAGTGTGAGGACATAATAGTGAGAAACTACCATGCCTACCACTACTAACATGGTGCAAGAGATCCCCGAGAAGGGTGACATTATAGTGTCCCCACACACAGAATCCCCTCAGCAAGAGCCAGCCATGACTGAGGAACACAACCCAAGCCAAGGGTTGACTGGAAATGAAATCGTTAGCAGTTCAGAGGAGATGGCACAGGCACTCCAGCTCACATGTCTTCTCCCAAACATCTCTGCTTCAGCCAACACCACCACCACCACCACCACCGTCTCCCCCAGAGCAGAGAATAGTACCTCAGACAACAGCGGAGAAGGCATCTCCTTGGGAGCCAGGGGTGTCTCAGATGCCCGTGTGACGCCCCAAAAAGGCGATGAGAAGTGTATGCCCTCAGGCTTGCGCAAAAGGTTCAACGGCAAGCAGTGGAGACCTTTGTGCTCCCGTGAGAACTGCTCTAAGGAGTCACGACGGGAGGGATATTGCAGACGCCATCTAAAAGAGAGTACATCTTTAAATAATCTGGAAAAGCCACCTGTTCCTGTTATACCCTCACAAAAGGGCTGTTCGGAAAAGCCACTTGCTCCCGTTAAACCCTCAGAGACGAGGAAGAGGAAGAAGACCTCTGAGGAGACTCCCGAAGACCGCTTTATAAAGAATGCTGCTGTCATCCCAGACTGTTCTGTCTATTCAGACAACCAACAGCCATCTACAGAAACTTTGCCATGTGCTGTATTTGAGTCTGAGAAGGAGCCTGTGTTAATTCATGGTCGCACTGTATCCGAGTATCAACAGCTGTACCACTCAGTCGTTGACCCCATGATGCAGTTTTCAAATGGCAACCCTCGTGAATACTCCCTGGAGCTTGGGCGTCGAATTAAGCAGCGACTATGGGAGGCTCTGTGTGGCCCCACCTACAGCTCTATTTTGCAATCTGACGGACAGCAACAATTTATTCAGTCCTTCTCTGGAGGCCCTAAGGCACCAACGATACACGTGGACATCAGCGAGGAGCCACTTCCACCCAAGAGGAGGACCATCAACACCGTGATGAAGAGTGGAAAGAGGACCAAGAGGAGGAGAAGAAAGCCGAAGCAGAAAGATCCCAGAGAGAACTCAGAGGATCATAGTCCTCTGGCTACTTAAACTGTGATGAATGTGGAAAAAGAAGAAAAAGAAAAAAGAGAATTGTAAATAAATAATGTATTTTGTATATTTGTATAATGTTTCATACAAAAAGTGCATTTTAGAGGACATTTTGTATGTCCATGCTCATAATAAATACCATGAAATATTAATTTCATGGTAAAACTCAAAAACAAAAAAAAAAAAAAAAATCCGCGCCCTCCTGATTACGTTTGAGCACCTGCCCTTGAAACTCTTTGTGCACGCCACTGTAAACTGACAATGGTTTTCTGAGTCCACACAGTAATTTCTTTTACACAATGATGTCAGTTTTAATGCAGAGCCAAGTATTCACTGGTTTTCGGTCTTGTTGCTTTAGTATAGCAAGTTCTTCAGATTCTTTGAACGTTTTGATTATATTATGGACTGTAGATGATGATATCACCAAATTGAATGCAATTGAATGTTGAGAAACATTGTTTTTTAAACTGTTGGATGATTTTGTTCACAAAGTGGTGAACCTCGCCCCATCTTTGATTGTGAACGACTGGGATGGTCCTGTTATACCCAATCACGATATTAAAATGTTTAAAATTAACCTCATTCCACAGGTGCATTCATCACCTTTTCCAGTCTTGTGTTGCCCCTGTCGCAACTTTTTTGAAATGTGTTGCAGGGATCTCATTCAAAATGAGCAAATATTTACACACACAAAAAATAAATTGTATCAGTTTGAACATTAAATATCCTGTCTTTGTAGTGTATTCAACTGAATATAGGTTGAAGAGGATTTGTAAATCATTGCATTCTGTTTTTATTCACATTTTTCACAACGTACCAACTTCAATGGAATTGGGGTTGCACATGGTCGGGTCAAGTTTAATGTAGAATGAATTAAAGTGTTTGAAGTGTTCCAAACAGTTCGCATTTGGTACAAATCTGTTGGCCCTCCAGTAGCCTACAGGGTTTTGATGGGGACCGGAGAAGTCGGCCCGCCGCGAAGTCGGACCAACCGAAATGTTGCGACATTGAGGGGTCAGAAACTGTGCGCAGGAAGGCTGTTCAGCCTGAAAGAGGGACAAACTGGAGTTCGAAATACATTGTTTTCAACGATGGCGGTGCAAATAAGAGCTATGTAAACATCTGTTATAAAGCATTGCACAGTGACAACTAAAGTCTCTAATGTCTAGGCTGTAGGCCTACTAGTAGTAGTAGGCTATAAAACATTGTAAAATAAAACGGTCGCACGAGAGTCGGCCCGAATCGTGTGGAGAGCTCGGGCCGCGGCTGTGGAGAGGTCGGGCCGCGGCTGTGGAGAGGTCGGGCCGCGGCTGTGGAGAGCTCGGGCCGGGGGAGTGGAGAGGTCGGCCCATGTCTGTGGAATAGTTAGTTACTTAGTGAGCTAGTGTCAGCTGTTTTAGGCCCTTGTATATCATTATCCTTATTATTGTGCACTTTTTAAGGCTACAACAGAATGTAGAAGATTAATTGTCATGTTGATCTAGTGAATGTTTTGACTGCTTTGTTTCCCTGGTCCAACAAAAGTGATGTGATGTATGGTTTATATGTAAGCCAGCAAGTTAAAACTGAGTTAAAACTTTTGCTCTGAAATATATTATATTCAAAAGATTTGCATCACATTTTCAAAAATAGCAATCTACAGGCCCATACTGTACCACTCAGCAGGCCTGTGAGCTTGTAGATCTATTTTTCAAAAGCTAAAGTTTAACATAATGCTTAAAATAGCAATATAGTGGGTTAAACAACATTAAACTTACAACATTGCAGCTGCGTGGAAAGCCATCATTGAGATAATGTGAATTTGGGATAGGCCTACTAAATTAGTCAGCTTTCTTTGTGTATCTGGCTAAAAGCAATGCTGACCTTTGTCAAAAACTTGTGTCCAGGACAGTAACTATGTTCAACTCTTAAATGTGAAATCAACTCTTCAAGAGTGAAATATGTATTTATGCAACTCTGGTAAATGTTTAAGTATAATGTAACATTATACCTGCTGCAGTTTGGAAGAACACATCCACAATGTTTCAAACTGTTTTAAATATGTGTTATTGTCTAATTACTTTAACTCTGGTAATATATATATATATATATATATATATATATATATATATATATATATATATATATATATATATATATATATATATATATATATATATATATATATATATATATATGTGTGTGTGTGTTATTGTCTAATTACTTTAACTCTGGTAAATAGTAATGGTGCCTATACATGTCTATTATTGACATGCATATGTCTTGATAATGGTTGACATGCAGTGATAATGGTGCCTATACATGTCTATTGTCATGACTTGATTAAAGAGTGAAATATGTATTTATTCTACTCTGGTAAAGAGTAATGGTGCCTATACATGTCTATTATTGACATGCATATGTCTTGATAATGGTTGACATGCAGTGATAATGGTGCCTATACACGTCTATTGTCATGACTTGATTAAAGACATGTCTATTGTCATGACTTGATTAAAGAGTGAAATATGTATTTATTCTACTCTGGTAAAGAGTAATGGTGCCTATACATGTCTATTGTCATGACTTGATAATGGATAATGGTGCCTATGCATGTCTATGATATGCAGTGTTTTACTTTTAATGCAAACACATGCTAGATATATCCCTTGGACATGAAAAAATGTGTAGAATGTGTAGAAGCATAACAACAAAATCACACAGTTTTTTTTTTGTTGGGGGGGGGGTGCAGGCATGTTTCAATGAATCTACACAGAAAGAAGAAACTAGTGCGATTAGAATTATATCAGGGTGAAAAGGTATAATGTAAGCGTTCACTGTTTATATAGTCTTTACAGAATAAACTTATATTTTCAATGCCAAACGACCACCAGACCACAGACTCAGGGAGTTCAGGCATGTGTCAACCTTTTGTATCCTAAAGCATAGAATGTATCCTTTTAGCCACATTACTGCAATCTGAAGCATAGATCTACATGCATTACTTCAATAACTTTAAAGTAAAATTAACTCCAGCAACTCTGACATGATCAACTCTATGAAATAACTCCGACACTGAAGCCAATTTAACTCTAAAGGTGTTTAAAATACACTTTGGGAGTTGAAATCAACTCTGAAATATGTAATACTTAACTCTGGTAAAGAGTGAAATATGTATTTATTCAACTCTGGTAAATGTTTAAGTATAATGTAACATTATACCTGCTGCAGTTTGGAAGAACACAAACTGTTTTAAATATGTGTTATTGTCTAATTTCTTTAACTCTGGTAAAGAGTGAAATATGTATTTATGCAACTCTGGTAAATGTTTAAGTATAATGTAACATTATACCTGCTGCAGTTTGGAAGAACACAAACTGTTTTAAATATGTGTTATTGTCTAATTTCTTTAACTCTGGTAAAGAGTGAAATATGTATTTATTCAACTCTGGTAAATGTTTAAGTATAATGTAACATTATACCTGCTGCAGTTTGGAAGAACACAAACTGTTTTAAATATGTGTTATTGTCTAATTTCTTTAACTCTGGTAAAGAGTGAAATATGTATTCATGCAACTCTGGTAAATGTTTAAGTATAATGTAACATTATACCTGCTGCAGTTTGGAAGAACACAAACTGTTTTAAATATGTGTTATTGTCTAATTTCTTTAACTCTGGTAAAGAGTGAAATATGTATTTATGCAACTCTGGTAAATGTTTAAGTATAATGTAACATTATACCTGCTGCAGTTTGGAAGAACACAAACTGTTTTAAATATGTGTTATTGTCTAATTTCTTTAACTCTGGTAAAGAGTGAAATATGTATTTATGCAACTCTGGTAAATGTTTAAGTATAATGTAACATTATACCTGCTGCAGTTTGGAAGAACACAAACTGTTTTAAATATGTGTTATTGTCTAATTTCTTTAACTCTGGTAAAGAGTGAAATATGTATTTATTCAACTCTGGTAAAGAGTAAAACATGTAATTATGCAACTCTAGTTGAGAGTAAACCAGTATTATTGACATGCATATGTCTTGATAATGGTTGACATGCAGTGATAATGGTGCCTATACATGTCTATTGTCATGACTTGATTAAAGACATGTCTATTGTCATGACTTGATTAAAGAGTGAAATATGTATTTATTCTACTCTGGTAAAGAGTAATGGTGCCTATACATGTCTATTGTCATGACTTGATAATGGATAATGGTGCCTATGCATGTCTATGATATGCAGTGATAAAGGTGCCTATGCATGTCTAATGGGCCGACTTCTCCACACCCCCTGGGCGACTTCTCCACACCACCTAGCCGACTTCTCCACACCCCCTGGGCGACTTCTCCACACCACCTAGCCGACTTCTCCACACCCCCTGGGCGACTTCTCCACACCACCTAGCCGACCAAAGCTGGGTTGTTAATGTGTATGCTGTAGTAAATGACGTAAAATAAAGGGATTTATGAACATCAGGCTATTGCCTGATGTTTTTACTATATCCTAAAGTATTACGAAACAATCTAAAATAAAGATAATATGAAGTCTATGTAGGAGAGCCGCCATTGGAATGATCCCATTTAGTGATCAGGGTTTGCAACAGCGTAACTCTGTCTATACTCAGGGTCCGACTTCGCGGCGGGCCGACTTCTCTGGTGACCGTTTAGAGAGGATAAAAAAACAGTAGGAAAATGAGCCCTTTGCTAAGTCCCTTCCCAATCCGGACTTGTCCAATAGGCAGAAGGGGAGAGCTTGACCAGGCGCAAATTTTACTTGACAGGCGCAAAGCTATTTTGGGGACAGGAGATCTCGGGCCGCCGCGAACTCGGACCGAGCAAAACTGCGGAGATCTCGGCTAGGTGGTGTGGAGAAGTCGGCTAGGTGGTGTGGAGAAGTCGGCTAGGTGGTGTGGAGAAGTCGGCTAGGTGGTGTGGAGAAGTCGGCCAGGGGGTGTGGAGAAGTCGGCCCATTAGACATGCATAGGCACCTTTATCACTGCATATCATAGACATGCATAGGCACCATTATCACTGCATATCAACCATTATCAGGCCATATACCAACCATCATCAAGTCTTTTATGCTTGATATGTCTTGCTGTTGTGACAATAGACATGTATATAGGCACAATTATCACTGCATATCAACCATTATCAAGTCATGACAATAGACATGTATAGGCACCATTATCACTGCATATCAACCATTATCAAGACATATGCATGTTCAATAATACTGGTTTACTCTCAACTAGAGTTGAATAATTAAATGTTTTATCTTTACCAGAGTTGAATAAATACATATTTCACTCTTTACCAGAGTACTTTAAAGTTATTGAAGTAATTCATGTAAATCTATGCTTCAGATTGCAGTAATGTGGCTAAAAGGATACATTCTATGCTTTAGGATACAAAATGTTTGTTTTGACTATAGCAATGGCTAACAGGTTGACACATGCCTGAACTCCCAGAGTTGAATAAATACATATTTCACTCTTTACCAGAGTTAAAGTAATTAGACAATAACACATATTTAAAACAGTTTGAAACATTGTGGATGTGTTCTTCCAAACTGCAGCAGGACTAGGGTTGAGGAAAGGAAACGGAACTTTAGACAAGAATAATGTAATAATCACTTTTATACACTTTGAGCTCCCAAGTATAGGGTATACTATACTATATAGGCTATATACTACGTATATAGGCCTACTATATAGGCAAGCAATTTCACCTCGGGTCCAAGTGTGAACATACCCTCAGCAATTATCAGTCAATCACATCACTTTTGCTGGACCAGGGAAACAAAGCAGTCAATTCACTAGATCAACATGACAATTAATCTTCTACATTCTGTTGTAGCCTTAAAAAGTGCACAATAATAAGGATAATGATATACAAGGGCCTAAAACAGCTGACACTAGCTCACTAAGTAACTAACTATTCCATAGACATGGGCCGACCTCTCCACTCCCCCGGCCCGACCTCTCCACAGCCGCGGCCCGACCTCTCCACTCCCTCGGCCCGAGCTCTCCACAGCCGCGGCCCGACCTCTCCACAGCCGCGGCCCGACCTCTCCACACGATTCGGGCCGACTTCGCGGCGGGCCGACTTCTCGTGCGACCAGCTATTTTACATGTGTATGCAAAATGACAGTCGCTTTAAATTATTTTGCATTAACAACAGTCTCTGTAATGTCAATCAGTCAATGTATGGTGCTATTATTAAAAGAAATAAAGGGATTTAGATGCATTAAAGCTGGGCTGTTGCATGAGTCCAATGCATTCATGCCTACTTCCCAATAGCACAAAGTTAGTCTCGCGGGAATATCGCAAGAGTGACGTTCATGGAAGTGTGACTTTGTGAATGATGTGTGATTTTTCATGCCAATAAAGCTCCTTTGAATTTAATTTCTATTGAAATAAGTGCAAATAAAGCATCCGGAAATAACCTGTGACATGTCTTCTCTCATTTGTATGCACTGATTATCAGTGATGGGCAGTAGCTTGTTACAAGTAGCTAAGCTACATAGCTTAACTACATTTTCCCGAACTTGTAGTGTAGCTTACTACATTTGTTCTGGGAATAGCTTGTAGTGAAGCTACACTACTTGTTCAGAGTAGCTTGTAGTGAAGCTACACTACTTGTTTCGAGTAACAAGGATTGTAGCTTACTACATTTTCCCACACACATTTTCAAATTCCACCCATTTTTAATGGGTAGAAAACCTGTAATATACATCCCAAAACTTAAACATACCACCATCCTATGTTCAAACCCTCCGCTAAATTATTATCATTATGATTTTTACCCATATTGTTTTATTTGTTGTACATTAAGATGAGATATATATTTAAATTATGTAGTGATGATGTAGCAAGCTACATCAAGCTACTTTTGTCATGTAGCTTGTAGTGTTGCTTGCTACAATTTTCTGGCGATAGCTTGTTGTGTAGCTTAGCTGCATTTTTTCGAGAGTAACAAGTAGTGTAGGTTACTACATTTTCCCAGTAACTTGCCCATCACTGGTGATTGCATATTTTCTACAAATGTATAGTGATTAATAGGATAATTTAAAATAATGTTTGTTCATGCCGTTCTTCATGACGACATTAGAATGTATTCATTCATCAACTTCCTGTTTGGTGAGTCCACCATTGGACTTGCCACATGAAGTGAACGGAGTTGTCAGAACTCTGTCTCTAGATGGCACTGGCAAATTGGACAGGGAGCAAACCCCACCCCAAAGGGCGGGGTTTTCAGAAGGGCACATTGGCTCAATCAAACTCTGTAAAAGGCAGCACCTGGGAATGGCTTGTCCCACTTGACCGTCTAGATCAAGGTAGGACCTGTTTTACTCTGTAAAATCCCCACTGGGAACTGACCGTTGAATTAGGTGTGCTGCTTTGCAAGTAAATTGAGAGGGGTGAGCAAAATATTAAATTTAAAAAGCCAGAGGAGAGCATTAAATCTTCCAGTGCATAATCAGCCTTAATAATTCTACTTTACATTCGTATCGTTTTCTATTTTTCATGCAGTGCTTTGTACTGCACCGTTGTATGAACTTTATATGTGTCACTATCATCAAGCAAATAATGAATCATGGCTGTTGTTGTCCAGGATAATAGGTGGAAATTAATATATCGACTATCAACAAGTTGTGAATATCTAGGATATACTGTAATTGTAATTTAACCCATTGACACGGTTCACACCCATCATCATTGAACTTGGTTCTCATTTTGTGTTGTCTTTTTGATGCACTGCTGCTGATAGTTCAACAGCTGCAAGTTAAGGCCCTGATACACTAGCAATAGTTTGATCAATATCAACTAACAATGTCGGCATCAACGGGCAACATGAGACACACAGTAACAGGCATTCCCATTAAAAGGGAACCCTTTTACATTTTTTTCCTGAGAGCATACAAATGTGAACCAAATGGACCATGGCAAGTTCATTTGGTTCCATTTGTACACTCAGGAAAAGGAAAAATCATCAACATGGTGACAAAAAACGTTATTATAAAAATATTATTAAAAATATCATTCAAATACTATTTGGTTTCCTTTTTGAATTGAATCATTTTCACCCAACGGTTCTCAAAATGATCATTTAGGAGGATAAAAAAAAAGTTATAAAATCCTTGTTTCTGTCCATGGCAGCAGCCATGTTTTCAGAAAAGTTTATCTGTGGGAGTCTGGGAGAAGGGATCACATGACACCAAGGAGGGTTGTGATTGGATAATGTTGACCAATAGAGGGTGCTAATGATCTGACTTTTCTAAACAAACAGGAGTTGATCATCTTCTATAGAAAAATGAAAAGTCAACGTTGTAATTGATGTTTGTGATATTGATCAAAAACATTGCTAGGTGCATAAGGGCCTTTAATCTGCTGTCTAATAGGCAATTGTTGTCTTAAAAGAGAATTAACCTTGCCGGTTTTGATACTAGTGCCACTAGTGATGCATTACTGGTAATTTCTTCAGGTAGGTTTTTGCATGTGCTGTTATGGAAATTACTTCTGGAAATTTGACATTGGTAATGTGACATATTTCTGAAAAAAGAGTTACACTGAGGGTTAGGGTTAGTTGATGAGTTTGATTCATTGACACTTTTATTAGTCAAAGAAGCAATGCAAAAATAGTACAGCAGTACAATTTCACAAAGATAAGCCAAAAGGAAAACCACCTTGTTTCCGTCTGGGTCCCCAGGATTATTCATTTTTAATAACAGTAAAATGATTTAGGATGGCGGCTAATGGGACTCATATAGACGGTCCAAAGGTGCATTGTTGTGACTATATGTAAGTTGGCCCTTGGGTGTATTTTTCCATTTTTGGACTCCTTGAAACAGATAGGGCAGCCCTAGCTTAAAGGATATCAGTGCTTCTTTGAATGTAGTGAACCTGACACACAACAGTGTTTACCAGGGAACAGGCAATGGTGGTTGTGTGGAAATGCCAAATCCTGTTGGCGCAGAGATGTGCTACTCCAAATGAACTGCTGCATAGATCATAATTGCCTGGAAATGGCAACGGATGGTTCGCAAACTAGCCTTCATCTCAGATTTATTTTGCATGGATGTTGTATTTACTACTTTTTTTTTCTATTTCCACCAAGTCAGGGGTTTTCAACAGGTGGTCCGAGGCCCACCAGTGGTCCCTGAGAGGGTTTCAGGTGGTCCCCAGCTAAGTTGGTCAACCAGATGTAACTCTTGAGAATGTAAAAATGAAACCAAATGGACCCTTGCGGGTCCATTTGGTTTCATTTTTACACTCTCAAAAGTTAAAATTCATCATCTTAATTAGCCCAGGTCTAGACAACCAGAAGATTAATGGCCATTTTGATCTGTATGTTAATTTGCCTGTTTTGTTTCCCAAATCCAGTCTGGAATTGTCGACAAAAGCAAGAGATTTTTTTTTTTTTAGTTTTGCGCTCTGTGGGGCTAAAACGTCCTCAAATGCTGGTCCGTCGCTCAAATGCTGAATAAACGGTGGGGCCCTGGTATCAAAAAGGTTGAAAACCCCCTGCTCCGAGTGGTTGAATTGTATTGCATTGATAACTGTTGGTTTGTGTTGCAGCTCAACACCACGTCCATCATGGTGCACCGAGTGGCAGTGATCGGAGCAGGCTCCTCTGGCCTCTGCAGCGTGAAGGCTTGTCTGGAGGAGGGATTGCTTCCTACCTGCTTTGAAAGCAGTGACGACATGGGTGGTCTCTGGAGGTTCAAGGCAAGGCCAGAGCCTTCTAGTAGGAGAGTTACGATATTGAGGGGTCAGAAAGCAGAGCAGAGCACCGTGCACGAGACTACAGAGATTCGTCTATGAGTGCAGTCCCAGTCCTAACTGTCATTGGGAGTACATTGTTTTCAACGAAAACGGCGCAATAAGAGCTATTTTAGGTACGTATGCAAAAAGACAACTGTTTTAAAGTATTGTTCAGTCACGGCTAGAGTCTCTGTAATGTTTATGTTGTAGTATTATTAAAGAACAACTAAAATAAAGTCATTAAAGCTGGATTAAATAACTGATTAAATAACTTTCTGCATACTCCTACCCCCGCTGTTATCGCGAGAATCTTAGCTTTTCAGTGAATTCTCGCGATATCGCCTGCTTTGAAACCAGTTTCAATCAGCACTAATACTTTCAAGACGTCAATATAATGATATACTATTTGCAAATCATGTGACAAAGTATTCGAAATCAACCTCCGGAAGGCATTCTTTAATTTGCCTGCATCGATAGTTTGTTTACGAGGTCACCGCCAACAATACATGATGTTTTCGTGCCTTCTTTGCTGGTCCCTGATTAAATCCATAGAGTCCCATTCATATTCATCGACTTCCGGTTTTCCGAGTGCACTCAAACGGCTTTTACATCAGCGCTGCTGCTCCTCCAGCACCGCCATTGCCCTGACGCACAGGAGTGAACGGGAATATCGCAACTCTCCCCTAGAAGGCTCTGGGCAAGGCTTATGGCAGAATGGCTTCATAGTCTATACCAGTGGTTTTCAACCAGTGGTCCTTGAGAGGGTTCCAGGTGGTCCCCAGCAAAGTTGGTTAACATGATGTAACTCTTGAGAGTGTAAAAATGAAACCAAATGGACCCGACTTGCGGGTCGATTTGTTTTAATTTTAGATTAAAAAAATCATCATCTGAAATTAGCCCAAGTCTACACAACTAGTAAATTAGGAAATATTTTGTTTTGGGGTCTGTGGGGCTAAATGTCCTCAACTGGTGGTCTGTGACTCAAATGCTGAAAAAATAGTGGGCCCTAGTATCAAAACGGTTGAAAACCACTGGTCTATACATATAGAGCAAGTACAAAAACTGGAGTCAGGCTCGGCATTCTTAAAGTGGCACTATGTAAAATCTTTGTTGATGAATAGAATGTCTCCTGTATGCGCTTGTGTTATTGTACCAACTTAACTTAAAGACCCCGTAAACCAAAATCAGCCTTTTTCTTCTAGACATGAAAATCATGTACAAAAGTCATTTTTATACCCCTGGACAAAAAACTAAAACTTTATTTTACAGCATTGTAGAATAAGACCACTTTATGTGTTTTGGTTAATCTCATGGGTAGGTTTTGTCTCATTAGCATATTCGGCTTGATGACGTAGTCAAGCCGAATTATATGCTAATGAGCCTACTGTACTACTGTATATAAATCATATTCCATATAGTCAGTTAGAAGCCGAAGCCCCGCCCCCTCTTCTTCACAGCGGAGCGGAGCTGCTGGTGGTGGTGTTGGTTGATAGCTAGCTAGTAGCTACTAGCTACCATAGACATATATAAGAAAGTGTAGTTACTACAGTGTGTTTTGCCTGTAGGCTGACAAGCACTGACATTTGTTTGCTCTCGATGCGTGATTTTGTGGATGACAGCTGAAAACTACTCTGTTTTTAGTAACTGTCGATGATGGAGAGGTTGGCGACGTTTTCACTATCTAACTGCTGCTGCTGCCTGCCAGCAGTATTGCCAACTGCCAAAATCCAAAGTGCACTAGTGGCACTTCCAAAATGCACTCGAATGCGCTAGAGCATTGGGTTTTCTACTATTTTCATACCTTAAAACTAGGGGTGGGACTCGATTAAAAATTTTGATCTAATTAATTAGAGGCTCAATAATTAATTAATCTCAATTAATCTCATTTTAATCGCATATTAGTATTTACCTGAGAAAAGTGAGAAAGCACATTCTTGAATTGAATTTGATATTACGAGTGAAGCAATGAACTGAAGAGTGAAGCAATGAACTGAATACTAGGCCTGTGAATCTGTGGGTTGGGACACCCACAGATTCACAGGCCTAGTATTCAGTTCATTGCTTCGATACAATTCAGTATCAATTTTCTGGGTCACGATTTGATCCAAAAACTAGATTTCTAGATTTTTTTAAATTCTCGATTCAAAAAGATTCCCCAATTCCAAAGCTTTCCTCTTTTCTTTTTTCTTCTTCTTATTTACTAAATTCAAGTACAAACGTTAGCATTTCTCAGTCAGTCCAGTACAATAATTGACTCTGGGCAAAATAATTAAATACTGGTACTTGGAAGACTAGCTGGTAAGAAAGGCAGTGCCACACACACAGCGCTGATTGTTCTGGAGCATACATTTGCGTACATTTAGCAGTCATTATTATCATGCAATTTAGCGTCAGATAAACACAGTGAAGTGAACTACTCTGAACTAGGCTACTATGATCAAACCGCTCACAGAGGATTTGTTTGCCCAAAGCCCACGTCAGTTGATCATCTGAGAGCGCACACACACACACACACACACACACACACACACACACACACACACACACACACACACGGCTACAGCCAATAACTCGACTCCAGCTGCACTGATGAGCGCCGGTCGCCAACTCCAGTTTGTCCCTATTCAAGCCATTGAATGTCGGACACCTCAACGTCGCTCTGGTACTAGCCAGAATGCAGAAAGACTTACCCAAGCTCCCTTCTCTTCACGGGGTCAGTCCAATGGTGGCTCTTCTACATAGATTTCTACGAAACGGGGACAATAAATACACTAGCTCCAACATGTTGGATGTGATTTGAGGCTCGAGCTGCTGCGATGGTATGCAAATTCTTTGTTGCATAAACTGCTTTTTGTCCACGCTTCCATCCGTTCTTTGCTTAAATCTAAATTTGCCATCAACGGGGCCGAGTAATGCTTGCTCATCTGGTTTGTCGTTCATGTTGCGAGTTGTTTTGTTTTGTTTTTGCTGCGGGGGAAGAGGACGATGAGGCGGACGGAGCTTTAGAGTATAGACTGAGTTACGTTTACTCCATAGAGCTAGTAGACCAATGGCGATTCTTCTACATTGACTTCAACTGCAGTTTGTCCCTATTCAGGCCATTTGAACAGCGCTCAAGCGCTCAGTTTCTGACTCCTCAATGTCGTGACTCCGGGTGGACTGCCGCTTCCGTGTCCGTTAGCATATTGGGTAGGTGTGAAACGGTGATACAAAGAGAAACGTTCCACTTCAATGGTGTGAATGGGCCATCAGTGACAAACGTTCCGTTCCAATGGTGGATAAAGAAAAGGTGCGAATAAATGCGTTATTTTTTATAACGCGTTATATTTTCTGTAATTAATTAGTCTCAATTAACGCGCTAAAGTCCCACCCTTACTAAAAACCACTTGGATTTTCCGCCAGGAGTTTTTCCATTAATTTCGGCGGTAGGGGGGTCTCGAAAAAAAATCTAAATATAGTGACAAATGCGCGAAGTTGGCAACACTGCCTGCCAGCCCTGCTGTGTACCATCAGAGCTATCTAGTAGATGAGTTGCGACATCAAGGGGTCACAAACTGAGCGCTCCAGCGCTGTTCATGCAGCCCGAATAGGGACAAAGTGGAGATGGAAATGCATTGTTTTCAATGAGGGCAGAAAATAAAAGAGCCGCCATTGGACTAACCCTATGAAGAGGACGGAGTTGTCGTAACTCCTGGCTGTCCCATAGCCTGGGGACCGACCGTGGCCGTCCAGGCTATGGGACCATGATGATGGGACCGCTGTAGTCAGTCAGTCTCTTTTCTCAGATCCGCATGTCTCACACACACACACACACACACACACACACACACACACACACACACACACACACACACACACACACTCTACGCTAGTGAAGTTAGCGTGCTGTAGTACTGACTTGTTGTTGACAGTTAGGCTGTATGGTTAGGACGAGATATGCTAATTAGCATAATGCTCATGAATATGCTAATGAGCTTACAGTACTGACCACGCCCCTACAGTCCTGGAAAATTAGGCCAGATTTTTTTCCATTGAATTTCACACATGTTTAAACATCATTTCTGAAACATAGCAACTTTTTCAATCATAAATATTTGGTCTGTGGGGCTATAATACATTACTCTGTGGTGTGACAAACTGGGAATACATTTTGTATCATATATTTTTTTGCTTTACGGGGTCTTTAACATGGGATCTGACATGATTTTTTACCCGATTGTCAAGATTTATTTTATCCCCTGAGCAAGCAGACGGGCTCTTGGGTAAAAAGAAAAGCAACTGGTCAGGAAACCAGTTTCAAATCTGTGGTAGAAGATGAATGTTATATTTCATAAAATGTGTTCTTCCAGGTGGTCCCCAATTAAATGGCAAGCAGATGTAACTCTTTGAGAGCGTAAACATGAAACCAAATGTACCCTTGCCGGCAGGCGCGTAGCGTGCGTCGGACATCAGCCTCGGCCAGTAGAACCCCCCCCCCCCCCCCCCCCCCCCCCCCCCCCCGCATAGCGGCGGACATCTAAACCGGGCGATAGATAAAGCCGTTGTTACTTTCTAATAAGTAATGCAAGAAAGAGAAGCGTGAATGAAACGTCAATAAATACACAGTGCAAGTATATTTGTATATATGTATAAGTAGGCTATATGTATTTTCGTTTATTCTCAAAAATTGTATTTACAAATACCTTTCATCCCCAGCCTCTCAAGGCAAGTACAAAAGGTTTTAGGCTACTGGAAATAGATGGGCGCATGGGCATTAACACCTATTGTTTTGGGGGGCCAACTTTGCCACCTCCAGTCACCAGGACCAGTTAAACAGGTTTTGACCCATTTGATAACAATAGCCTGGATGAATAGCGGGGCGTCAAGCCATCTAACACCCCCAACACTAAGCTACTCATGGTGTCTGTCTATCTGTTCCCCTGAATTCTCGGCCCCAGTGTACTGTACCTCAGCCTGGGCCAGCAAAATAATTCGGGGCCATGGCTCCAATGGCCCCAATGACGCTACGCCTCTGCTTGCCGGTCCATTTCTTTTTTTCCCCCTTGTTCTTCCTGGTCTTTGGGGCTAAAATGTCATCACGTGGTGGTCCGTGGCTAAAATTCTGAATAAATAGTGGGCCCTGGTATGAAAAAGGTTGAAAACCACTGGTATACTTGATAGGCAAGTCGAGTAATACCCAGGGGTGTAGTGGAGGGGGGACGCAGGGGGACGGCGTCCCTCCACTTCTCACATCTAAGATGTTTTTTGGGACAAAAGTAGGCCTATGTTTTTTGTCTTTATGGATACAATTAGTCATTGTAAAGAATTGTTCTCAATATGCTATACTTAATGCCAGTGTGCATGCAAGTATGCATCCACATATTTTCAATATTTTACATTAATATACCTTAGATATGTTGTGTGGACATGATAAAAAAAATCCCCCATTCTGTGTTTCCTAGAAATTGAGGGGAAAAAATCATTAGCATGGTGAAATACATCTTGATGACATCATTAAGATGTGTTTCACCATGTTAACGAGTTTCCCATTGAGAAAGGGTGGAATTCCCCTTTAAGAGGCGTCCCCCCACTTTTAAAAGTGCCACAACACTGGTGATGCCGCCATCGTTGACTAAAATGTGTTCCTCACTGCAGGAAGTGTCAGAGCCTGACAGAGCCTGCATCTACCGCTCCCTGACCATGAACCTCTCCAAGCAGATCATGTGTTACAGTGACTTCCCCGTCCCCGCTGACTACCCAAACTACATGCACCATTCCAAGGTCCTCCAATACTTCAGGATGTATGCAGAGCACTTCAAACTTCTGCAGCACATCCGCTACCAGGTGACTTGAGACGCATGTCATCATGCCATATTCACTGTTAGGCATGGGGGGGGGGGGGGGGGGGGGGGGGGTATATATTATGGTCTACTGGGGTATATATTATGGTCTACTTAGTCTCATGTGAACACACCAGACAGTTTTTAATTTACTCCATTCGGTATTTAGATCTTTGTTCATTTTAGTGTAGCTGCCTCCTTCCTATACAAACCTATACGAAATTATACCATGACAGATTATTCGAAAACAACCCATCTTTTTTCTGGTGGCTGATATTGTCCTAATGTGTGAGAGGGCTGTAGAATTTCATGTTTTCAAGTTTTCAAGTTCTTTTTGAAAGTGGAATATCCCTTTAAATATGTTTTGCATATCATATTACACTTATACATTACTTTTTTTTTTTTTTTTTTTTTTTTACAAAAAAGTATTATGGACCTTATATCTTTTTTGGATGTCATATATAATTCTTAAAAATCACAAGTTACATAAGTTTCACTTTACGAAGAAATACTATGGATCTCGTATTAACTTTATTCTCTTTTTTTAAAGTTGCCACTTTCAAGAGTTTGCATATAAAATATTTTCCATAAGGGATACTATGTGACATAATCACAAAAGCATTAAACATAGCTGCAAGTTCAACGTGGTGTAAATTGACACCTTTCGATTGTGTAGATCTGATACTATGCAGCTTGTCCCCCCCATGTGTCTCATATTTTGCCATTGACAATGAAAGGAGAATTTAGGTCTTATCTGGCAATATGTACAGAATTATAAATTGGGCTTCAAAGGGGAATTCCACCCATTTTCAACGTTTCTTTGTAGTGTACAAATGGAACCAAATGAACCCGGGTTCATTTGGAAGCGTCTAAAGAAATCCATTAACACGGTGAAAATACATCTTGATGTCATCAATGTTGATGTTTCACCATGTTAGTGGTTTTCTTTTCAGACCTCCATTTCTTGGGAGCACAGAATGGGGGAACTTTTTGATCATGTCCACACAACATCTCTAAGGTATATTAATGACATCGTAAAATGTTGAAAATGGGTGGAATACCCCTCTAAGAAGATCCTCCTCCTATTGTCTTCTTCTACACTACTGCTGCTTTCACAGTGAAATGTGTATCAACCCTGCTGGAGAAGGGGGAAAAAAAAAAAAAAAAAAAAAAAAAAACAGCATGCATGACCAGCATATACTTTACCAGCATCCCAGCACAACCAGCATTGTTTTATAGCTAGACCACATCACCAGCTAAACTCATGCTGGTCTACCAGCATGCTCCACTAACTAGACCAGATATAAGACCAGCATAAACCACCAGCTAGACCAGCTTAGACCAGCATAAACCAGCAACGACCAGCATGGAAATAATGCTAGTTTTTCTAGCAGGGAAAATGTGCTGGGATGACTGGATGTTTTATTTCTATTTCAGACCACTGTGAAAAGCGTCAAACAGCGGTCGGACTATGCCCGCACCGGTCAGTGGGATGTGGTGACCGAGAACAAGGACGGACAGGAGGAGAGGCATGTCTTTGACGCAGTCATCTGCTGTGTCGGCCATTACACCTACCCTCATGTACCACTGAAAGACTTCCCAGGTACACACACACACACACACACACACACACCCAAAACATTTGGTCATTTTATAGTCTACTCAGTCTCATGTGAACACCCCAGACAGTGTATTAAGTTACTCTATTCAGTATTTAGATATTTGATAATTTTAGTGTATCCGCCTCCTTCCTATACAAACCCATTATAAGTTTTAACCAAATTTTAACCATGACCGATTATTCTAAAACAACCCATCTTTTTTTCCTGTGACTGATATGGTCCTCTTAATACACGAGAGGGCCATGGAATGTCATTTACAGTTTCAATTTATTTTTAAAATGTTGTTTTGGAAAATGTAGCAGGCTTCATATTTGGGCATGCCCACCCAAATGAATAAAACAATATTTTAAAAATAAATTAATGGAATTCCTTGGCCCTCTCATGTATTAGGAGTACCATATTAGTCACCAGAAAAGAAAATGTGTTGTTTTAGAATAATCTGTCATGGTTAAAATGGAGTTTTAAGTTATGATAAGGGGGGGGGGGCAGCTAAAATAAACATCAAATATCTAAATACTGAATGGAGTAACTTAAACTGTCTGGTGTGTTCACATGAGCCTGAGTAGACCATAAAATGACACCTTTCGTCACGTTTAAGGTAAAATTGCCAAACCCTATCATGGATTTAACTTTCCTCTTTTAGATGGACGCTCTTTCAAATGGCTATCCTGACTGTGAAGCATCACTTTATCCCATTGGTAAATAACTTTCTGTCTGAAACTTGTGTTGCATGCAGGAATTGAGACTTTTCCAGGCAAATATTTTCACAGCTGGGACTACAAGGGGCCTGAGGACATGTGTGGAAAGAGAGTGGTGGTCATCGGCATCGGCAACTCTGGTGGTGACATTGCTGTCGAAGGCAGCAGACTGGCAGAGGAGGTTGGGAATTCATCTTCACATTCAGGGGCAGATTATTATTAGCATTATTAACAATACTTAGCATCAGCATCAGTGCCATCTAGAGACAGAGTTCTGACATTCCCATTCACTTCATAAGGCCAGTCTAACGGCAGCCTCCACGGCGTTTTGCACATGATGCTCACGCTACTGGGAAGGCAGAGTGATAGTCAAACACTTTACCACATCTAATGCAGGGGTTTTCAACCTTTTTTTAAAACCAGGGCCCACCATTTATGCAGCATTTGAGCCACAGAGGACCACCATTTGAGGACATTTTATCCCCCACAGACTCCAAAACTAAAGATTTATTTTGATTTTTTTTCCACAATACCAGGATGAATTTGGGGGAAAAAAAACAGTCAAACATACAGATACAAAAAAAGACCATTAACCTTCTACATTCTCTAGTTGTGTAGACTTGGGCTAATTCACATGATGAATATTTTAACTTTTGAGAATGTAAAAATGAAACCAAATGGACCCGCAAGGGTCCAGTTCAGTTTCATTTTCACGTTCTCAAGTGCCCATGTCAGTAGTGTGTTAACACTCACACTTTAGCCATAAACCATGTGCCACGCCCGCGCCATTGACTGCTGAACCAAAAGTGAAACCAAAAGTGAACCGAAAGTGTGAGTGTTAACTCACTACGGACATGTAGAGACAATATAAAGCAAAAATGCATTTTGGGGCGATGTGTGAGTATATAGGTGAACTTGAACAACACCACTTATCCCCATTATAAGTTTATTTTGGGGTGGGGCAAACAGCCATTAAGGAGGGTTTTCACAAAATAACACCTGGACCATTAAAAAAAAAAAAAAATAAAAAAACTGCAAATAAAGATAAACAACAGCTTTTGGTGTGTAATTCTCCCTTTAACGTCCGTCTCTCCTCTTGAAGACGTACATGAGCACCCGCAGAGGTGCGTGGGTGATCCGCCAGGTGTCTGACAGCGGCCTGCCGGTGGACATGAAGTACAACACGCGCTTCGTCCACCTCCTGTTCCAGCTGCTGCCTCTCAGGCTCCTCAACGCCATAGGGGAGCGCATGCTCAACGCCATGTATGACCACACCATGTACGCCCTCAGGCCCAAGCACAGGTAACAACTTAAAAGGGGAATATACCTTAGAGATATTGTGTATGAGGACATGATGATAAAGTTCCCCCCCCAATTCTGTATAGTACAAACTCAATACAAACTCACAGCTCCTTGTTTGTTTGACACTGACACTTTCAAATGAGTGTCTCTGCAGAGGCCAAAATGTGCATCAATTTGGGGGTTCAGATACAAAATGATCTGATCTAAATGATCGGGGGGGGGGGGGGGGGGGGGGGGGGGGGGGGGGGGGGGGGGGGGATGGGCAAAAATGATATTACCATTTTCGGTTACAGGACTTACTGTACATTAGTAACAACATGTTGCAACAGACGTGCAACATGCATAAAACTAAAGGCCTGACTCAGTTTTTGTTTTGAATGATGAAATGGTGTTTGTTTAGTGCAGGGGTTTTCAGCCTTTTTGACACCAGGGACCACTTTTTTTTTTTTTTTTTTTTTTTTTTTTCCCCCAGCATTTGAGCCACGGACTACCATTTGACATTTTACCCCAAAGACCTAATACTAAAGAATTCTTTTGCTTTTGTTCACAATTCAGGCTGGATTTTGCAAACAAAACGGTGTAGACTTCTTAAAATACAATAGTGCTAATTCAGATGAATATTGTAACTCTTGAGAGTGTAAAAATGAAACCAAATGGACCGCCAAGGGTCCATTTGGTTTCATTTTTTACGTTCTCAAGAGTTACATCTGCTTAACAAACTTTACATCATTTGACCTGAGGGCCACCTGGAACCCTCTCAAGGACCACCTGTTGAAAACCCCTGTTTTAGTGCATAGTACAACAATTGTAGCCTGACTTCAGTCTGAATTGTCATTCCGTTTCACTTCATTATTCAGACTGAAGTTCCTCTCTACTACAGCAGTTTCTGGGATGGGCGTGATCAAAGCAGCAGTCTTCACGGTGATTGGTTCATACCAACCCATATCAATATTGGGAAAGCAGACGACGTTGTTGTCATTATTATGCTAATGCATTAGCATAATAATGGCGCTGCTAACTAAACAAACAGCCGACGAGCGTTACTAGCATGTTAGTACAGGCAATCTAAGAAAAAAGGGGGGGTAACCTCAAACAAATTGCAACAGAAACTCTTCCACCTATTTTTGTTTCCTTAATATGTTAGGAATAACATATCAAAAGTCCTAAGAAATCCAAGTAGGGGAACATAGTGAAAAATGCTGAAATAGATGATGTCACAATTTCCGATTTTCGCCTATTTAAAATTTAGATTTATGTATGTTTTCTTAGCTTGTGTCTAAAGAAAATGTTCAATACTTTGCAGAATTACATAGAAACTATGTCTGATTCAGTGAAATGATTGTTCAAGAGTTTTTTTCATTTATTGCAAAAGGAAAAACTTAATATTAATGCATTTTGTGAGCTAATAAGGGACACATTTCGTATAGATTATAAAATCAAAAAAATGGTTGCAATAGGGCAAATCAAGTTGCAACAGAAACCCTTTAACTTGTTTTTGTTTCCTTAATATGTTAGGAATAACATATCAAAAGTCCTAAGAAATCCAAGTATGGAAACATAGTAAAAAATGCTGAAATAGATGATGTCACAATTTCCGATTTTTGCCCATGTTTAAAACAGATTTATGGAGGTCTGCTTAGCTTGTGTCCAGTGAAAAGGTTTAATAATTTGCAGAATTACATAGAAACTTTGTCTGATGCAGTAAAATGATTGTTGAAGAGTTTATTTTTTATTTTATTTTTTATTTTGGCAAAAGGAAATTGTTAATATTAATGCATTTTGCGAGAGGAAAAAGGGGCAAATTTCACTGACAAGAAATATAGTCAGAAAATGTTGCAATAAAAGATAATACTATAAACATAAATTTAACATCACAAAACGTAAAAGTTACAAAAGCAATGCTGTCATAATATATAAATGATTCAACACCTTCATCGCGCCTAATGTATTACAGTTTTTAGTGTTTACATTGTATATTGTAAAATTATCATCATCATCATCATCACTTCCAGACTTTCAGGCGTGTGTGCGCACCCTGTGTCTTTGCAGTTTACACATGCAACAGAGCAGTCAATGCTTCTTGCAAGTGCACGTCAGGCTGCTGCAGTTGGTCTTGCTGGTGCATCTGAAGACCCATAGCAGTTCCTGAGCTGGAGGTATGTCTGTCTGGACAGGGATAAGAACCCCATCATTCTCTTCCCATCCCAGTTGTTGCGGCAAGAGCACTCATGCAGTTCCCTTCCGCTGCTGTATTTGGTAGTAGACACAGAGACTGTGGTACTTTGCTGCTGTGGCTGAAGGTAGCAGACTCTCTGGCTCCACAAAAGATGCCACCTTCTTACAAAAATGCTTGTATCTTAATGCTTAATGAGTCAAAACCCTCCTCAGACTTCCCGCAAGAATGGGGATGGGAAGAGAGTGATGGGGTGCTGGGTCTCCCGCCTGAAAGTCCAACACTTAACAGTGGTTAAGTGTTGGACTTTCACGCCAAAGGGACCAAATTTCTTTATTCTGCTCCCAGACCAAAGGGACATCCATTGGTCCAGGGGCAGATACTAAACTTTAGAGGCCATCACGCCATCAGTGCAGCCGCCTGCTACACTTATCCCCGTCCAGACAGACATACCTCCAGTTCAGGAACTGCTATGAGAGGGGTCTCCCTGCAAGACCGACCACAGCAGCCTGAAGTGCACTTGCAAGAAGCATCTCTTGTAAAGCCAGAGAGTCTGCCATCTCCAGCCACAGCAGCAAAGTACCACATTATCAAGTACAGCAGTGGAAGGGAACTGCATGAGTGCTCTTGCCGCAAGAATGGGGATAATGATGGGGTGATTATCCCTGTCCAGACAGACATACCTCCAGCTCAGGAACTGCTATGGGTCTTCAGATGCACCTGCAAGACCAACTGCAGCAGCCTGAGGTGCACTTGCAAGAAGCATTGTCTGCTCTGTTGCATGTGTAAACTGCAAAGACACAGGGTGTGCAAGTGTAGCAGGTGGCTACAGCCTCTGTCGTGATGGCTTCCAAAGTCTAGTATCTGCCCCCGGACCAAGGGGATGTCCCTTTTGGTCTAGTGGTTAAGATGTTGGACTTTCACGGTGGAGACCCGGTTTCGAATCCCGGGTGTTACGCAAACACAAGTCTGGTTCAAAGTGATGATGATAAAGATGTTGAATAGTTTATATATTATATATTTATGTTTTGTGAGGTTAAAGTTATGTTTATAGTATTATCTTTTATTGCAACATTTTCTGATTATTTCTTGTCTGTGAAATTTGTCCCTTTTTCCTCTCGCAAAATGCATTAATATTAAGAATTTCCCTTTGCCAAAATAAAATAAATAAATAAATGAACTCTTGGACAATCAATTTACTACATCAGACACAGTTGCGATGTAATTCTGCAATTCTTCTGTAATTCTGCAGTATTAAACATTTTCATTTCACATCAATGGGGATTTCTGAGCTCATTTATTTCAGCATTTTTACTATGTTCCCTTCTTGGATTTCTTAGGACTTTTGATGTGTTATTTCTAACATATTAAGGAAACAAAAACAAGTTAAAGGGTTTATGTTGCAACTTGTTTGGCCCAATTGCAACCATTTTTCAGATTTTCTGCTATATGTGAAATTTCTCCATTTTTAGCTCACAAAATGCATTAATATTAAGAATTTCCTTTTTCAAAAAATGAAATGAAACTCTTGGACAATCATTTCAGTGCATCACACACATTTTCTATGTAATTCTGTAGTATTAAACCTTTTCTTTAGACACAAGCCAAGAAAACCTCCATAATTCTATTTTTCACCAGGGGCGAAAATCGGAAATTGTGACATCATCTATTTCAGCATTTTTCACTAAGTTCCCCTACTTGGATTTCTTAGGACTTTTGATATGTTATTCCTAACATATTAAGGAAACAAAAACAAGTTAAAGTGTTTCTGTTGCAACTTGTTTTGCCCTATTGCAACCATTTTTCAGATTTTCTGCTCTATGCGAAATCTGTCCCTTATTAGCTCACAAAATGCATTAATATTAAGATTTTCCTTTTGCAAAAAATGAAAAAAAAAAAAAAAAAAAAAAACTCTGAACAATCATTTCACTGAATCAGACATAGTTTCTATGTAATTCTGCAAAGTATTAAACATTTGCTTTAGACACAAGCTAAGAATACCTACATAAATCTAATTTTAACATAGGTGAAAATCGGAAATTGTGACATCATCTATTTCAGCATTTTTCACTATGTTCCCCTACTTGGATTTCTTAGGACTTTTGATATGTTATTCCTAACATATTAAGGAAACAAAAACAAGTTAAAGGGTTTCTGTTGCAACTTGTTTTGCCCTATTGCAACCATTTTTCTTATTTTATAATCTATACGAAATTTGTCCCATATTAGCTCACAAAATTCATTAATATTAAGATTTTCCTTTTGCAATAAATGAAAAAAACTCTTGAATAATCATTTCACTGAATCAGACATAGTTTCTATGTAATTCTGCAAAGTATTGAACATTTTCTTTAGACACAAGCTAAGAAAACATACATGAATCTAATTTTTAAATAGACGAAAATCGGAAATTGTGACATCATCTATTTCAGCATTTTTCACTATGTTCCCCTACTTGGATTTCTTAGGACTTTTGATATGTTATTCCTAACATATTAAGGAAACAAAAAAAGTTGAAAGAGTTTCTGTTGCAATTTGTTTGAGGTTAAACCTTAGATTGCTTATACTATGTGAACAAGGATGCAGTAAAATATGTCGGATGATGATGTTTATAAAACCTAAAGCCTGACTCTTCTTTAAAGAATAATAAAGTGAAACGAAGTGAGTGACAGGGCTGTTGGCCAATCAGGTGCTTGGCATGGATTTCCAACTGACAAACGGCCCCAAAGGCGACGAGGCCAGTCCTTGAATCACAAAGAAAAAAATAAGGTAGTGTGTGTGTGTGTGTGTGTGTGTCTGTCACCATATAGTGGTGGACCACTGGTGAGGATTCCAGGAGGCCAGATGTTACTCATTGAGAGCGTAAACATGAATGTGGCGTGGAATTCTCTTTTTAACGCATGTTGGATGGTTGTTCACTGTCACTTCTAACAGGCTGTTCAGTCAGGTCCCAGTGATCAACGACTACCTGCCCATGAAGATCCTGTCTGGTCAGGTGGTCATCAAGCCAAACGTGAGGGAGATCCGGGGATCTACTGTTGTGTTTGACGATGACACTGTTGCCGAGAAGGTCAGACGAAATGCTTTGCTTTCTAGATCAGTGGTTTTTCAACCAGCAATCCTTGAGAGTTCCAGGGATTGTTGGAAAGTTGGTTAACCAGATGTAACTTTTTGAGAGTGTTTTACACTCTCAAGAGTTAAAATATTCATCATGCAAATTAGCCCAAGTCTACACAACTAGAGAATGTAGAAGATTAATGGTCATTTTGATCTGTGTGGTTGACTGCCAGTGATGGGCAGCAACTTGTTAACAAGTAGCTAAGCTACAAAGCTGAACTAAATTTTCCCGTAGCTTGTAGTGTCGCTTACTACTTTTGTTCTGGGAATAGCTTGTAGTGAAGCTACACTATTGTTTTGAGTAACAAGGAGTGTAGCTTACTACATTTTCCCACACACATTTTCAAATTGTGTGTGGGGAAAATGTTGTGTTGATGTAGTAAGCTACTTTTGTTGTGTAGCTTGTAGTGTAATTTGATACAATTTTCTGGGGATAGCTTGCAGTGTAGTTTAGCTACATTAATATTATTTTTTTTAAGTAGCTTACTACATTTTCCAGTAACTTGCCCATCACAGTTGACTGTTTTGTCTAGTCTGGTCTGTGAGGCTAAAATGTCAAATGCTGAATAAATAGTGGGCCCTGGTATCAAAAAGGTTGAAAACCACTGTTCTAGATCAACATAATAAGAATTCCGAGTTTATTCATACGTCTGTCATGTCGGTCATAACATCCAGCATCACCTGTTTGTTCCAGGTGGATATCATCGTGTTCGCCACGGGATACAACTACGGTTTCCCTTTTCTGCCCACAAGCGTTCTGCGCAAATCTGGTCATCGCGTGGGTCTGTACAAGCATGTGTTCCCCCTACCCTGGAACATCCTACCCTGGCTGTGGTGGGCTTCGTCCATGCCCTGGGAGCCATTATGCCTGGGGCTGAACTGCAGGCTCGCTGGGTCACACGAGTCTTCAAAGGTAACGATTCATATACCCAGAATTGTATCCACAACTTTCCTACAACCCATAGGTCTTTGCATTTGTGTGTGAAGTTCCTAGCTGTGTTGCCAGGTTTGCGACAGAAACAAGTGGACAGGACTATAAAGACCAGCACAAATCAACAGGGGTGGCCTTAAGGTTTTGGGGGTCCCTTTCATGACGTCATCATGATATTATGACGTCATATATTGTTATATAGGCTATTGTAGGCTATAGATTTGGGATACCTGACCGAAACCCTACCCCCGACGGCCCGGCTCATTTGCATAATTAGTGGCCGGGCTTTCTATGTTATTAATATATTGATATTAAAGTGTAAAAATAGTACATTGTGGCCTAAATAAAAATGAAAACGATAACCAGTGTATCCGATAGTGCAGCTAAGCAGCAGCAGCTGCGCACACTTTTTCTCGGGGCTCCCCTCTCTCTCGTGGGCCCCTGGGGAGCCTCGGGGCCCCTTTCAATTGAAAGGGTTTTATTAATGGTAAGGCCGCCTATGCAAATCAACATAGCTGATCTACAACCTCACAGTGACATATAGTGAGTACATCTGTCATTTAAAAACTCTTCGAAACAAAATATTTTGAGTATTTTAAACATTTTAATAATAAAGGCAGACAGTATTTTCTGCTGGTTGTCTGTGGACAATTACATTAATTAATCATTAGAAAGCCTACTTACGTTAGTGTTCAGAGTGCCAACACTAAGGTAAGTAGGCTTTTTTTAATTAATTAATTTGGAAATTGTAACTTAAAGGGGAATTCTGCCCATTTTCAACATTTTTGTACAAATGCAACCAAATGAACTCTTAACAGGTTCATTTGGTTCCATTTGTACGCTCTCAGAAAAAAGAAGCGTCTAAAGAAATCCATTAACATGGTGAAAATACATCATGATGATGCCATCAAGATGTTTCACCATGTTAGTGGTTTTCTTCAGACCTCCATTTCTTGGGAACACGGCATGGGGGTAGGTTTTCATCATGTCCACCCAACACCTCTAGGGTATACTAATGACATATTAGAATGTTGAAAATGGGTGGACTTCCCCTTTAATGAACAATAACGTTATGTTTAGTTATGAAAAACATCTTTGCCACATTTGTCTTTGTACTGACTGTTACACAGGATTAAACAAGCTGCCTACCAACCAGGCCATGATCAAGGCTGTGGATCGCGACACGGAGGACATGGGCAAAAAGTATGAACTCTATTTTGCAATATTACCATCAAAAAGTGTACAGTCTGACTTATTTCCACCTGCGAAGCAATAATTGTATTGTTTCATTTGAGCATTTGCTCTACTAAAACACTGTTGGCATTAATCTAGTCATATGGAACCAGTTGCACAAGCTCACACCAAACTTAACCTAGCAATCGATAAAGGTTAGGAATCAAGGAATCACAGGAATCAAGGTAGATGGATGCCCAATGTGTTTAGGGGTAGAATTCTCCAAATGGCTCCAGCTGCAGACCTAGCCCAGGAGTGGACATGCTTCACAGTTGATGTGATGACGTCACACGCTGTTGGCTGTTACCATGTCCCACCTGCTTCTACCGTTATCAAGCCATAATTCCCAGTAGGCTGCTTATCAGCACCATCTTAGCTTGCGGTTAGGTTTAGGGGTAGGTTTAGATGAGGGTGTAGCAATGTTTGTAGCAAAACCCTAGACCCCTCCAACCGTAACCCTAAGCCTAAATCCCCACCGCTCAACCACGGTCTGTGAGGTTAGGTTGAGGGTCAGGCATTTAGGATTAGGGTTACGGTTGGAGGTGGCTAGGGTTTTGCGTCTCGGACTGCAGAGCATGGCTTTAGGCCTACAACAACAGGGGCCTGTGGGTTGATGTGACGTCATCACATCAACTGTGAGGCACGTCCACTCCCTAGGCTAGGTCTGCAGCTGGACGTACCTCGACTTCTCTTTTAAGCTATTAACCAGGGTGTGGTGGTGCAACTCCCGGGGTCCCGCAAAATAATTTGGGGACCTCAACTTCTGTATAGTGACGGACAATCGGACTCTCTTATCCTGCCTCCTCGCAGCTACCACATATCCAAACTGACACCCTTTCAAGTGGATTTTGTCGGCTACATGGATGACCTGGCTGGTGAGATCGGGGCTCGACCCAGCCTGCTCTGGCTCTTCTTCACAGACTATCCTCTGTTCAAGAGGATTCTGTGGGGGCCTGTCACACCCTACCAGTACCGTGTGACGGGGCCAAGGAAATGGGACGGAGCTCGCCGGGCCATCTTCACACAGTTTGACCGCATGCTACAGCCCCTGAAGACAAGAAAGGTGAGCAGTTTGCCCCTCCCCATATGGGGAAAAAAAAAGAAAAAAAAAAAAAAAAAAATATATATATATATATATATAATATATATATATATATATATATTAAGGCTGTCCGAGTTAACTAGTTAATCGCGAGTTAACTCAGCCATGAGTTAACTCGATTAATTTTTTTTAGTGCGAGATTAACTCACAGTAAAACCAAAGGCCGAGTGGGTCCATTTGGTTCAATTTCGCCAAATGCAGGTGAATAATTTTTAAATATCTGCATCAGTTAAGTTATTTTAAAATAAGTCTACACAATTAGAGAATGTAGAGAACTTTCTACAAAATGTGCATGTTCGTTCCGAATGATATCGTTGACAAATTCTTTAATTTAGGTCTGGAAGTCTAAATAAATGTCATCAAATGGTGGTCTGTGGCTCAAATGCAGAATAAATAATTGACCTTGATATGAATATTCTTGAAAAACACTCATTGAAGGTATATTTAGAACTCATGAAAATATGCGATTAAATTGCGATTAATCAAAGATTAACTATGGGCAATCATGCGATTAATCGCGATTAAATATTTTAATCGATTGACAGCTCTAATATATATATATATATATATATATATATATAATATATATGTATATGTATATATATATATGTGAAAGAAGTGGCACCTTTCATGATAAAAGCCACTTTACAAGAAAAAAAATACTATTGGTCTTATATTTTTTTGTATGTAATATTATATTATATAATATTATAATTCACAAGTATCTATCTTTTATAAATGTTTCACTTTACAAAGAAATACTATGGATCTTATATATTTTTTTTTAAATACCATATCTATATTTCTTATGAATCACAAAATGATATGTTATAAATCACACCCCTGTGAAGTGAGGGGTGATTTTGGCCTGTTACAACATCAATTTCAACAATATTTAAGCAATGGGTGCTGCTGACATTAGATTAGTTTTTATTGTCTATGGCATTTTTGTAAATCGCCGTTGTTGAAGAGCAAACATTAAGGGCTAGCACCCCTCTAATTGCGCGCTGTGTTCAACTTGACGTCATAGCGTCTGATGTCATGTACTATGACAATTGTCCATTTATTGTCAATGGGAATGTGTGTTTTTTTTTGGGAAAACATTTGTGAACATGCACTAAACGTTGTAGTAGGGGCTAAGTGCCTCTCAAAATCTTATTTCAAAGATAATAAAAATATCATGAATACAATTTTATAGATACAATATCCATATTAGTTAAAAGAGGAGTAGAACCTTTGATGGCAGCATTTAACTTTGTCTGCATTTTTAGCCGCGGGCAGCTGGCAGGAAAGGCCTGCCACTGTCGAAAATGCAAGCAGGAACAATCCGGAAGTGTCATTGACACCCATTCAAAAATGCAGGATGTGATGTCACAGCTTGCCGAAAATGTGCGCAGTGCACGAGCAAGTGCTGGTATTCTCGATCGCTGTGGCGTAGCCAAGTACAATGTAAGTCTTCTCATTGGCTGCAGGGCCGCAAATCAGGTCTGGTAGCTTCTGTCTAGGCCGAAAGCCTATACCACCAGGCCTGGGCTTATCAAGTAACGTGTGTGTGTGTGTGTGTGTGTGTGTGTGTGTGTGTGTGTGTGTGTGTGTGTGTGTGCTGGTATTTATTTGGTAAGCCCAGGGCAGGTGGTATAGGCTTTAGGCCTAGCACAAGGCCCCAGACCTGATTTGGTGCCATGCAGCCAATGAGAAGATTTGCACCGTACCTGGCTACGCCACAGCGACCGAGAATACCGACCAAGGTCTGTAGAGCGTCTAAATGTGTGTTTCTTTCAGGTGGACGAACCTGAGAAGTGCATTGCCGTCGCTCTGATCAAGTGGAGCCTAGCGGCCATGGCCGGAGGAGCTGTTCTCTACTACATTCATGCGTGCGACCCCTCCACCTTCCCTACCCTCCTGGCCAGAATCCGCCTACAGACAATCTGAACATCATCCATCAGTGATGGATCTCCGTCTGTATAGAGCTGCACAGCCCCGCCCGCCCCTTTCATGACATTGCCTTGGTTCAAGAAACGCAGCCATCGTTCATTTTCCTCATAGACTTTTTCAAAAATGGTTAATAAAAACACCATTACGCCACGGACGAAGCCGACTCGGGTCGTGACAAATCATGACGACAAACACAATATTATCGTGCAATATCTAATTAGCAAGAAGTAGAAAGAGGAAGGATTCAAGACTTTTTTTTTCATCTTAGAAATTATTTGATTGTCTCAAAAGATTGTCAGGGTCATCATGATTTGTTCACAACCCGAGTTGGCTTCGTCCGTGGTGTAATCGGCTTAATATGAATAATTTTCCAAAAGTATATGAGAAAAATAAACAGCGAATCCGTTTCTGGAACCAGGGTGACGTCATGAGGGGGTCGGGACTGGCCCAGCTCTATAAATGTTGCATTATGAGCTAAAAACTAAATGATGACATTCACTTGTATTCACGAACCACTTGTGTATTGAGGAGTATTCCTCCCACATGTTCAGGTAATTGGGGATGATTATTGGGTGTCCTTTATATGAACTTGTTAATCAATGTCTAGGTGTAGCCGTTAACTGATCACCCTTGTCTGTGACTGGTGTCTAGATTTTATCACTATTTGGTGGTGACTGGTGTCTATATTTTGTCACTATTTTTATACAAAGAACTAAACTGAAGGTGTGCTATTTATTGAATTATTAATATTATACTGGAAGCTGTCTAAATAAACTGTTTAAAACCCCTTTTCCATATTTTAAGAACAATTTTATTTTGCTAAACACTAAGAAAGCAGAACATCACATACAAAATAAATTTAAAAGACAGGCATAGTCGAGGTGATAATATGGATCAATGTATTGTAGACAGCAAAAGGTCATTGTTATAACGCTATATGTCGAATTGAGTCAAATTTCATCCCTCTAAACAATATGAATTTTATTTGGACTGTCCTCACAATTTCTGATTTCTGGTTCATTTCTCAAGGCAGCAGACATACAAGGTTCAAAGAAAACAACTTTGCCACATTTGTCTCAGTGTACTGTCTGTTACACAGTACACTGAGGACATGGGCAAAAAACTTGAACTCTACTTTTGCATATTACCATCGAACATTGTGCAGTAGATGATGGTCAGACTGACTTAACCCTTTGTGTCCTGAACGCGTTTTTGGTGTTATCTGTTGAAAAATAGCAGATCTACAAGCTCATGTCACGCCACCGAGTGGCGCGATATGAGCTTGTAGTTCTGCTATTTTTGAAAAATTGTGAAAATGTGCTGCAAATCTCTGAATACATTATTTTGGAAGCAAACATTTTTAACTCAAATTTTGCTTCTGGGGATCCCTAGAACAACATGTTTTCAGATGGAGGTCCACAGCCAAATATGGATAATTCTGGTGGTCCTTGGCTTAAAATATATCAGCATCACTGACACAGGAACACAGATTTTTCAGAAAAACTAGAATCTAGTGTCAGAAACGATAGAATCTAGTGTCAAAAACTCAATTCTAGCGTCAGAAAGTAGATTCTAGTGTCAAAAAGTAGATAATAGCATCAGAAACTATCATTTAGTGCCAATAACTAGACTCTAGTTCTAATTGTTCTTTGGTGGAAATAGCACCATCTCCGAAGGGGTGCCCAAACATTTTGATACATTAAAGTATAACCTTTACATTCATAGTAATTAGACTAATGATAAAGGATTTGGCAAAACATAACGGATTCAAAATCTCTTAAAGGGGAACTCCACCCATTTTCAACATTTTAATATGTCATTAATATACCTTAGAGACGTTGTGTGGACATGATAAAAAAAAAAAAAAAATCCCCCAATTCTGTATTAACTAAAAATGGAGACATTAACATGGTGAAATGCATCTGATGACATCATCAAAATGTATTTCACCATGTTAATGATTTTTCTTTCAGAACCCTTTTTCCTGAGAGGGTACAAATGGAACCAAATGGACCCGCTAAGGTCCATTTGGTTCACATTTGTATCCTCTCAGGACAATTTTGAAAATGGGTGGAATTCCCCTTTAAATGTTTTACATTTAACTTTAAATACCAAAAGGCATGGGTCCTGTCACTGTCTTGACTTTATGACATATTCAGAATCTGCCTTAAAGCAAGTTTAAATTTGCATTTTGGCAAAGTCATGGGGGTGCAACCCACACGTTTAGCAGTGTGTTACTCATCAGTTCAGCTTGATAATAAGATGTGCACATGCACACGCTCTACAGTAGGGGAAGTGCAATAGGCCAACAGCACATACAACAAGGCCCACCGCCACTTGATTGTGATTGGAAGAATATGAAACTAAGTGAAACCAGTGAATATAAATCTTCTTGTGAGATATCTGACTGGGCTATATTTTAAAGTACCATACATATTTGAGCTCTGGGCCCCAAGAGATAATTATATGTGGACTGTGTGGGGACACTTTGACAAGCAATTAGAATTGTAAGACTTGAGCCATTATATTTAGATTGAAAATGGAAGATCTTCTGAAAAGTATACTGTAACCTCTTTATGATCAAAACAAGTCCAAAATGTCAAAAGACTTGAATCTGTCTAATCTGCTATTGTGGTTTGTATTTTTTTTATTCAGCACCGTAACACCACTGAAGGAAATGAGTCTGCACCCACTGTCAAGTGAACTGTCTGCGTTTAGTTGACCTCCGCTGCTTCAAGTCTTCAAGCTCTTCACCCTCATAAAATGGATGGAGCAGAAAGAAGTGTAGAACAGTGACAAATGTAGAATAACTGGACTGCAAAGTAATTCAAAATTTGTTACTGTCATAAGTGCCTAGTTAACATCTGTTAATAATAATGAGGCACTGTTTCATTCATTTATTAATGTTAACAAGCAGTGTCCCCACTTTACATTAGGTAGCTGCAAAAGTGTTAATCTGGGTTATAATAAGTGCATAGTAAATGCATAGTTGATGTTAATGAAACAGTGTTTCATACTTGTTACATATGTAATTACTGAATTGTTAAAGTCTACAGGAAATGTTTGATATAGATGTAAAAGTGTTTGTCATAAGTGCCCAGTTAACAATAATGAGACACTGTTTCGTTCTTAATAGCAATGTTATTAAGCATTTATTAGTGTCAACAAGCAGTGCCCCCACTTTACATTAGGTAGCTGCAAAAGTGTTAATAAGGTCATAATAAGTGCATAGTAAATGCGTAGTTGATGTTAACAAAACAGTGCTTCATAATTATTACATGTGTAATTACTGAATTGTTAAAGTCTACATGCAATGTTTGAATATAGATGCAAAAGAGTTGGTGTCATAAGGGCCCAGTTAAAAATGTTGATAATAACGAGACACTGTTTCGTTCTTAATAACAACGTTATTAAGCATTTATTAATGTCAACAAGCAGTGTCCCCACTTTACATTAGGTAGCTGCAAAAGTGTTAATTAAGGTCATAATAAGTGCATAGTAAATGCATAGTTGATGTTAATGAAACAGTGTTTCATACTTGTTACATGTGTAATTACTGATTTGTTAAAGTCTACAGGCAATGTTTGGGTATAGATGTAAGAGTGTTTGTCCTAAGTGCCTAGTTAACAATAATGAGACACTGTTTTGTTCTTAATAACAACGTTATTAAGCATTTATTAATGTCAACAAGCAGTGCCCCCACTTTACATTAGGTAGCTGCAAAAGTGTTAATTAAGGTCATAATAAGTGCATAGTAAAGATGTAGTTGATGTTAATGAAACAGTGTTTCATAGTTATTACATGTGTAATTAAATAATTGTTGAAGTCTACAGGCAATGTTCGAGTATAGATGCAAAGGTGTTGGTGTCATAAGGGCCCAGATAAAAAAAATGTTGATGATAACGCGACACTGTTTCGATCGTAATAACAATGTTATTGAGCATTTATTAATGGCAAACAAGCAGTGTCCCCACTTTACATTAGGTATCTGCACAAGTGTTAATTAAGGTCATAATAAGTGCACAGTAAATGCATAGTTGATGTTAATGAAACAGTGTTTCATACTTGTTACATATGTAATTACTGAATTGTTAAAGTCTACAGGCAATGTTTGGGTATAGATGTAAACGTGTTTGTCCTAAGTGCCTAGTTAACAATAATGAGACACTGTTTCGTTCTTAATAACAACGTTATTAAGCATTTATTAGTGTCAACAAGCAGTGCCCCCACTTTACATTAGGTAGCTGCAAAGTGTTAATTAAGGTCATAATAAGTGCATAGTAAATGCGTAGTTGATGTTAACAAAACAGTGCTTCATAATTATTACATGTGTAATTACTGAATTGTTAAAGTCTACATGCAATGTTTGAATATAGATGCAAAAGAGTTGGTGTCATAAGGGCCCAGTTAAAAAATGTTGATAATAACGAGACACTGTTTCGTTCTTAATAACAACGTTATTAAGCATTTATTAATGTCAACAAGCAGTGTCCCCACTTTACATTAGGTAGCTGCAAAAGTGTTAATTAAGGTCATAATAAGTGCATAGTAAATGCGTAGTTGATGTTAACAAAACAGTGCTTCATAATTATTACATGTGTAATTACTGAATTGTTAAAGTCTACATGCAATGTTCGAGTATAGATGCAAAAGTGTGAATGCCATAAGTGCCCAGTTAACAATATGTTGATAATAATAAGACACTGTTTCGTTCTTAATAACAATGTTATTAAGCATTTATTAATGTCAACAAGCAGTTTCCTCACTTTGCATTAGGTAGCTGTGTTAATTAAGGTCATAATAAGTGCATTGTAAGTTCATTGTTGATATTCATGTCACAGTAGTTACTGATTAGCCATTGTGCAACAAATGATTTGTGATGTCAATACTGTGTTTCATGTGAAGGTGAAAATGTTAATTAATATCATAATAAGTTCATAATAAACAATTTCTTGACAATCTTTACACGCTGTTCCATTCTTAATGAATATGTAATAACGCACCGTTCACACTTTGTCAGGTAGATGCAAAATGGTTAATTCATGTCTTGTTGTTAACAAATCTATAATAAGTAAGATTTGAAGGTTAATAAATACTCACAAATACCTTGTTAAAGCCTAATTACATTTGTAATGAACATTTGTGATTACATAATAATATTTAATAAGTCTTGTTAATAGTTCATGACTGTTCACACTTGCTTTATTGCCTGATGGTGGCCCAAGGAGGCCTATCCTTCCAACAGTATGCACCTTCCTGTATAGTTTTATGAATTTTTAATTGGTATATTTACAATATTTGTTAAGTCCTAATAAGTGTCTCACTAATGCTTAACAACTATTAATATGATTTGTGTTAGTGCTCTGTTAATTTGTTTTCAAGTATATATTAACCATCAATGTTTGTTATTAATGTGTAATTAATGCATAATACTATGCAATAAGTGTCTTGTTAAATGTTAATAGGTATTCATAGTTTTATTGTTTGTGCATTATTATATCTGTTTATGAGCATATAACAATGCATAATGAGTCTCTTATTAATCCTTAACTAATGTATAACAAGTGCCTAATTATTATTACTTAAGTACTTAACAATGTCTTAATAATGATTTATTAAGATTCTTTATTAAGCATTAATTAACAAATAATAATGCCTAACAAATATTTATTAAGTGTTAATAAGGCACTTAATAAATGCCTTATTAAGACTTAATTAATATTAATTACAAGCACCTTAATGTAAAGTGCTACCGATTCGGTAAATCGGTATACATAAACAAACAAGGTTACAGTTGCCAAAGATGATAAGACAAGATGTAAACTTACATTGATTAATCCACTTTAACCGTGGCACGTGGGTGATGCTAACCAAGTCAATCCTTTAGTTACAAATATTTGTGAAAAAGTATACAGCTGCTGTTTATGATTTGTTGTTTTGGAGGTCAATAAATCAATTACTTAATGCATATGAATGGCACTTTGGACCAAATGGGGACGCTACAGGCTGGCAAAATGGCTACCATAGAGTTAAGAGATCCCCCCCCCCCCCCCCCCCCCCCCCCCAAGTATCAGACTTTCACTCAACAGACCATATGTAGCACCTGTTTTGAACTTTGCACATAACGCAGCAGGATGTTGCTGTGCAATTAACGAGGGTTCACCCAAATCATCGAACGCAGGTGTGGTGTTGCCGTGGCAATCAATAGGCTCAGACAAAGACTGGAAATTGCACAGGTGAAGCGACCTTTGCTGATTAGGCCTCACTGGCAAAGCCTTTGGTCTCAGACTGGAAAGTGGAAAGTGTTGGATTCGAACTCGCTGGGGCAAACTGTTCTCCAGTTACGTGCATTACAATTTACAGTTTATGATTTAGGCGTTTCTCTTAATCCACAGCGACTTAATTACATTAAAGAATGAAGAAAAGGTAAAAGTCATACAATACATTGCAGATTAGTTATGTGAATCGTATACAAATGCTATAAGTGTTACGTTCACACACACACACACACACACACACACACACACACACACACACACACACACACACACACACACACACACACACACACACACACACACATTTATATGTATTTAGAATGGTCAAGGTTTTCCTTAGAAATAACCCATCTTCAAGCAAGCTCACCACTGCCCCAATGTGGCACTTTGTGATTTTTTTTTTTAGACAGGCTATATTTTTTTAAAGTCCCCTGATCCAAACAAGGCCTCAATTTGCTGGAACTCCCCCTCTCAAGGACCCCCTCTGGGGAGGGGGTCCCCCGCATGCAGGCTCCACTTTGAGGACCTGCGGCTTCCTAAGTCAACACACACTGCAGGTGGTCATACCAGGAGCCACGCATCATGTGATTCTGTCCTCAGCTGTCCAGCCAATGGCCGTAATCACATATAACCCAATCTCCCCTCTCTCATGCGGTACGTGTGTGTGCGCGCTTATGTAACTCCGCCGCGCGTGTGTGTGTGTGTGTGTGTGTGTGTGTGTGTGTGTGTGTGTGTGTGTGTGTGTGTGTGTGTGTGTGTGTGTGTGTGTGTGTAATGGATCCCAGTTGTGTGAAGGGCAGGCCTAATCCCTCTGACACCTCAAAGTGATGAAAGATCCCCATCTTTGTCGCTGCGCTCCTCTTTCTTCGCGTCGCGCGAGAATTTGCGTGCTAATTCCTGCATAATGCCATGCTGGAGAGAGGCCTCCGGACCACATGACTATCATGTTACCCCATCCGGATGGACGGATGGATGGATGGATGGATGGATGGATGGATAGAAAGATGGATGGATGGATGGATGGATGGATGGATGGATGGAAGGATGGAAGGATGGAAGGATGGATGGATGGATGGATGGATGGATGGATGGACGACACACCCCTTGGTGTGTTTTTTATGTGCAATGTTGTCTTCCCTTTGTATTTAGGGTTTCTTCCTGAGGGCTGAACCTTTCCAGCCAAACGTGCCAATGAAAAAAACTTCAATATATCACATGCTCAGCCCCTCCCCTAACTCCTCCCCCTTTATCAAGCAATTAAAGCTGTGGGCGTGGCTTCAGTTCAGCTGGATCTCCACCCATCACCACCCACCAGGCAAACCAGGCATACTTAATGAACTGGTAGGGTGGAATCATAAAAATGACAGTTTAACAAACACTGTACACTTTTTGGAAAAAAAAAAAAATTACTTTTCATATAATATTAATACCTAATGGTCATGTTTTAGGGTAGAAAAAAAAATATGGCACTCCATCTTTAATAATGCCAGGGTGTCAGAATAGCCTGCCAGGCAGAACTCATCCCCATGCTTGAACGATAGAACCTCTTCTTTTGGACAAGAGCAGTTGTAAAAGTGTTGATGCATTTATCTTTCAGATCTTTTTTTCGTCTATATTGGTCGCTGCCTGGGTCCGGGACTCAAACCCACGACATGATGGTTAATTGCCAGGCTGGATCATGTGGTCATTGTTGTGAAATAATTCAACAATGCCCTGCTGGGTGACAATTAGCCTATCCCTTGCATGAAAGCATTTTATAATCGCTCATAAGGTCAAGGATCATCATATTCCATAATGGCTGGTCACTCGCCCCGATAATTCCCATAGCTGGAATACATTATGGCCATTTTATAATGCATTATAATCAGTGTTAATCTCCACATTACAGCGGGATTACAAGTCGCATTGTTGCTTATTGGGTGAAACCTGAGGCACCCGGTTTACGTCAGGGAGGAATACGCCTTTATTGGAGCAGGTCTGTATGAAAAAAATATATAATGCCAGTGTGATTCTGATGTTGGAAAAAGTACTCTGTTTTTGATTTACTTGATTTACTAAAAGTATCCGCAAGATTTGATACAATGCCAAAATTCACATGTATCTGTCTAAATGCGGCCTTAATGTAAACGAAGTCCACTACCACAACGGGGACTGATCTAAGTACCGAAGTCCCATAGATCAGAACTCCCATTAGTCCGAACATGTGCTGGGAATCCACTATCAGCTGCAACATGCTTGATGTGGTTATGGTGAGGATGAGGGTTAGAGAAGGGTTTAGGCATGTTTGTAGCAAAACCCTACCCTTCTCCAACCGTAACCCTAAGAGCCTAAATCCCCGACCCTCAACCACCTCACAGAGCGTCAGGTCTGTGAGGTTGAGGGTTAGGTTGAGGGTCGGGGGAGAGTTAGGGGGAGAGTTAGGTTGAGGGTCGGGGGTTTAGGCTTAGGGTTACGGTTGGAGAAGGGTAGGGTTTTGCGTCTCGTAGTTTCGGAACAGCGGGAGGTCGCAACAATGGGAGGTCAGAATAATGGCATGGCACCCCAACAACACCAGAGTGAGTTCAACAAGCCATGTGCAACCCAGATCCAGCACAATCAATCAATATAATTAAACTGCATGTAGAAATACTCTCTATTCTGTCATTCAAAATTTACTTGAGTAAAAATACACATGTAGTTCAAACTGTACTTATTATTACTCATTGTGCAGAATTCCGTTTTGCAAGTTTCAAAATTCATAGGTCTCTACAAATGTTTTAGATAATAGACAGTCGGCCTGTTTCCAATTGGCTGAAATGTATATACTGTATACACCAATACAAGTATACAATCTTTGTATTAGTAGAGTAGAAGTAAAAAATATTTGGATTAGTGAAGTAGAAACACTCGAGTAATGCCTCACCAAACATGATGGCATGATATTTCAAATTAAAGTGCTTATATTTAAAATGATGTGAAACACTACTACTGCTACTAACTAACTACAGCTGTGTCACCACTAAACCAACAGCATTTCATCATTGAAAACAGAAAACTCTCTGAGTCAGACCTTTAGCTTTATGCATGCTGCGTGTCTGGTGCAACTTCAACAACAACTGATGTTATTATTGATGCTTTACTTGACTAATAAAAGTCCTGTAACTGAAAATGGTATGGGGCCGGGTGACTTCATCCCCGCTAGTAGTAGTAAGTTAAGAAGTGCACATCTCCAGCTTGTAGATCTGCTCATTTCAATGATTCAACACATTTTGAAATTAAGTACTTTTGTGGTTGTTTGTTGTTTATATTATATGTTTTTATTTATTTTGTATTATTCATGTGATTGTTTTCTTCCACAGAGGTTTAATAGCAGTTCCGTGGAAGGGCTGTCCCGGGGTTCCTGGGAAATCTTCTGGAGGCTCATAAAAATCTGCATAACGGAGTTAAGATTCTCAAGGAAACTTGCCTGAAGAGTTTTTGCTCTTAGGAAATGTGTCTACTCTATCATTAACCCATTTTGGAAAAGTACTGATATATAAGTATTGATATAACAGCGTCATTTTTCAGATTTTCAGAAAACTTGTCAGCATTTAGAATGTGTTTTTAGAATTGGCCTAAACAGGGCTGGATTTAGCCAGCCCTAGGCTGGGCTGGCAGAATGGCAGGGTGGTTTTTCATATGAAGCTGTGGTTTTCAATCTTATTGACACCGGTGCCCACTATTTATTCGGCATTTGAGCCACAGACCATCATTTGAGGACATTTCACAGCCCCAAAACTAAAGATTTCTTTTACTTTTGTCCACAATATCCAGGCTAGATTTGCGAAACAAAACAGTCAAACATACAGATCAAAATGATCAGTCAAACATACAGCACAAAATGAACCTTCTACATCCTCTAGTTGTGTAGACTTGGGTAATTCACGATCAATATTTTAACTCTTGAGTTTCATTTTTACGCTCTCAAAGAGTTACATCTGGTTAACCAACTTTCCACCATTTAGCCTGGGGTCCACCTGGAACTCGCTCAAAGACCACTAGTGGTCCCTGGACCACTGATTGAAAACCACTGATATTACCTGCCCCACTCTAGTTCCGGCCCTAGTCCTAAATTCAACTTTGCCGTGTCTAAGCAACATTTTCATACTATATTAGCGGTAACAAGAGTATATTTTTGTGCTACTTCCACAAACAGTATCCCAAATCATCGCAGTGCGCTTCCTTCCCTGCCCCCTTCACTGCTGATTTATGCTATGGCTTTATTAATATATCTGCAGGGCTATCCTATGTCCAGATATATACACCAGGGGTGTTTTCTGTCTTGGAAGTTAGAGCATGTGTTTCGTCTGACCTTGAGACCCGTCCCCCCGTACAGGGGCGGATGTAACATTTCCCAGTTGGGGGGGTGGGCAAGAGAAAATGGTATGGGGGCGGCTTCATCGCCCGTGTCGCTTCGCGCCACGGGCGATGAAGCCGCCCCCCATACCATTTTCGGTTACAGGACTTTTATTAGTCAAGTAAAGCATCAATAATAACATCAGTTGTTGAAGTTGCAACAGACACGCAGCATGCATAAAGCTAAAGGTCTGACTCAGAGAGTTTTCTGTTTTCAATGATGAAATGCTGTTGGTTTATAGTGGTGACACAGCTGTAGTTAGTCAGTAGCAGTAGTAGTGTTTCACATCATTTTAAATATAAGCATTTTAATTTGAAATATCTTGGGGTGTTCTTGCTTGCCATCGTGTTTAGTGGGGCAGACTGGGCATTTAGGGGGGCAAAAATGCCCATGCCCCCCATGCCCATTCCTAGATCCGCCCCTGCCCCCCGTACCGACATCCTTTTGCACCTAATCCCCCTAGGGTGTGTGTGTGTGTGTGTGTGTGTGTGTGTGTGTGTGTGTGTGTGTGTGTGTGTGTGTGTGTGTGTGTGTGTGTGTGTGTGTGAGTATACAGGAGCTGTGAATAACTGCCAGCCAGCCTGCCAGCCAGCCGCGTGGACGGTCATCTGCCAGTGCAACGCTAGCCGTGTGTGCTGTGCTGTCACTCTTGTTTTATAATTGTGACGCTCTCAAGTTCTCCTTGTGAGACACCAGAGAATGTCCCTGTAGTCGGAGAGTGAGAGAACGAGAGAAGCTAGAAAAAGTGCCCTTCTGGGCCCACACACCATGGTGGCGCTATAATAGACCATGCGAAATGTGAAAAGGGTGCCATGTCTTTTCGCGCCTTTTATATGATGGCACCTAGACTAAATTGCGCGATGTGTTAAAGATTTGAGGCTATTTTTTCAAAACAGGCCAATGCTGCCAACTTTGGAAGCTAATGTGAGCCAATTAGGATGGAATATGAAATATCGGACAGATCCATCTGTCAAGACTCAAGAGTTCTCTTGAGTCTTGACTCCCCTTTCATGACATCGCCCGCCGCCCAGAAATGAAGTCCCACCTTCTTTTTGCTCATATGTTTTGGGACAATCAAATAATTTTCAAGAAGAAAAACGAAAGAAAAAATATTTTTGTCCTATATTTTATGATAATATTGTCCATGTTGATTGATGATGATTGGTCCCGAGTTGGCGTAATCGTGTGTACATACAGTAAATCATTTTGGGAAAAGTTTACAAGGAAAACAACATTTGTTTTCCTTGTAAATTTCTCCATTTAACGGAGAAATTACTTCTGGGCCGCGGGCGACATCATGAAAATGGCGGGATTGCTCAGCTCTCAAGAGAGAGAGTGTGTGCAAAGTGCGCGTGTATACTGTACGTGCCGGTGCTTTTGTGCACGGCACACGTCTGCCTGTCTGTCTGAATGTCTGGAACTGCACAGGAACTGCACCTGTGTGCGTGCCTGCATGCATGCATGCATACGTGCATGCCGGTGCGTGTATTAAAAGACGCGCCCGAGTCACTTCACGGCATAAAGTGGAATGGTTTCGTTTGGCACTCACCAATGCCAACATCCATCCAAGTCCAGTGACACTGATATCGTCGTCATACATTTTACTTACACAACTCTAGATGTCTTTTTTTAAAGCAACGGACCCCGTGCTAGACTCTACGTCGGGTGGTCCATCTAAGTCAAGAGGTGAACACCATGCAGCCTCACATAGTGCCACGATACAGACTGTCAACGCCGACCAAAGCCGACCAGTGTATATTATTTAGCCTATGTCTCGATAAACAATACCAAAGCAGACATGCAATGCACTTACAAGTGGAAAGTTGGTGGAAAGTTGGTTAACCTGATGTAACTCATTGAGAGTTAAAATATTCATCATGTGAGTTAGCCCCAAGTCTACTGTACACAACTAGAGAATGTAGAAGATTGATGGTCATTTTGATCTGTATGTTTGACTGTTTTGTTTCCCCAAATCCAGCCTGGAATTGTGAACAAAAGCAAAAGAAATCTTTAGTTTTGGGTCTGTGGGGATGAAATGTCACCAAATGGTGGTCCGTGGCTCAAATGCCGAATAAATAGTGAGCCCTGCTGTCAAAAAGATTGAAAAGCACTGCTTCATATGAATGGATCGAGAATCGAGGTGCCCACCCTCCCATTCTTCCAGCCCACCCTAGTAGGGCTGGCTAAATCCGGCCCTGACAGGCAATACTGTAGTCTTCCCTCGAACATGCTTTGCTGTGCCTGGTTCATACTTCCTCACAGCAGCAGTAAATAGCCGATCTGCAAGCTCACGCGCGAGTACACCATGCGCCTCGCCTTGTGATCGCCTATTTTAGGGGTTGCGAGACACTGCTGTGTGATGATGATAACACAACAGGCAGGGGGGCTTACCATTCACTTAGGAATGTAATCCTCATGGGCACTAAAGAGGCTTGAGAAAGTGATACGGCCATGGGAGTGGATGTAACATGTCCCATTTGGGGGGGCAAGAGAACATGTTGTGGAGGAGCAGGAGAAAATGGTATGGGGGCCGCCCCCATACCATTTTCCGTTACTGGACTTTTATTAGTCAAGTAAAGCATCAACAATAACATCAGTTGTTGTTGAAGTTGCAACAGACGCGCAGCATGCATAAAGCTAAAGGTCTGACTCAGAGAGCTTTCTGTTTTCAATGATGAGATGCTGTTGGTTTAGTGGTGACACAGCTGTAGTTAGTTAGTAGCAGTAGTAGTGTTTCAAATCATTTTAAATAGAAGCACTTTAATTTGAAATATCTTGGGTTGTTTTGCATGATGCCATCATGTTTGGTGGGGCAGTCAGGGCATTTAGGGGGGCATCCCCCCCCATGCCCATGCCTAGATCCGCCCCTGCGGCCATGCGGGGTCCGGCCTGCATGGTCAGTTATCACAGAGGGATGGCATGGCCATTGAAGATCTGCCAAGGCAGTGCCAACTCATTTATCACAAGACTCTCCTTCAACGAGAGAGAGAGAGAGAGAGAGGCCAGATCCAGTTACAGAGGTTTCCATGGGCTCAACAATGGGGCGTGCTAAAAATACATTCTCAAAGGGGTTTCCGACCCGAACCAAAGCACGTACGGTAAGTTATATGCGGTCGTATAATTTGCTCCCGAAGCCATGGGTTCAACCCAGTGGCGTTCCTAAGCCCCAGGCAAGATTTTCCCTGGAACCCCCCCTTTACCAAAATGGATCCATTTGGTAAGGGGGGGCTCATACCTGTGACGTCATACCTATGACAGGCACGGTAAAATGGCGCCCCCTTAAAAACCCTTTGTGTCCTGAACGCGTTCTGGTGTTTTAGCTGTTGAAAAATAGCAGATCAACAAGCTCATGTCGCGCCACCGAGTGGCGCGACATGAGCTTGTTGTTCTGCTATTTTTGAAAAATTGTGAAAATGTGCTGCAAATCTCTGAATGTGTTATTCTGGAAGCAAACATTTTTAGCTATTTTTTTTTGCTTCTGGGGTATCTCTAGAACAACATGTTTTCAGATGGGGTTCTGCAGCCAAATATGGATAATTCTGGTGGTCCTTGGCTTGAAATATGTCAGCATCACTGACACAGGAACACAGATTTTTCAGAAAAACTAGAATCTAGTGTCAAAAACTATATAATCTAGTGTCAAAAACTCGATTCTAGGGTCAGAAACTAGATTCTAGTGTCAAAAAGTAGATCCTAGCATCAGAAACTATAATGTAATGTCAATAACTAGAATCTAGTGTCGGAAACTACTGTAGAATCTAGTGTCAAAAGCTAGAATGTTGCTGCAGCTATAATCTGGTGTCAGGAACTACTGTATAATCTGGTGTCAGAAACTCCAATCGAGGGTCAGGACACAATGGGTTAAGAGATAAAAATGTGAACCATTTAAATATATTGAATGTTCAACTCTAGGTAAGCATAATGTATTTACCCATATGAGGCTGGGAACCTGGGATCCTTTTAAAGCATGTCTGGTGATCACCCCGGTGCCCCATGGCGCCCCAGGCGACTGCCTAGTCTGCCTAATGGCAAAAAACGCCCCTGGGTTCACCTCTGGCAGATATAGACACACACACACACACACACACACACACACACACACACACACACACACACACACACACACACACACACACACACACACACACACACACACACACAGCATACTGTCATGTGTGGCTTTGTGGGGTGTCTTTGTAAGGTGAAACCGGGTTCAACTTATTTGCGGCGGCCGTAGCTTTTGTAGTAGCTCCAAAAAGTTGGAAGTGTCGTCGCTTTCTTTATGTCACTGGTGTGTCTGTAATGTCTGGGATTTGAACTTGGGTCTCCCAAGTGTCAAAGTCCAACATCTTACATAGGCTAGGAGGCCATCACGACAGAGGCTGTACTGTATATCCACTCTGCTACAATCACCTGCCTTTTGAAACACGATCCGGGTCACCAGGGGCGGATCTAGGCATGGCCATGGGGGGGCAATGCCCCCCCTAAATACCCAGTCTGCCCCCCCAAACACGATGCCATGCAAAACCACTACTAAACCAACAGCATTTCATCATTGAAAACAGAAAACTCTCTGAGTCAGACCTTTAGCTTTATGCATGCTGCGTGTCTGTTGCAACTTCAACAACAACTGATGTTATTATTGATGCTATTTACTTGACTAATAATCGAACTGCGCAGTGACGCCCCTGTTCCGGAAGTCTTTTCCCCATTCATTTTTCTCATAGACTTTTCGAAAATAATTTATATCAAGACGATTACGCCGCGGCCAAAGCCAAATCAGGTCGTGACAAATCATGACAACAAACACAATATCGTCATATAATATATAATTGAGAAGAAGTAGAAAACGGCATGATACAAGACTTTTTGTTCCATTTTTCATCTTAGAAATTATTTTATTGTCCCAAAAGTTTGTTTGTGTCATCCTGATTCGTCACGACTCGAGTTGGCTTTGTCCGCGGCGTAATCGTCTTGATACAAATTATTTTCGAAAAGTCTATGAGAAAAATGAATTGGGAAAAGACTTCCGGAACAGGGGCGGTGACGTCACTGCACATAAAAGTCATGTAACTGAAAATGGTATGGGGGCTTCCCCCATACCATTTTATCTTGCCCCTACAACATGTTCTCTTGCCCCCCCAAATGGGACATGTTACATCCGCCCCTGCGGGTCACGTCACCACTGCGACGCCTGGGATTCGAACTTTAGTGAGTCCAGCTAGCATCTTAGATGCCAGACTTTGGAGGCCATCACAGAGGTTGTCCATTGAAAACAAAATAGTAGCATAGTGTTTTTTTGTTTGTTTTTTTATGTCTCTCAGTGCAGCCGGAAAGACACTGTTTTGGTCTTGCATGTACCTTGCATGTAACTATCCATCTGTCCACCATGGTCCGTACATTTCCAGATGTTGGAAACTACTCTGCAAGCTGGTCTTCCATGGATATCCACGGATCTTCATTTGAGTTTGAGTATCTGCCGATCCCGGTATTTCCCGCTCCGATCACTTTTTTTTGCTGCCGATACAATACCGATCATTCATCACTCAAATGTGCACTTGGGCAACTCCAAAGCAAATTCCACAACATTTTATTTATCTGCCATAGTGTCAACCCCTTACCCCTGTGTCGGATCACTGGTTATACTGGTATACTTATAAGGAATGGTCTGATGATGATAAATTAGGGCCAATACTGATACTTTTCTGGTACCGATACAGTATTGCCCATATATGAACCGATATGACAAAAAAGGGCCGATGCGATACTTTTCCCGATATCGATACAGTATCGCGACATCCCTAATATTAACCCCTTCAGTACGTGCCCGAGAGCAAAGCATGAAACCTCTTGAGTATATCTGACTGATCTGAGCAGTGTTGGGACATGTGCACTACGTAACTTAATATATTACATAATATATTACCAGAATGCAGTAACTTGTAATATAAATATATTACTAAACAAAAACAATCTAATATATTATACTTTTCTTTCTGCATTACTGCATTACTTTCAATATTACTTTCTGTCAATCTGTCTCGTTGCAAGTGTTCTTGTGAAATTATCTTGACAACTGCAGAAGTTAATTACTTATTTTCTATAATTTGTCATCAACTTATTTACTGGCTTCCATCGATTCAAGTAATACATTTAACTCCTGTGTTAAGGAGTGACTTTTTTTCAAGTTGGTTTCAAATGGATTTGACCAGAAAGCCAAGCTTTATTGTACGCATGCCACTGGCCTACACAATATTTGATTAATAGTGATACTAAATACTAATTATATATTTTATAAAAAGTAATATGTAATAGTAATATTAATATATTACGCTTGCTCAGACAGTAATATTGTAATATAATATATTGCTTTAAAATGATGGTAATAATTAATAAGTAATATATTAACCAGGTAAAGTAATATTCCCAACAACACTGGTTTTCACAGTCCTCCGTCAGGGCATATGTGACACCATTGCACACAGTAACTACTCTAATAATCTAATCTAGGCTGGTTTGGATTTCTTCATATTGTCGCCACGTCAAACCACCAGTCAGTCTGTCTTCATAAGTCAACGGCCTTCATCTATTATGTAGGCTAATTAACCATGAATAAATCAAGCACCTTGGCCAATAGAGCTAGCAAGACAACAATAGGACTGTTCCGATGAAACAGGGCTTGTTGAGAGCTATGGTATGCACAGGCGCTTTTGCCGTTAGGCAGACTAGGCAGCTGCCTGGGGCGCCACCAGACATGCACCTGCTTTGAATGGAATCAGTGTCTTGAAACGGAGAAAATCATGTCACATCAGCCGTTTCAATCCAACGGTAGAGGCATCTGCCCATCTCAGTAGATTGATTCCTCCCCATTGTATACCTGATTTGTGCAGTTTAAATACATCGCGCTAGCTACTAGAGGTCAAGTAGGTCTTGTCTGCGAATCAATTTGATACACATGCGCCCGTCTACCCAAGTTCAGTAGCTTTGATGCGGCCCATTTTAAAGGCTGATTCACTACATTTCTCCAATGAATTTCATTGTTTGGATTCCATGGGCTTCATTAGGACTGTAGTAGATAGTAAAAAATAAATCCCTTTAAAATTTTGCAGACAAATATGTATTTTGGACCATGCTCGAATGCCCCGTCCTATAGCTGAAAGAGAAAATGTCATGCTTGGGGCTCCAAATTGCTTATAAATGCCACTGATGGTATGCTGTGGATCAGGGGTGTTTCTAAGCAATTTGGAGCCCTAGGCAAGATTTTCCATGGAGCCCCTCCCTTACCAAAGTAAGGTAAGGGGGGGGGGGGGGGGGGGGGTTAAAATGGCACCCCCCAAGGGATAAAATGAACTATTTGTAAACTAAAGAACATATATGTGTTTTAAATGTCCAATTCTAGTTATTCTAGTTAAGTATAATGTATTTATCCATATGAGGCTTATTAGCCTGGGATCCTTTTGAAGCATTTCTGGTGCCCCTCCCCCTCCCCTCATGGTCGCCTTCCTCCCCTCATGGCGCCCTAGGCAAAATGCCTAGTCTACCTAATGGCAAAAACACCCCTGCTGTGGATGCAAAGCTACAACAGTTAGATTTTCAAAGCAAAAAATAAAAAATAAAAATCTCTGCTTTGCTTTATACTTTAAAAGGCTCCATGGACAAAAGACACACATATGTCTGCCTGACAAGAGACTGGAGAAAGGAGAGGAGCAGGGGGGGACCCAGACGGTGCTCGTAACAACCCTGCATGCAGCGGTTATTTACAGCTCAGTCCATCAATAAACGACAGGTGCGGCACCCTCACAAACAGGCCTATTGGCTTTCCTTCCCCCCGGAACAATATTATTACTCTCTTCCCAGCTCTCACTCTCAAAAAAAAGCCCATCCCTGATGGCCTGACGCAAGATCGTTGCCTTTCCATGCCTTCTATAATAACTGAAATGTAAAGATAAAAAATTTAAAACACCTTCGATATCTTATTTCTTTCGTAAATCACTCAACTGCTCCTGTAGCTTGATTACGATGTCATAGGTGCATGCATGAGTGGTCCAGCCCTATGGAATATATCAGTGGTTTTCAACCAGTGGTCCGGGGACCACTAGTGGTCCTTGAGAGAGTTCCTGATGGTCCCCAGGCTAAATGATGGACAGTTGATTAACCAGATGTAACTCTTTGAGTGTGTAAAATGAAAACAAATGGACCCTTGCGGGTCCATTTGGTTTCACGTTTACAATCTCAAGAGTTAAAGTATTCATCATCTGAATTAGCCCAAATCTACACAACTACAGAGAATGTAGAAGATTGATTGTTATTTTGGTCTGCCTGTTTGTTTTACGAAATCCAGGATGGAATTGAGGACAAAAGCAAAGCAAGACAAATCTTTAGTTTTGGGTCTGTGGGGCTAAAATGTCATGGGGTTCCGTGGCTGAAATTCCAAATAAATATTGGGCCCAGTGAAAACCACTGCTATGGAATACATGGAATAAAATGTTAGCATGTGCATTTCATACCTTTCACAGAGCTGAGAGATCACACGTGGACGTTATGATGACATCATCAACGTGCGACACACAGCCAGGCCTTTTATATTTCGGGAGAGAGCGTACGTGTTTCTATAAATGCCGCGCGCAATGTAGGTTTCTAGTCCTCCTCTCCCATGCGAAACACGGATCGGTATGTTTGGCGCAACAAATCAACCATGACACGTGTGCCACAAATCACAGTCCAGCAGTACACAGTGTCTCATGTGCCTGAACAGACTGTAAGGTTAAACCATGTTCCTGAATAAGGGTTTGCATGTTAGGGCAGAGCTAGCCAGCCCAGCTAGGGGACACGCCAGGGGCCCTAGCACACAGGACAGGACAGCACATACAGTACATGTAAAACATTTGGGGGTGAAAAAAAAAAAAGAAAAAGAGAAAAAGAAAAAGTGGTGTCAGGCGGGATTGTGACTTGAAATGAAACCAAACTTTACTATCCCAGAGGCAGGGGCGGATCTAGGCATGGGCTGCCCCACCAAACATGATGGCATGCCCAAGATATTTCAAATTAAAGTGCTTATATTTATAATGATTTGAAACTCTACTACTGCTACTAACTAACTACAGCTGTGGCACCACTAAACCAACAGCATTTCATCATTGAAAACAGAAAACTCTCTGAGTCAGACCTTTAGCTTTATGCATGCTGCATATCTGTTGCAACTTCAACAACAACTGATGTTATTGATGCTTTACTTGCCTAATAAAAGTCCTGTAACTGAAAATGGTATGGGTGCGGCGATGTAGCCGCACCCATACCATTTTTCCCCTGCCCCCACTGACATGGGCGATGAAGTTGCCCATGCCCAAAGGAAAGCAGAATCCAACTTTGAGATCTCCTCTCTGGCTCATTTGTTGCTTTAGCCATGGCCTAAATATTGCTCAATGTAGCAAGCATTGCTGCGTCTCAAATGTATATTTCTCATCGTTTTCACTTGAGAAATAGACTTGCTATGTCTCACATGGAATCTGTGATGAGCTATAAAAGGAGCTCTCAAAAGTGTCTTAAATGTTGCTCAATATAGACCTGTGCAGCGATGTCACCACCCTGGTTCCAGAAGTGTTTTCACCATTAATTTTCTCATAGACTTTTCGAAAATAATTTATATAAAAGACGATTACAACGCGGACAAAACCAACTCGGGTCATGACAAATCATGACCACACACACAATCTTTTGGGACGATCAAATAATTTCTAAGATCAAAAACGAAACAAAAAGTGTCCTATCCTTATGATGATATTGTGTGTGTCATCATGATTTGTCACAACTCGAGTTGGCTTTGTCCGTTGCGAAATCGTCTTTATATAAATTATTTTTCGAAAAGTCTGAGAAAAATGAATGGGGAAAACACTAGTATAACCGGGGCTTTGACATCACTGCGCATGTCTATAGCCGAATTGTTGGATCTCAAATATAGCTCAGAGTGAGAACTCAACAAAATCTCATTTAGATCTCTCTTATCACTGAGATCAATTAAACCTCATCAGATGTGCAGTTGAACAGGTGAAGGACAGTTTATAAGTTACTCGATTCCTATACAAACCCATTATAACTTATGAATGATGGATTCATCATAAACACCCAATGTTTTTATGTGAGGAGGGCTGTGTGGAATTTTTAAATATTGATATGGAAAATATAGCAGCCTCGGTGGCGCCACGCCGGTGGGGCCAAACGAATAGAAAAATATTTTTAAAAAATAACACGTATTTGGAGTCACCAGAAAAAAAAAATAACAGATGTTTTTGATGAATGTATCATGCAGGGGTCGACATTATAATTGGCCCGATGGCCAGAAACAGGTTTGAAAACATGTGCGGACCACCAGATGGCGCCCTATACTGGCCCGATGGGGCCAGTGGTAAAATGCCCTCGTTGGTGTGCCCACACCTTTGTTGTACAAAGTGTTGGTGTTTATTAGCACAAAAAATATTTTAGGCATTCTGCATTGTATAAGGGTCAGCTTGCTGAACGGTCTACTGGTTTTGACCCCATGAAAAGAGTGCTGTTAACTTGAATGCATTTAATGCATTAATAAATGGTGGTCTTTTTTTGCAGACTATGGGGATCGATTACCTGGGCCAGTGGTTACAGTTGTGGGGCCAGTGATTCTTAAAAGCCACTGGCCCGAAGGGCCAGTGGCAAATTTCCCTTAATGTCTACCCCTGTCATGGTTAAAATGGTTATTTGAAAACAACTCATCTTTTTTCTGGTGACTGATAATTTGTCCTCCTAATGCATGAGAAGGCTGTGGAATTTCATTTACTGTTTTCATTTATTTTTAAAATATTGTTATGGAAAATGTAGCTGTCTCCATAGTTGGGTATGCCCACCCAAATGAATAAAACAAAATTTCAAAAATAAATGAAAACTGTAAATGAAATCCGATGGCCCTCTCACGGATGAGGAGGACAATATCAGTCACCAGAAAAAGGATGGATTGTTTTCGAATAATCTGTCACGGTTAAAATGGAGTTTTAAGTTATAATGGGTTTGTATAGGTAGGAGCTAAAATGAACAAATATCTAAATAGTTATAAACTGTCTGGTGTGTTAACATGAGACTGAGTAGACCATACAATGACCAAAAGTTTTTTTTGAAAGTGGAATATCCCTTTAAGTGCAGCTACTATAGCTGCCTCTATCTTTGACTCGTGCTCATCTTTCTGGACGTAAATCTGTCGCAGCCGTGGGTCAGAAGAGCATCACAACAAGAAACAGTGGCAAATCATTGTTTTTTTTTCCCTGCCCTGAATCACTACCTAAAAGCATAGAGGAAAACCTGTTTAATTATCTATAAATACAGAATTCGTTTTAACCTCGGAGATAGACGCATTTTTGCGGCCATCCAAAAATGTTGCCCTGTCCCTGCAGTTCGCAGCTGGCCTCAAGGGTTTCTAGGAAACACACAGGCATGGCGCAAGTGGGTCCAGCTTAGGTCTGGACGTAACATTTCCCAATTGGGGGGGGGGGGGGGGGGGGTGGGGGGGTTGGGGGGGGCAGGAGAAAATGCCATACCTTACAGGACTTTTAATAGGGAAGTATAAGCATCAATAATAACATCAGTTGTTGAGGTTGCAACAGACACACAGCATGCATGAAAGTGGTCTGACTTTGAAGGCCTTATTTTGATTGTCTTAAGTATCAGGTTTAAGTCTTAAGTCAGAACTTGGAGGAGTGGCAAAGGTGTTTGGCCGTTGTCTACAAGTTTTGACTTAAAGGGGAACTCCACCCGTTTTCAACATTTTTTCTGAGAGCGTACAAATGGAACCACCATTAACATGGTGAAAACACATCTTGATGATGTCATCAAGATGTTTCACCATGTTAGTGGTTTTCTTCTGACCTCCATTTCTAGGAAACACAGAATGGGGGAACCTTTTCATCATGTCCACCCAACACCTCTATACTAAGGTATACTAATGACATGTTACTATGTTGAAAATGGGTGGAGTTCCCCTTTAAGACTTTAAGACCTGATACCTGATGGAGGGGACAGGAACTGGTTGGAATAACGTGTTCCTTCCACACGTTACGTCCAACCAGGGAAAACTCCCCCCTGTTAGGTGAAAAGAAGGCAGCTTGGACTTCTCATGCATTGAAGGAAGCATGAGGCCAGTCCGCTGCCTCTTCACGTTGGCAGAGGGTGTGTAGAGTCCAGGATCACATTAGGAATTGGCACTGGGTTGGAAAAAATGGGTTGCAAAATCGTGGGATAAAAAATTAAGACCTGACACTTAAGACAATCAAAATAGGGCCCTAAAGAGTTTGCTTTGTTGAATGCTGAAATGGTGTTTAATTTAGTGGTGCCACAATTGTAGTTAAGGCCTAGGGCAGGGGTCGGCAACCCAAGATGTTGAAAGAGCCATTTTCGACCCAAAATTAAATTCAAAATCTGTCTTGAGCCGCATTTTATTATTATTATTTTTTCCTGAGAGTGTGCAAATGTGAACCAAATGGACCCATTTGGTTCCATTTGCACACTCCCAGAAAAAAAGGTCCTCAAAGCTAAATCATTAACATGGTGAAACACAACCTTTCTTCAGAAATGGAGTTTCTAAAAAAATAAAATAAAAGGAGTTTTACAGAACTTCATTTCTAGTCCACACAACATCTCTAAGGTATATTAATGACATAGTAAACTGAGTAAACCTTTGACAATGGGTGGTTCAGATTGAAAGCTCCACATCTGATAACTGCTGGGCTTTTTTGGCATGGCCAACAAGTGCTACTTTAACTGGCAACTGTCAGACAGCGCAAGGCGTTTTGGGTGACTGAAATGTTTATATTATTTTGGTGTGGATCACCCCAGTGTGTGTATGTAATAATGCTACAGCCACAGTATTCTGGAGCCGCATGCCTAGGGCCTAGGGCAGTGTATAAAATCGTTTTGAATACAAGCACTTTCTTTGAAATGCGGGTGGTTTCGCATGCCATCGTGTTTAGTGGGGCAGTCAGGGCAATTATTGGGTTAAATGCCCATGTCTAGATCCAGCCCTATAGCTGGTCCAGCTCTGCTTCTAACAGCGCCACTGAGCACATGCAGCATTTCACGGGGGAAGGGGGTGTGGGTGGGGGGGTAGAAAGAGATAGTGGTAACACACATGTGCTTCTTGGTATTTTATAATGCCATGATGACACCCATCTCTGTGAGCTTCCATTCATGCCACAGTGCTCATCTTCCCCCTGCTATGCTCTTGTCCCTGTTTTTTCCAGCGCGTCTGCCAATAGCAAAACCCCCTCCTGACCAGAACTTACTGTTCTGTCCTGCCAGTAGCAGGAGGAGGAGAAGGAGGAGGAGGAGGATCGGGTGTCAGAGTGGCTGATTGCACAGCGAAGGCCCGCTATGGTTGCAAAGAAGTGACATGGTATATCTTCTTATGATCGCCGCCTTCTGCTAGTACCACCCCAATATTTAACACCATCGCTGGTGAAAAACAAAAGCGCCATGATTTCTTTCTACCCTAAAACATAATCATCAGGTAATATTGTTATATGAAGAGTAAGATTTTTTTTCAAAAAGTGTACAATGTTTGTTAAACTGTCATTTTTATGATTCCACCCTGCCAGTTCATTAAGTATGCCTGGTTTGCCTGGTGGGTGGTGATCATAGAGTTAGAAATATAGAGAGCAGACCGGAGCGATAGCCCCACCCCCTTGCCGTTCATTTCAATAAAAGTTGCTCAGTGGCACTTTGAAGCACCCGGACGACCGCCGGAAGTACGCCTATTTCCGCATTTGACCACCAACATTTGTTCAATTATAATTTAACTCTTGAGAGTGGGTCCGTTTGGTTTCATTTTAACGCTCTCAAGAGTTACAATTAAGGGCCCAAGTGCTGGGGGGACTGTCATGTGATCTACCTGCATGGTCTGTGTGATCACCATCTACCTTTTGGGCACCCCTGGTATATATTACACAGCAACAACACCTCTCCTTATCCTTTCGTCCCTTCACAATAAAGTGTCCCTTCCCAATAAAGTGTCCCTTCACGAAGTACGCGTAACTTAACAGAAAGAGAAAGGCCATGGGGTTGACTCACAAGTTCACAACTGAAACTTGTTTAACATAGCTAAGCCCTACTGTGTATGTAATGTATTGTATTATATTGTATCAGAATGTGTATAAATTGTATAGTATATTGATACTTGATGTATTGTAGACTTGGTAGAATATGATTATGAAAGGAGCTACAATCTGACAATGGGCATTATTGGTTACCGGGGAAATATCGCGGAACATTTTTATGTTTCAAATATATATGTATTTCTTTTTTATTTTCTTCTTATCAAATACTTATTTTCATTCCATGTATTGGGAACTATGTCAAAGCAACTCACAAAGTAAAAAAAACAAAAAACAAAATAATTGCTTTTTAGCTGCACAAAAATAATTCACATTTCATTGTGATTTAGATTTTGAAATAAAAAACAGACAAACAAACAAATATAAAACACGGTGCATATTATTTCCTGTTCAGAATAGTGTAAAACAGTACTTTACAAAGATTCATTAAATTACATTTAAAAAAGGTAAATAATTTCATATTTCCAATCCATCTGTTATTCTTAAGGCTGACTCATACACTCATACTATAGGGGAGGGAGAAACTATTTCTCTGACTGCAAACTTCAGGAAATAGTTTTCACTTACTTTGCCTCCAAAATACAAATACCTTTTCGTTCAATTCACACCATTCAAACTTTAAAATCTTATGCATTCAAATATGTTGCTGCTATTTTTTTTAACATGATATGGGCCTGTCAATGATATACACATATTCATAATCTTAATCTCCTAATCATCTTGGCAGACTTCTTCTCATAGACAGCCCATTCATCCAAACAGAAAAGTCTGCAGGACGAAGCAAGTGTCTGTCTGCAGGGAAACAGCTGCAGCATCAAAGTAAAGGCAAAAAATATACTATAGCTATACATCTGTTTTGATTTTTGGCTAAAAAGTTGCCTCTATTACTTTTAAAGGGGAATTTCACCCCTTTTCAAAAAAATCCTGAGAGGGTACAAATGTGGACCCTAGCAGGAAAAATCATTAACCTGGTGAAATACTACTTGATGATGTCATCAGACACCATGTTAATGATTTTTTCAACCTCCATTTTTAGGAAATACAAAATTGGGGGAACTTTTTTTTTTTTATCATGTCCACACAACATCTTTAAGGTATAATAATGACATATAAATCATAAATGGGTGGAGTTCCCCTTTAAACACAGTCAAACTCACCAAGTTTTTGTTTAACAAAACCTTAGACTTTTTTATGAGCTTTCCTCCTGTCAAAAACATCTTACAGGTGGTTTTCCTTTTAAGTGTTGGAGTTTGGAAGCGCTCGTTATCAGCACAGCAACCACCTGCTGCCGCCTGCATTAAGTGCAAATTGAAAACAGGTGGTACGCAGGGGCTGTTGAGTGATAGTCAACAGGCACTCCCAAACTCTGAAAAAAAAAAAAAAAAATCATCTGCAGATTCTGCACAGAACTCTCGATGTACATCAAAACCACTTCCACAGGCACATTATTAATTCTCCTGGTATATTTCACAATAATTATGATGTATATTGGAGGAAACTTTGACTACACTGCGGGTGTGTATTAAGTAATTAAGCTGCTGTGCGTGTATGTGTGTGTGTGTGTGTGTGTGTGTGTGTGTGTGTGTGTGTGTGTGTGTGTGTGTGTGTGTGTGCGTGCGTGCGTGTGTGAGTATGTGTGTGCGTGCATGCGAATATGTGAGGTCAATTAGAATTATGGCACTATGCTTTTTGAGATTTTAAGGCTTTCCGGTTGGTTTATTTAAAAAATATAATCATCTTTGGTCCAAGACCTTCCACAGGAGTACAAACATTCGTGATATATTATATACAACGACCTGAAAGACTGTCAGCTCAGGTCTAACCTTTTCAGTACAATGAACTATAGGACTGTGCAATTCAGGAATTAGAGATGTATGTATCTGTCTATCTGTGTACAAAATAAGTTACAACCTCATATAATACTTCTAGTTTCATCTTATGAAACTATCAATTCTTTTTTTGTTAGAAATCAACATTCACCCCTAGTAGCAACCCATGTTCGCGTCAGGCAATGACGGTATAGTATCTTTCAAAGCAATAAAGCCTATACAAAAAAGCGCTCTATACAAATGCATTATTTTGTCTCTGACATTTGAAACTGTCTTCGTACACTAGGCTACACTAGTTCTGTTGTTTTAAAACACCACTGACCATATTCACACGTTGGTCTTTTTCCCCCTTAAGGCCCTGATACACCTAGCAATGTTTTGATGTTGACATTGTTAGTTGATATTGATCAAAATATCGCTAGTATATCAGGTCCTTTACTGTCATTTTTCTCTGGCAGGTCATACTCAAAGGAGTGGTAAACATGGTGGAAGAGCAAAGATGGCCGCTGTGTGATTATAGTCAATATTAGGCTTTCACTAAAACCCTAACCCCAAAAGAAATGATTGTCCAATACCAATCCAAATGTCAGTGCCATTTTGCACAGCTGCGTTACTGAACACAACCCCAACGATCTCATCGATCTCCCATTAGTCCAAACTCTGAACAATACTAAACCCTATCTCTAAACTCTCCAACCTTAATGGGTCCTACGCCAAGACTCAAACTAACCAAGGACAGATCCATAGATCCAGTGTCTCGTGCCTATTGGACACAGGGACGGTCGGATTGGGGATGGACTTAGCGAAGGGCTAATTGCACCGGAGTCGGACCTTTCTTTGCCAGTGCACACAACCCGAAGGCATAATAAAACACGAAGACATTATTGTTCAGAAGCCGAGTTCAGAAGACTTGACACGAGACCATGATGTTTCCTTTTGTCAGTTCATCATCGCAAGAAAAAAAAAAAAAAAAAAAAAAAAACGGACCAAATAAAAAAAGTCAAATCTGCATCTGTCCCATTTCGAGGGAGTCAAGTTGTCTCTGTCCCTTTCAGAACGGTAGGGTATCCATGAAGATCTTGTCCACGATGGGGGGCGGCGGCACCAGGTCCTCCAGCTTCAGGTAGAAGATCCGCTGGAGGCCCTGGGTGCAGAGGGTCCGTAGCTCGGGCAGCTTGCCCAGGAGACGGGACAGGTAGTTGGGCTGCTGGCGGACAGTGGTGGCGCCCCCTTCCGACCCGCCGCCGCCGGCCACGTGCTCCCGCAGGCAGGTGATGAGATGGCTCTGGAAGTCCTCCACCCGCTTGGGCTCCTTGAGGCCGTGGCGATCTGGGAACAGTGAGTGTTGTAGTGGGATTTTTAGACTCTTTCCCAGCCAAAATATTTTTCAGACTATTTTTTATTTATTAAATTTTTTTTTAATACAAAAAAAAATGGTGGCCATTTTGTTTTGGGGCGAGGCTGACTCGTCCAAACTCGTTCTTGGCAGGGAAAGAGTTTAAAGGAGAGTTCGACACCATTTTTTTTTTTTTTTTTTTTTTTTTTTTTCTGATAGCATGCAATATTTCACCATGCTAATGATTTCTTTTTCAGACCTCCATTTCTAGGAAACACAGAATGGGGGGACACACTTTTTTTTTATCATGTCCACACAACATCTCTAAGGTATATTAATAGTAGACATAGTAAAATAGACATAGTAAAATATCGAAAATGACTGGAATTCCCCTTTCGGACACGCATTTGCATGCACATTTGCGTGCACCTGCGCAACACGCACAGGCACGCTATTAAAACAAGTATAGCATATTGAGAAAGATTGTTTACAATGCCTAATTGTATCCATAAAAGTAAATGACAAGACAAAAAATATAGGCCTACTTTTGCCCCAAAAATATTTTAGATGTGAGAAGTGGGGGGACGCCGCCACCCCGCGTCCCTCCTCCACTACACCTCTGTCTGGGAAGCAGAAAGGGGAACGGACGGGCAGGGTCAGAACGGAACACGTGCTTTCGTTTTATGTAACCATAGTGAAGTTTAGTAAGTATAAGTTGCCTTGCCAAGATCATAGCCTGGCCAAGCCGAAAGGTTAGGAGCATCTCCTGTTTCTGTAGTGTGAGGGAGATTGGTGTACGTTACAGTCTTTGGACTTTATGACCTGGTCAGGAATCAAACCAGGGGAGGATTATCCATATTGGGCCCTGGTTCAGGGGCCCCTGAGCTTGAGGGTCCGTGTGATCACTAAGATGCTCAAGCTCAGGGCCCAACCAAAAAAGGGTATAAAACAGTCTCTTCTCCAAAACAGTGAATAACAGTGACGCACACAA